>OY759210.1:77964681-78399681 GCA_963662105.1 Meiosimyza platycephala
TCAAAATCCATTTTCAAACTTTCCCCATCGATTGGAGCAAAAAAATTTTCCGAAAATGGGTTAAAAGCGGTCCTTTCCAGGGTCCGGAGGTACTCCAAGTGATGTTCAAAATCCATTTTGGACTTTTCCCCTTCGATTGTAGCAAAAAAAAAAATTTTCTGAAAATGGGTCAAATTTTGACATTTCCCTATCGATTGAAACAAAAAAAGAATTTCCAAAAATGGGTCGAGGAGGGTCCTTCCAGAGTCCGGAGCCACCCTAAGTGATGTCCAAAGTCCATTTCGCCTTTCCCCATATTTTAAAAAAAACATCCAAAAATTTTTTTATACAATCGCGAGTCATGAGTAGCTCACGCAACACTCATATATTCATACGAAAGGAAACAAAATGAAACGGCATTCACTAGAAGTGATTGTGAAACACATTCGCATTCACAGACTTCGCCATGAGACTGAATACCATTCAGTTTCACAAAATTTTCTGTGAGCGTGAATCTGTGTGAAAGTTTCAACAGATTCATGAATGCCAAAATGATGAGTGGCTCACTGCAGTTCTCTGATGCATACCTTAAAGTATCCTTTTCCTTGTAATAAGTAGCTAGCGATCGCGCTGCATAAACTATATAAGCTACGACTCTCGATATCATCATAATCAAGGCAACTTTCTAATACTTATAAGCAGGGGTCGGCAAGGGGTACCCCAAGAGAACAAAGTTCACATGTATACAAAATGTGAGCATAAAATTTTATTTCTATGTCAAAAAAATATAAATATTTTCATTCAGTATCAATCAAGCAGTCGACTGAAAAAGTCGTTTTGCGTCACACATTCGTAGAATACACTTAACAAAAATATGTTTAAATTGCGATTAGACTAAAATTCTTTAAAATCTCGGCGTGATGGGGAATTCGAATTCTATGCCGAAAATTATTTCAGATATGACTCTATGCTGCTCAACTGCAAAATCTTTATTTTTAATATCATTATATTTACTTAGTATTATATTATGTATATCGGCATTTCTACCACCGTGAGCCAAAAGTTTAAATCATCATATCTCTGAAACTATTTAGCATACATGGATGAGATTTGGTACTTATGTAAATAGCACCAAGTTAAATAATGTGATGATGACTTTTGTGGAAAATTAAAAATTTATACTATCGGCACCGTTGCACATACAGGTATTTGGATGATTTTGCCGGCCAAAAGTGATTTTTCTAAACACAAAGCAGGTTGATAAAAATAGGTTTACAATGCAGCCAGATATATTTGTGGCTCAACCTTATTTTACGTTTCCTGTCATTCGCAGCGAGTGACCGTCAAAGTCAAGTTGAATTCGAGTGTCGACTTAAGTTTTCTTAGATATTTTTTTCCCTACATATCATAATACTGTTTTTAAATGTTGTAATAAATACTTTGTGAATTGGTGAAACTTATATAAGCTATGGATTCTAAAACTGCTGGTAATTGCCTTTATTTTGAATATAAAAATAGTGCAGAATATTGTGATTATCAAGGTTTTCTTGTAACTTAGAAGAAGTTTGCTTAAATTGCAGTTTTAACGTAAAAAAAAATAATAATAATTAGGGGTTTACTTCTATTGCAGGATTCGTCCGGATATTTATTTCTATTTTGTCGAAAATTTGTACCTATTTACTATCTATAATCAATAAAACTAAAGTCCGAAATGCTCCGGTTTCCCAACTTCAAAAATTTTAAGTTCGGTACTTTATGTTTTTTGATTTATTTTGTTTAAGACTTTTCTCCGGATACAATAAGTATGCTATTAAGTAACGATAGTGATGAGTAAATAGTAATAATTATGCTATTTAAATCAAAATAAACGCTTTTTTAATAAATTTAATCACGTCTTTTTTCTTTTTTAAAATTTCGTAAAACATAGACTGAAATCACTGCTTTATCATTGTACAGCATTAAACAAACATTTAGAATCAATTTTCATTTCAAAATAATTTTGGCCAGCTAATTGAGTTCAATACCTGTATGTGCGTTGTTATTGTTGTGCTTTTCCCAACGAGAAAAGCTCTGTTTTGCTATTTATTTTGTTTAAAATAATTTTATTTCATTTCATAAAGCATAAAAGATATTAAAAAAAAATAAATTTAGAAAACACACATATTTTTCCGTGTACAGGCAAACTGATTTTTTTTTAGAAATTGTTATTTGACAAAAAAATAAAATTATTTGTTTATTATTTTTATTTGTTCTCTCTTTGCACAACTACATGCTATTGTTTATGTAGTGGTGCCGACTCCTGCTTATAAGTATATAGATATGTATGTATGTACATTTATTAAAGAAAACTTATTCCAAACTAGATGTCTGCACAAGTGCACTTAGAACGACCATCAAGTCAGTCGCCACGATCAAATCAAATCAAAATACCAAGCAAGAGAGTGAGTGCTGCACTTGTAAATAAAATGTTCTACGAGTTCAAGCACTCAAGCAGCTTATTGCTGTCGGCACCGAGGGGCTTGTTGTCTCTTAGTGCGCTATGCTATGCTTTGTCCTCTTTCTTAGCGAGGTGAATTTGAACAACAACAACAATTTGAATGACGCGTGCCGCTAAGAGATGAACACAAAACAAATCCTTTTTCTCATGTTCGTTGTTGTAAATGTTTTCTTCGGCTTGAACAACGTTGACGGCGAAATTTGAATCAGAGCTCAAATGAAGTCAAGTCATTTCGTGTGATCGTTCTGTATTGATGACTAAGAGAATGTCAATAGAACCATTATAATTGACAGCGAGTGCTATAATCTGTTGACTCAGCAAGCGCACTCGTGCAGACCTCTATTACAAAGCAAATATTATTATCAGATATGGGCTATTATCACGAAATGGGTGATTTTTAGATCTCATAGAGAACAAAAAAAAAAGTCATCGTAGTAACTTTTAAATTTTTTTATTTATTTCGTTTTCAAGTTATTTTAACTCTAGATCACTGGATCTACAGTAAGGGTACGAAAAGGTAGTTTGCTGCAAAATGCACTAACTCAGAGCTTCGGAGGCGACAAACATTTTATTGATTACGGAGGCGACTTTTCACTGAAATATGCGTCTTGGATCTGAAAGAAGAGACGAAACACATTTTCCGGACAAATCGTCACATTACAAATGAAAACGAAATGTCAAAAGTGAGAGTGAAATGTCAAACCTTTGAAAATATTCATAGCATGATAAGCAAAAACTTGCAGTTTACGGTAGCGACACTCTTTTTTTCTTATCGTTTTTACGAACTCTTTTCGTGTGGTAATGAGATTTGACTGTTTTAATATCTGCGATGCCCACCCGATTTTGTAGTATTATGTTCTGACACTTGCTCCTTGCAATTATTAGCCCACAGAAGTCGTTTATCGTCTTGTTTATTCAGGATATATCATATAGATATGTATACATAGAAAAATCGATGGACAAGTTTCAAACCTGTAGCGCGGGAGTGGGAGGATTTTTGTAAACTTATACTCCGCGGCAATTAGGTGCGCGAGCATAATACTATTATTTTAGGAATTCCGCGCGCGAAATTTCGAACGTGAGGTCGCGCGAGCATGGGAAATGGGAAATGGACAGGTTACGGAGGCGTTATATCTGTATATTCTCACCCTATAACTTTTTATTAGAGCAATTGAAAATCGATGCGTATGATGGAAAATAAATTACCTCATCTTGAGAATAATTTGAGAAGAAAAAAAAAATGAGTGAGCCTTTGCATCTGACCAAACTATACACAGGCATCCATTACACCCATTTCATGATAATAGCCCATATAAGAAAGATTAACACTTTTAAAATTGAAATCAAATCAAAAACGAATATAATGTTTTAATTGAAGTTATTGAATGTCTTTTAGTATGATCCTGGATGCCACTGAGTTGAGCTCAGTTCCGAATTTGCTCCTTCGTCTTCAGATGAATGAATAAATTTTCATAGTTTTGACTTCTTTTGTCAGTTTAATTATCATCTCAAGTAGTTCACATCATACAGCATCATCATCATCCTTTTTCTGTGCGCCCACACTTTATTTCATTTGCTGCTACCGCATCTGTAATCAGTGAACAGCTTTTGTTGTCTTGATTGTTTCTTTTGATTCTTCCATGTGCGAGTTCATTTTATTTTTATACGCGAAACGAATTAAAATTTTGTCAAATTGTTATTTTGAGCGCGCCGCCATTCATTCATTCGATGCGCATTTCATTTAACAGATACGCGGCGACATTGTTTGGATTAGGATTGCGAATGAGATGCGAACCCTCGTACCCTTCGTTGCGTACGCGTAATCTGGTTGCCTTCATACTTCTTTTCCTGCTGCAACACTCACACTTCTATTCGACCTGCCTTCGCTATGTGCGTTGTTGTGTTTGTTGTGCGTGTGTTTTTCTGTTTTGTCATGCTCCATTTATCTGGGTGTGGACGAACAGATGTTTGATTTAAACGCGTATTATTATTTTATTTGGGATTTGCTATAAGACGACGTTGTATTCTATGATGACGATGACTACTGTGACGGCGACGACGACTTCGGTGATGATGCGTTGATTTGCGTGCGTGTGTGTGCAATTGTGTGTTTATGTATTTAAGCATTGAAGCCGGTTGATTAGGGTAAATTAATGGTCATGTAAGGTGGATTATGTGGATTGAATAGAAAAATAATTATGTTTGAAATTCGATACAGAGTGTACAGGTGGATGAATGTTATGGATGCGAGAGAGAGGGTGGGGGTGTTTGGTTTGATTTATGTTGTTTTGCCTGTCAATTTGTGATTTTCGAACCCTTTCGTTTCGAGTTGTTTGTTTAGATCAGTGTGAGTGATCGGTTTTTATTAGGGATACAACCGATACTTATACTATTACCGATATATCGATATGGCCGATACACCGATACATCTATATATGTATGTATATAGTTATAGCGCTTTTTATGAAAAAAAACAAGGCTAATTTTTTGTATGTTTGTATTAATATGAGAACGAAATGACAGGAGTCTAATGCGCGTTAAAAGATATTTGAGGTCAGGAGATTTTTTTTCCAAAATCGGTATTATTTTTAAAGCAAATAACAAAAGCAAATTACTTTCTGCAAATCATGCTTACGTTCTGCATACTTTTGTTTTACCGTTAGTATCGTAATAACTTTTTATCATGGAAAATATATAAAAACATTGTACGCACATATAGCTTTTTCGCTGACTGTCTTTCTGTGAGTTTTGATTGTTTTGTTTGCTTGAATTTGTCAGCGAAAAAGTTATATGTGCGGTGCTGAACCAGTTCGGCTCGTTGAATAGCCTTAGTTACTAGTAATATAGAGCAAAGATGCACAGCTCGAAGCTCGATTAGCTCTTCCACGTCTTACAACAATAACAAAAAGTAATTAGCTCTCACGAGCTCTTTCCGTTATTCGAGCTAAATCATTTTGATTCGCAACTACCCCGTATGCTTTTGTCTTCTCTTATGCATGCTTTTTGTTAGTTTGTTTTTTTTTTAACGCACTAGTTCATGTAAAAAAAATATCCTGTTCATCGATGTTCGCGGCAAAGCTACTGAATCAATTTTGACCACATTTGAAAAGTAAATCGATCAAAACAAAGGTATACAGAAAAAGGCATTGCTGTGCAGATTTTAAAATTATGTATTGCAAATTTATTATATGGATTTAGTATTCAAAATGTAAATATGGGAACCTTTGAAACATGCTACACGTACAAGTCGCGGGAAATAGCTAGTTCAATATAGAAGAAGCGATCCAACTTGAGACGGGTTATTTTATACAAATTCTTATTCAATTCATTTATATTAAAGCCCTAAACTTAAGTAAGCAATATAAATAGCTTCGATACAAAACTGATATAAATATTTATATCAGTATTCAGAGTGTTATATTATGTATCTCAAAGTTGCTTAAGTCACAAATTTTCGAAATAATCTTTAAAGACGCCGAAGTTCGATTGTCTTTAGTAATGTTATTAACTTTCTTCTCAATTTTGTCTTCTATTTCAGATGAACTCGCCTTCAGTATCAACAGGTTGGTCAAGACTGAACATCAACCACCCAATCTGACGGCAACTCAACCTCAATCCCTGAGTCAACATCCTGCACTTCCTTCAAATGGTAAAATTATCGTTGACGAAGACAACAATAACTCCATTAGTATGCTGAGCAAAAATCAAATTCTTTATTGGAAACTACATCCCAGTGCAGGGGCTGTAGCGGAACTTCATTTCGATCGTGAGTCACGCTCACGATCACGTAGTCATTCGCATTCACCCTCACAAATAACTTTAGATGATGACAATTCAACGTCATGTCGTCGCTCGTTACGTTCCCGCTCTCGTTCACGTTCCAGTTCTGTCGAACTTGAGGTAGATTCACCGCCACCTCTTTCGCATACACGTTCCAGCCCGATAAGTTCACCCTCTGCCTCAGAGTTACTCATTAGCAGTGTTAGTTCTAAAAAGTCTGATGTATTTTCGGTATCAGCGCTGCTGCGACGCGATGAACCGTTGCGCCATACAGCAGAAAAATCGCTACCAAGTCTGCATCATAGTAATCCCTTTGAAGCCTTTCGCAATGCGTATCCCGCCGCAAGTTACGATCCGCCAATGTTTCAACGACCGTTGTTGTCGCCTGCATTTCCACTGCTTGCTGCCTTCGCCTTCCATCAGGGACAGCAGCCCAATCTTGGTTCAAGGTAAGTGGCTCAATTGGTGGTACGTTGGTCAAGCAAGCACGCACAGTGGGGAAAATACAAAAAATTGGAAAAATTCTTTAGACTTTAGAATTCCCATAGTTGTTATTTAAAATCAGTGATTGTGAAACATGAGCTAAAAAAGATATTTTTATATTGAGTTAAAATTTATAAGAGCATTACATGACATTTTCCCCACTGTGCGCTATGTTATTTTAGCGCTTGCGGTCAGACAACAACATAAAAGAATAAGCACTTTCCTTAGTTAATTAAATGCAAAAATATTTAATTCATTTTATTTTATCCTTTCAGTTACCATCCTGCCTCCCAAGAAGACCTCTTTCGGTTGCGCAATTTAATGGTTCCTTTACAGGCAGGACAAAACGGTGCTGCTGGAGTGCCACCAAATTCGCATTTGGGTCTGCCACATCCGCCGCATTTGCATTTTCACCATATGGCCAAATGGCCGGGATTACCGCAATTTAGTGACCTTTACTCCTGCATGAAGTGTGAAAAGATGTTCTCCACGCCACACGGTCTTGAAGTTCATTCACGACGAACGCATCATGGGAAGAAACCCTACGCCTGTGAATTGTGCAACAAGACATTCGGACATGAAGTTAGTCTGAGTCAACACAGGTAGGATTTTTTGCTTTGAAAATTAAATGAAAATATTTTCCACATACTTGTAATTTTTAATGAGTTTACAAGGGGGGCAGGGATACAGGTGGTATCCTTTTAATGTTGTTAATTTGAGCTTATGCTTTTGATGAAAAAACAAAATGGTTTAACTTAACAAGTGTTGCAATTGAAAGCAATTATAATTTGAACTAGCTGTTGTTATCTTAATGAGAAATATTCTAACCGTTTTACTTTATGTTTTGTACGTTGTGATGTTGTGATCAGTCAGCATATTAATTGTTCCTCCCATTTCGCCACCTTCTATATGGAACTTTTGTATAAAGGATATAAAGTGCTGAAATATGTTTCAATTTAGTTTCAAGCAATATTTAAGATACTAATTTTTACGAATGAAACAACTTTGAATCTTGATAATAGCGAAAGAAAAGAAAAAGTTATTTCGGACCCCACTAATGGTTTCAAATATCTCGAAAAACCTTGATTTTCGCAATTTAGGTTTTAAATGTCTTTGTTTGTCTGCCCACAAAATTGTGTTTTAAAAATGTGGTGAAACTTTATTTCCCTCCCTTTTTCCCTGAGCTACATTTTTGAAAAGTTGTGAAACAAGTGTGGATTTTCACCACTGTAACATATTTTGTCCAGCGTACTGTATGGAAGTCTTTAGTACACAGTTCGGAACGTCGCAATGTGATTTATGTCATAACATATCGATAACGTACCAAATATTTTAAAAAAATTAACGAATCTAAACTCAGTACTCACCATATTTTCAACGATGTTAAGACCGCATACAAATAGATAACCGGCTAGACTTTCATATAGGGGGCATGGCAGAGTTTGCTATCCCGACAATATTAATTTGTAGTCATCTGTACTAAGTATTTATTAAAATAGTTTAAATGGAAATGGTTTGTAACGCTTTGGCGCAAAATATTCTGAATCGATTTTAATAATATATTTTTTAAAACAATATATTTGTGCTAAAAAAGGTGATTGCATACTTATTTTTCTTATTTATAAAAATAAAATATCCTTTTTTAGGATTAAGTTTTTGCAAAACCTCACACAAAAATTAAAACTCAACTTAAAACTGGCCGAAAGGTAAAGTTTCAATTACTTTGATAAAAACACAATTTTAAAAAAACTTTAAGAGAAATTGAAAAAGAAATGGGTAGCCAATTGGGGCGTTTCAATTTTGACTTTAGATTCATAATCAGCGACCTCGAAAATTCCTACTTACAGACTATCTTGGCTTTCGGAATTTGCCTCGAAATCCGTTCATTTTTAAGCAATTTGCCAATTTGACTCCAGATTCAGATTCAGCGACCTCGAAAATGTAGAAATAGAGGCGTCTACCCTCTGGGTCACGAGATTTTTTTTTGTATGCCTTTGTAACCGCTGAAAGACAATTACGGCCGAATGTTCACCACCGCTTCGGTGGCATATATCAATCCGTTTTTACAAATATGTGGATGACATTTTGGCATAACTGCTTCCTCATTTTACCAATATTTTGCATTGCATTGGCTGTGTTGCATGTGGTACCGATTTGTTGGCACCACATATCGTCCAAATTCATATCATGGAATACGGGCCATAAAACGTTAGTTAGCATTACCGGCACCATTTTCAAAAAAACTGTAATAATTTCTGCAACCAGACCTTTTGAGGATACCCCGGTTCTCGACAATTTTCATTGCGTTTTCATTGCCAAAAATTCGACAATTTTGTTTATTAACGCATCTACTGAGATGAAACTGGGCCTCGCCACTGACGATGACTTTCTTTGAAAAATCGTTATCTAGTCGTATTTTCTCATCTGTCTAATCGGAGAAAGTACGGTGCTTAAAATGGTCTGGAGGCATCAATTCATGCGTTAATTGAATTTTGTAAGCGCGCAATATTAAAATTCAGAATTCGCAAGATAACTCGTTACTAGAGCTCTCGGCCACACTTTCACGTTCGACAGCAATGCTTACGTCGGTGCTGATTATAGCCGAGTCCAATATAATTGCAACGCAGCAATCAAATAAAGTCAAAGTATCGCCTAAAGTTTCGAATAATTTTTTGTGCGGGAACTTTGCACAACCAGTCATCTTTAAAATTTCATTCAAATCTTTATTAAAAGTCTAAAAAAATCCCTTTTAATTTCAGAGCTGTGCATAATGTGGAAAAAGTTTTTGAATGCAAACAGTGCGGGAAGCGTTTTAAACGCTCCAGTACGCTGTCGACACACCTGCTAATACATTCCGACACGCGACCATACCCATGCAGTTATTGTGGTAAACGTTTTCATCAGAAGAGTGATATGAAAAAACACACTTACATACATACAGGTAAGAAAAGATTAATATTAATGATTCACTTTTCCACACATTTAAACATTTTGAAAACAACATATGTTGCTCAAGTTAACAGTGCGTATGAGTAACATTATTTTAATTTCACTTAAAAAAATTTTTTAAGATCTTTTTGCAAAATATATAAAAACATATATTTAATAAAAAACTAAAAATCATATAAATTTGCACATAAACTTAAAAAATCAATTCAATATGGCAACGCTCCATTATAGATGCACAAAATAAAACCTTTTCCCCACTTACGACGAAACTGATAGAAGGTTCATTGAATCACAATGACATTTTCTACTTGAAAAGCGCTAGCAAAGAAAAATAGGCGATAAGAGCGTTTTGTCCATTCTAAATACAAAACGTGTAAAAGATAAAATCTCACATACATTCACTTACACAAATGCATATAGAAAAAAAAATAAACCTTCTCACAAACACAACAACAAGCGAACTAAAGAATCCAAAATTGGCAGCCTTTCGCGTACGCGTACTGGAAAACTATTGGAAGTTTTGAAACAAACACACAACATATACATAGAAGAAATTCTTACTCTTACTCTCCGAATACAAAAAAATAAACAAAATATTGAGTATGCCTCACGCATACAATAGTAACGAATGTCACCAACGCATACATACGAGCAACAGCAACAACAGCAGCAGCAGCTGACAAATCACAGCCAACCAATGAAAAATTTAGTCAAGGGATTTTGATTTTCTATTTTGTATCCTTGGAAGGGAAAATGTGCACGCAAACACTTACAACCGTATACAGATACACTTACAATTATATACGCACACATACGTACGTACATAAAATTTCGCTCTTTTATGGGTCTGTGTGCAAAGCATCTAGACAGCCACCCAAATGTAGACGCCCACCCACCTACCACCACCCACTAACCATTATATTCATGGCGCGCAATTCATGCCATTCATTTCCATTATCGCAAAATCGTTACAACAACAACAACAGAATGTATAGTAAAGCTAACGGCAATTTCCGATGTTGGCTGCCATATTGGATGAATCTCAACACAACACCATTTTGCGAACGACGACGACGTTGGAATGTAAAAGCTGTGCGGGGCAGCTGAAGTGTCTGTCAGTTAGATGAAAATGGGGGAAGGGAAGGCAGCAGCAAAAAAAGACAGACTTCAGAATAGAACGATATTTAGGGTGGTTCATCTGTTGTGCTTTTATTATTATGGACGATCAACATATGCTGTTCTTCGCATCCCTTCTTAAATGTTTCTACCCAGTCGGAAAAAATTATTTTGAAACTTTTGATTTACCTAGCATTATACCTAATTGTGCTTAGATTGTTCTTTTGCATTGTGGTCTTAATATGTTATCGTAATGTCATTAAAATCGAATATAAGACTTCTGATTTCACTCAATTTCAATTAATTTGCTATAACTGAAGCAACTATCTCTTTTTTTCAAAAACGAGCCCAAAACGAGCCCCATTTTCTAATGATGAAAAGACCATTCTTGGTCAAAGTCAAGAGCACTAAGCATAATGTTCAAAGTACAAATTGATTATATCATTGAGATTTTCTTACGTGTGATCGACTCAAGTGCGTCGTTTGGCAACAACCTTAGCCACTTTCACATTATTGTTATGTAGTGATTTCTTTTTAAGATAAGGGTCACAGTACATCACTTTTGCAAATACGATGATAACCAAAATATACTTTATACCGAATATACAACTTTATTTAGTCTAACTCGCTTCGCCATATCTTTAATCTCGACAAAGGTTTTGCAGAGAAATTGCTGGGAATGAACGATGATGTTTAAATCATTACCATAACTATAAGGGAGAGTTACGTACAGCATTTATATGGTTTATTGTTCCTTAATAATAATTCTCATTAATAGATTGCTGTGTATTCAAACAGTGTTCATGAAATCTAAAGTTGGATTGTAAGGGCATCCATTTTTCTAAGAAACTACAAGGCGTTTTAGTTGGGGCTGAACGTTCCAGAGGAAATTCCAAATTTATCAGGCATTCAATTAAATGTACTTTCTTCTCAATTTATTTTCTTTCATCATATTGTTTTTATAACAATGATTTGTAAATCCTGTCTGATCAGATTCTATAGTTAAGTTCTGGATGTAGCTGGGGTAGTGAGGCTCCTTCTCATTACAATACATACTAGGCTGATTGAAAAGTCCCGAGCCTAATAAATAAAAACACATTTTTTCGGGTAATTTGATTTTATTCTTCAATATAATCTCCTTTTAGCTCAATACACCGAGTGTAGCGGGCCTCGAGCATTTTGATGCCATCAAGTTCCTCAAAATAGGTGTCCGTCTCGGCAATGACCTCTTCATTCGAGTGAAAGCGCTTACCAGTGAGCCATCTTTTCAAGTTTGGAAAAAGATAATAGTCGCTGGAGGCCAAGTCTGAAGAATACGTTGGGTGGGGCAGTAATTCGTATTGCAATTCGTTCAATTTTGCAATTGCTTTGAATCACCGACACGATGTTGCTTTTGACCAATTGTTAGCAAACGCGGCACCCATCGCGCGCACATCTTTTTCAATTCGAAATGCTCATGCAAAATATTGAAAATACTACCGATCGATATCTTCATTATGTCTGCTAGCTCTCTCCTTTTCACTTTGTGGTCTTTCAAAAGGATCAGATGGATTTTCTTGATCTTTTCTGAAGTGGTAGCCTCATTTGGCCGGCCCGAACGTGGTGTATTACTGGTGCTCGTACGACCCATTTTAAATTCAGCAAACCATCTGTTGTTTTCGACGGAGCAGATGTGCTGTGATATTTTTAGAGTCATTTTAATGCTCGCTTCTCGTTTTTTCCGATCACAAAGCAATATTTTATCAAAATGCGAAATTCACTTTGTTCCACAGTTAAAAAAAAAACGCAGAGGTTATGCAATTTAGACAGCTGTGAAAACTAAACTACTTGACAGATGTTAATGAAATTTCACATGTAGCCTTTTGAAGGATAGGTGATAGGTGCTGTTAAAAATAATAAGGATTCGATATTTGTGGCGCCCTCTCCGTGTGAGGCCCGGGACATTTCAATCAGCCTAGTACAGTACCAAAGGCAAAGTCGTACAGTTGAACTTTCTCAGCAACTCTGTTTTTTTAGTGCATACAAGTTCATAATCTCTAATACGTTTTCGTTATGGGAATCCCCGAGAATTGTATTTTCGTATAATTAGTGGAGAAAATTGTGTACTAAATGTGCTTAATGTTTGTTACTTTTTATTTCTTTTTAAAACAATTCGAAATTTTGAGTTTCGTTTTTTTGTTTAAAATTCAACTATTTAAAAACATACTGCAAGTTTTTTAATTATTTTTGCATAGCAATTTTTGAGGAATTTAAGAAATGTTTTTTTTTTTATGTACGAGTTTGGCTTTGATCTACTGTATTATGGTATATTTTTGTATATTTCCAGCGACTCGTAGAGTTTATTCCTGGGACCAAAAACACTTGCGTCTGCTCATTTATTGGTGAGAGAGCCGTCAGTTTACCACATAATAGATTTCTGTAGAGCTTGTTGGCTTTACGTATGTTCTCGATTCGTCACTCATTGCTTAATTCTACTACAAAGTTCTTTTTCAAAATTCTAGTTTGTTCTCAAAGACTCTTCTGGGAGGTCAAGGGTAGGAATTTCATAGTCCTTTCTAGTTTCAATTCCTCTATGACCCGTTCCTATAAAAGATTGTTTGGCTTTAATTTAATAAAAAGTGAGGTTATATTCAAAATAGTATCCAAGGAAGTTTTTATTTTGTGTGATACCTTAATAAGTTTCCAAACGAGCCTAAGTTGTTCTAGATCGGTGTTTCTTTTTTTTATGAATGAAACAATAGTAGTATTCGATAGACTTATAGTGTCGGTGTTTCTTTTTTTTATGAATGAAACAATAGTTGTATTCGATAGACTTATAGTGTTAGTTGGATTCTTTTGCTTTTACTTGTTCAAATTTTCCGCTCTTGAATATAAAAATGTCATGATCTGCTCTATAAATGCAGTGCTCTCCTTGTTTAGAATTTTGTACAGTTCACAGATTAAGGCATTTTTAATTTATAAGTTTTTATATTGTTCCTTTGTTTCCCTTATTTTTCAACAATAAATCCTAATATATTTTTTTTTCGTCAGGCCTTTGAAGTAAATGGCATCACATGTACCAAAGAAAACCAATTTTGACCATATTTGTGCCTTCTTATCAAGGACATTTGAAGCATTTCTAGGAGCATATAAATTATATAGAAAAACTTCCATTAGCCAATCACTAGTTTCACTGCTTTTCCCACTGGGTACTTTCTAAATATCAACCAAAAGAAATCAACAGCTACAGCGCTCTTTGTAAATCAGGTTAGCAAATGGCAAAGATAATAATTTTTACTTTGAATGCAATAGCAGCAGCAGCAGCAACAAAAACAACAACTTTAATGAAAAAAAAAGAACCGACAGAAAATCAGGAAAATCTACGCCAGGATATTCTAGACATTTTTATCGTTTTTGTCTTCGATTTGGATTTTTATGTTATGATGACTACACTCGCTCGACCCGTGCGCTTTTTATTTTTATTCTGTTCGAGTTTTTACCTCATATCTTATTTATTTTGTTATTTTTCGTTGTTGATTTTTGTTTCTAAAAGGAAAATTCAAAGATGGCGTCATGACGTTGATTTTCGTTTGAATTTTATGAAATGTGGTTTCGAGTAAATACTGGCAGATAAAAATAAAAGAAGAACAAAACACTACAGTTTCACTTTTTATTACACAGAGTTTGTTTTTAAAGTTTTCCATCCTCTTCTTGAATAATTTAAGACAGACCAACAGCAAAAATCGATACGCACGGACTATTTTTTTTTTTTTTGTGCGCGCATAAAATGTTGAGAGTTAAAAAGCTTATGAGATTTTTCAATATTCGAACAGAGATTTTATGTTCGCAAATCTTTATGAAAGCATAAATGTACGTTGAAAGCTAAAATGAAGAAGAAAATAACAACTCAACCTTAAGGATGTGGAGCACACGTTCATAGATGTTTGCTACATAAGTCGTAACTAAACAGTGATAAAGTTAGATTTAAGTTTTAGTCATTGAAAAATTAAAACAGATCCTTAATATAAGAAACTAGTGAACTAGTATAACTTTAAAAATAAATTCATATCGTATTTTATTTGAGTTCGTATATTACATTTTTAAATTCCAGTCTTAATATAAAAAGGGATATGATTAGAGCTGTGTCTAAGACATAAGTTACTTATGACCATATTATGAAAATATTGAAAACTTAATTTGAAGGACTACTAAGTTAATATCATGACGACGGAAAGTATGAGAGATGATAGTATGAATTGTAAGAATGACCTTTTCTTCTTAAAGCGACCCTATAGGAAAAAGATGAAAAATTTTATAAGAACTTTAAAAGATCGCTGTCATGGGCACCGCTTTATGTAAAAATAAAGTTAAATTGCATTTATGGTGTATCAAAAGCTACATATTAAATAAGCAAAATCAAAAATTGCTATAAAAATATTGTTTTGAAGTTTCCCCATTATCCCATTTACTCAAAAACTATACGTGATGAACAACTTTTGAGCCCAGATCCGTGTTCAGTGCACAAAATCTATCGAAAACACATAGTCACTTCCCATTAGAAAATCTCTTGTAGACCAGTGTAATCGTTCATCTTGTGCCATGGTTAACAAACTATTCGAAAATTGGCCACCAAAATCGCGTTATATCACACTTCTCTGCCGTTTACTTTTTAAAGAAAATTTCATTCAAATGTTGGACGCGATTACGTTGTAGGTCTTTCGAATTCTAAATGAATCTAAATGAATCACCCTATATATGTCAATGATACTAAAACAATTCCAGAGTTTAAGTATGGGACTCATAGTGTTATTCGTGAACTACCGCAGGACATGCTCCCTACTTCCGTCGGGTCTTGTATACAGGTCTTACACTTTAAATCAGAACTTTTCAAATCTTTAACTTTTGATGGACCAAATTGCCTTTGCAAAATAAAACAATCACTTCTTGTGAGAGTTATAACAATTTATTGAAATAACATCTAAATCAGTATGTATTAATAAGCAGTAAAGGGATTTGAAAATACCATACTTTAACGAAGATTGCACAGACTATTTGCCGAGAAGCCTTTTGATTTTGCTGGAGGAAAATGTATAATTAACATTAGTACAAAAGAAAATTCCATAAATTAACTGGGAATCGCTTTACTAAATGCATCGGTGTAACTTCAATAGCGAACCTTGATCAACTCCAACTCCGGTTTTCGGGATGTGAAAGTGAGAACTTTTTTTTAGTACATAAAACAAATGAATCTTTAAAAAAGTTTCATCAACTTTTTCCTGCTCCGCATTTTGGTGAAAAATATCTGGTCACGATAAGCTATGTATATCATAGATATGAAGATAGGTTTTTCTCATATTTAGCAAAAATGATGATGCTCCCTAACATTTTTGTACAAAAAGTTTCATAGAGCTTTGAGCAACGTCTACATATTGAATTCTGTAAATTTTGATATGAATGAATAAAAAATTATCGTCTGTACTTTAGAAAAAAAAAGTTTTTCAAAAAATACACCCAATGTGGATGCCACTGTAATTGCTTTTTTCATGACGTTAAAGATTTGTCCAGTATATTTAGTATTTTTCTTCAAAAAAAAAAAAAAAAAGACGTTGGCCTCGCAATTATTTAATCACGCTTCAAGATACTTACATACTCACTTACCCACAATAAAATTATCTACTTCCAGTTTGAGCTTACCTCAACGACCTCGGGCACTAGTAAGCGCCATTGAATTTGACAATATTTATGCACATTAATAGACCTCTGTGTGGTTTTTTAAGCTAATGCTTGTTTGGGATGTACCTCGCCCCCTTTTAAAATTCACCAACTTTTTGTCTGATGCTAGAACGATCCATTTCCAATATTTATGTGAAATTTGGTTTCATTAACATTCTTTAAATAATTCTATCAGTATAGCGATCTATAGTTTTTGTTTCTACGGAGAGTACCACCAAATAGTACAAATTTTCGGTTACATTACCTTAAATAATGAAGTTTTATGGGAGGTACCACACCCTTTTGTCGAAATTCGTTAACTTTTTGTTCTCAACCCTACCCAATTTATTTTTAGTATTTGTGAGAAATTTGGTCCGTGAACCGATTTGCCTATTTTCAATTCCAAAAATTTTGTTTGAAGTGTAGCCTGTGTAGGTACCGAATTTAATTCACTTTCTTTTTATTTTCACTTTTGACATTTAAAAAGTCTAGCAAACTGAGATATTTCGCGAAAACCCACGAAAACTCCACGTTCTTTTCTTTTTGGAGTTGCTATGCCCTATACATACGGTGACCATATTTTTAGGAGCTAAGCGCGGGATAAAAACAAACTCGTTGAATTTGCGAAAAAGTTCACAGCCAAATTTCTCTTCCTGCAAATAGTTGAGGAACTTTTTTTTTTTGTTAGAAAATAAAAATAGCTTACTTGTTCCTTATTATAAAAACTCTTTTCAACCTGACCGCAAAACATTAAGATATCTAAATATGGGACAAATACGGGATAAAAATTAAATACGAGATATCTGTACGTCCCATATTTCTTCAAAAAAATCCGGGACTGCATACTGAAATGCAGGACTGTCCCGGGAAATACGGGACAGATACTTACCGTACCTATATATGACATTTAGTTAGGTTAGCATCCACTTAAGTCTTCTAACTACATCTTTCTTAAAGGAGCTGTTATTGAAAAAAGATAAGAATAAACATTGTTATGTAATATAGTGCGACAACGCCTTGTTCAGGCCCGCCTATTTTTTTCTCTAAAATTGGCAGAGCTTAAGTGCTAAATGGTTCTCGAGATAAACTTAATGAAAAATTAAAATCAGTGCACACTCAATTGCTTTTTACCAAATAAATCAAATTGAAAATTGTAAATTATGACGTAGTCGTACCGCTATTTAATTTACAAAATTTATTATTAATTTTGTAATACATACGGTTGCATCCGACGAAAAATACAATGGAATGAACTTCATTTAAAAACTAAAATAGTTTATCTTTTTATGCTTAAACGTTTCTTAAAGAATTAACCACATTGTTATATCAAAGATTCGTCAAAGAAATTGATATCATAATCAGGATACTACTTCGTGATACTGAAACATATAGACAAAAAATTATCAAAGTTCCATTTTCGTTGAGAGGATTCAATTAGCACAACTTTCAGCATTTCTTTACTGCCTTTTTTTCATTAAGACTTACAAAGCATTGTTTGTGGTAATGGTCGAATCATTTTTCCTTTAGTTTTTTTTTTTGTTATTGTTATTTGTACTTTTACGTTGTCCTTTTTATGATGCTATGGTCTTGTCCCTATCTGTCTGCCTCTTTATAGCAGTTAGTTTTGATTTTCTGAAGCATTTTTCTTAGATTTTTTTTTACGTCATGATTTTTTCTTGAAGCAGTATTTCTTGTGCCTGAGGAAGTCAAATAACACAAAAAAAGGATACTGGCATATACGAGGAAACATAAGTAATAAAAGAACGACAACAAGTTAAACAACAACTACAATAGAAAATATGTATATACTTCAATCACGCAAAGAAATATATACAAAGTTACAAAATGGGGGCACACATATACTCGTATAAGCATACATTCAAACACCGGATATATAAGGGAATTGCAGGGACGTGATTGCGAAGCGCAGTCGACCGACCTACCATTGGGATGCGAAACTGATTCAACTTTTATCTTCGTAAGATTTGCTTTGTCTACTTTGGGATGTCATGACCCAAACCAATGCAACATTCATAATGTGTGCTGTAGCTTTTATTGTTCGTACTATTGCTGCTACCATTTTTTTTCTACACTACTACCATTTTTTTAGCTAAAATTACTACAGATGTAAATCATCGTTCGATGTATTGAAATATCGATATTTTTAACTTTCAGCGGTTTTGATTTTTTCTAAGTAAAAATAATGCGTATTTCTTAAGAAACGTGTCAAAATTGACATGACGTCCAAGGTCAGTGCCCCCAAACTATCGCACATTAATGGAAATAGTTGCTTTAAGCCGTATTGAGATAGCACTCAAATCAAAAAAAAAAAAATTTGGTCGTTGCTATGTTTTTATTTTTGGATAAATTGCTTCTATTTGGATAATTTGCTTCTTCTTCGATTTCTTTTCGAAAAGAAATTTTCATCAATAATTTTTTGAAACATACAGCCTTAGCTTTCTGACTTCAAGCGTTATCACCTCAGCTTACCTTACTACGTTTAATCTCACCTCTCCTCATTTTACCTCACCTCATCTCAACTAGCTCGACCACTGAGCTGAACTAAAACCTGAGTACTGAAAACTGTTGCCGTTAGGATTGGGCTAGGTTTGAAGTTTTCAAAGGCTCTTACAGGGTTGTGACACAGCCCAAAACTTTAACTTTTATAATGCATATCTCGTAAGCCATGTAAAATATTGTGAGGAAATTCGGTAATCTTATCTTAAACCGTGTCAAAAGTGGGCGAAAATGGAAAGGCGGACGTATAACTTTTTGAATAGTTGAAAATTTTGATTTCGTATATATTGAAATCGGTATTCATGACTTTCATTAAAAATTTTAAGTTAATATAAATAAGTAGTTATCAATACAAGCTAAGTTGATGTAGTGGCAAAACTCTTTGAAGGGCGTGGCACAGCCCACAATACTTATAAGCGCTATAATTAAAGAACTAACAACGTAATCGTCATGAAATTTAATATGGCAAATATATCTTACTACAAAAATTTGGCACAATAGTAAATGTAGGCGTGGCACCTCCCATACCAGAAAATAACGTTTTATGTTATGGAAAGTTTGTTATGAGAGTAAATTTAATAAAATTTTCCTTAGAGTTGTCGCTTAAAAGTTTAATGGAATATGACGGAATTGCAGCAGTGGGCGTGGCACCTCCCCTATTAACATAAAGTTGTAAGCGCTATTTTAAATGAACTATTGCAGCAATTGATATGGAGGTAGGTGTAGGTGGTTAACTTGCTATAAGTTATATATGAATCAAAAGTGGGCGTGGTACATCCCATAGAAGTAGTATATCTATAGAAAAACGTGAGCAAACGTAGTAAAACGTGTTGTAAGAATGCTGCTTATAAAAAGCTATTCTCTATCAAAATCGGATTGAATAGTACCAGTGGGTGTGTCACTACCCTTAATTTTTAAACTAATTACGGCATATTTCGCAAACTATACAAGTTATTGTGTTGAAATTTGTTATGTGGATGTATATCACGAACATAATTGGGCGTGTCATTTGTCAACTTTCTCATTACTTTTCGTTTTTTTTTTTTCAACATTTTCCATATTTTCTTTAACCTTTTCCAATACACCCCATATGTATTTGTTCGACTTCTTTTCATCCTCTTTCAACTTTCCCCAATATTTTCATTATTTTTTCGGCTTTTCTTGAAATAATTCGAAATCGCTGAGAATTGTTTCAACATTTTCAAAATCTTTCAACTTTTTTTGAGTTATTCAACCGCTTTCAACGTTTTCCATTTTTTTCGACATTTTTAACCTCTTTCAACTTTGTTCGATATTTTCTTTATTTTTTCAATAGTTTCAACATTTTTCAACCTCTTTCAATTTTGTTTGAGTCTTTCAACCTCTTTTAATTTTTTTCAACATTTTTCATATTTTTTCGACCATTTCAATTTCTTTCAACTTTCTTCAATGGATTCCATATTTTTTCGACTTCTTTGAGTCCTTTTCAAATATTCTAACATTTTTCAACCTCTTTCACACTATTTTACATTGTATTCGACTTATTCAATCTCTTCAATATCTTTTTTACATTACTTTAAAAGGTACTTTCAATGCAGTGTAGGGTATATGAATTTCGGCCTGGCCGAAGATAACTCCGTACCTAACTAGTTTTCAGCTATAATTAGTTTTTATAAGAGCAAACTACTAGTAGATAATCTGAAACGTATTTGGCCAGACTAGATCATCCAGACAGCACAAAGTACTTTTGCATTGTAGTCTGAGAAGCTACTATTAACTGGTTCGTTCTGAAGACCTGTTTTGGCTGTAACTTGTCGATAGATAAGGTAGAATAGTAACATCCGTAATTCTTGCTCTTTTGCACAGTTACTACTATTGTTGTTGCACTGCCTTCTGCTTTCCTTACATGACCGTCGCGAATATTGGGCGCCACTCTTAACACATTCCTAGCGTCAACCAATGCGCCTGTTCTGTTCTGCTCCCAGTGGATCCACACACGTACTAGCAATATTGGAATAAATAACGTCACGTAGTCGCAGAGATTATGGAGCAACTTTTATTATTTATCACAGCAACGTAGTCGGAGACCTAACGAGAATCGTTTGTTGCTCTGCTTTGGCACAACTCGTTCTTTTCTGGGAAAGCAAAACTGACTGGCACTACACTTTTAGTTAAGTAATGGAGAATGAAAGAAGCGTGCAGGTGGAAAGGAAAGGAAACTACGAAGAAGAGGTAGCAAGAGAATTCGGGTCGGGGGTGGGGGAGCATGTGATGCAGAGTAGAAGTAAAGCATTCCAAGGATTTTTATTGCATCACATTGTGGAAATTCTTTTAAATCTTTGCTTTTCTCAGCGTTGCTTTCTAACTTTTATTTTGAATTTTCGTTTTCTTTTTTGTTTTTGTAGCTTCTTCCTTTTTGTTCTGTTACTTTTTATATACACACATATACATATACGGCTTATGTGTATATATTATATATGCTTGTAAGCGTATATATTTATTCATGTATTTGTGTGTATCTTTGTATTTTGCCTGTAAAATGATGCGCAGATTCTGCAATATCCTTTTTTTTCTCTTTGCTTTGCTTAAACATTAAAAGTTAAACTATTTTTGTTGTTTTTTTTTTTGCATTTTGAAATATGTTATAAGCTTTATTTTAAACATCTATGTGTGCGAAAGAGTTGGCGTACTCGAAAAGGATGGCAAAAATCGCATTAAATTGATTTAGCAGTTGAATTCCCAAAGGTCGCATTATCGCTCTCAGCAATTTTATACGCGATTGCTGATTTTGATTTTCGTTGCTTTGTTGCATATAAAAATGTAAATAGCTACGAATTTTGTAGCATGATTTTAGGCGTTAATCAATTTCATTCTATTTTGCGAATGGTTTGCTATCGCATTATTTATAATTTTTTTTTTTTTTTTTGCCTGATTGCAGTATTTTGATTATGGTTCCGATTTTTCCTTATCACTGCAGAAAATAATTATATCAGATTTATTTAGTACGCAAGCATGCCCGTTGAAGCCAAATGACATTAAAGCATTAATTCAAAAACTTTTTTTTTCCAACCAATTTTTATATGTTTGTACTCGCCTTATTTTTTATAATCAGCGCATTCTTCTGGTTCCTTTCCATAAAATGCCAATTGAAATCTTTCTTATCGTTCCATTAATCAAATGATTAGCCATTGTTAATCAACGTGTGTTCCATAATCTGGTGTACGTTTTATGGCTCTGATTTTTTGATTGAATTTAATCAATTGACTACGTGTTCGTATTTGAAATTGAAATGAAGCTATAACGAAATTCTTAGAATAAATACTTACAGATTTTAATATTTTGAGGAAATTAGATTTGTATGTGGGTTTTTTAGCAGCAATCCATAAAATAAACTTTGAAAATAATCTCACGTGATGCAGCAAATTGAATGCTAAAATGAGTTCCAGCGACACAAAGCCTGTATATATGTTAGACTTCTATAATAAGCGCGTTACTCTTTGAAGGTAAAATCGAATATTAAGTAGCGGAATATGTAGGGAAACAATTTACAAAATTTTATGAACTATGAACTTTCAGCGCATTATAAAAGTCATATATATAAAATATCATTCATTTCTGGATAGGTCTACTATACACAATATTTGTTAGATTTGTTTTTATACTTTTCGTGAAACCACATCTCGGCACTCGGTGCAAAAATTAATTCCGAAATGTTCAATTTTCTGATTCCGTTTCAGATTTGTTTCGAAAACTAAATAGAAATTCGATGTTTATTTCAGGATCATAGAAAAAAAAAAGAAAATCCGCCAAATTATCGGAACTATGTATAAGATTTCAAGTTTGAATTTAAAATCAAATTCCAAAGCATATTCCGATCTCAATTCCCTTTCTGAACTATATGCGAATAAGAACAGATATTTTCTTCGATGTACGAATCTTTCTGGTTTTCTTTATTTCCTCTTTTTTGCGGAGAAGAATTATGAAACGAACTTAAGAATTCTCTGATAATTATGATAGAAAGATGTGTACGTATGTTCGAAAGACTTAAAAGAATAAATCGAGAAATTTTCTCAGTTTTTTCCTAAAACCCCAAAGATCAAATTTTCCAGATCGAATTTAATGAAACATTGACACGAAAAATGTTTGACTTTCTGATTACTTGAAATAAATCCAATTAATTTCGGTTGCTGATTACTTATTAAGACTTTAGTATAGACGTACTTTGGTTAGCAATATTGGGTTCGGA
Source organism: Meiosimyza platycephala (assembly GCA_963662105.1). Taxonomy (NCBI): domain Eukaryota; kingdom Metazoa; phylum Arthropoda; class Insecta; order Diptera; family Lauxaniidae; genus Meiosimyza; species Meiosimyza platycephala. The sequence goes on from OY759210.1 coordinate 77,987,919, forward strand.
TACATATCGCTCATTTACTTCAAGACTGGCATAACTCAAAAAACGCCATTTCATGTTTTATTTTGTATCAAAAACTCAGAAAGATATCTTATAAACTCGCGTTGTGAAAAGAGTTTATGTAAACATACTTTTTTGAATTTTCATATAAAAAGTAATTTATTGAAAACTTTAAATGCGTTTTTCTCCCACTGTGTGTTTTTTGAGATATGCCACTCTTGAAGTAAATGAGCGATATGTACATACAACCCTAAGCCCAATGCCTGAAAACTGTGATTAAATTTTATAAACTGCCTAAGGGCAGCAAATTTCTAAATCCGGGCCTGAATTTGCGTCTTTTATCATTGATAACAAAACATTCAATTAAATTTTATATCAGGGATATCATCAGGGAACGCTGATTCAATTTTATCATCATGTATTATTTTGTACAATTGTGTGTGAGTTTGATAAGAACTTGTGCGAGGCAAATCACTGGAACTTATTTTATTAATGACGTATGAATGAAACTACTGAATTTCGGTTTCTAAAAGGTCTTGTGGATATGCATCTACTAAATTTCTACAATCCTGACTGTATTCTGATGTTTGATCGGAGCACATAATTTTATCGGCATCGCATCTCTACATTCAGTTTATCAATGACGCTATAAAAACTCATGACTTTAAATTGTTCTTTTGGGCTGAGATTTACTTCAGGAACTGGACCGTCATTGGGCATTTTTTCGCCTTTGACGTGTGTCTTTAAAATCCACATCTGGCAGCTTTTCTTTTGCTCGAGCTTCTAAAATATCAAAGTCGTCACGTAATTTTTCTAAAAAATTGACAAGCGATCTGTAAAGATTGACGCACGAAGCAGCCTACTTGGAATTTATAGGAGATTAAACCTACGTTCAAATAATGCATGATTTGACAGTCTTTCGCGCAGAAATCAGGTCCAGATATACCTCCTCTGATTAAAATATCTTACAAATAAGGCACATAACAATAGTGTTGAACGCATTTCCATTTTGAAGCCTTTTTATATGCGTCCTTTTTATAGCTTGATAGCAAAAGATAAAATATTTGAAATTCCGCCGATCATAATCATAATCGTCATTTCATCATCACTATCATAAACAGGTCTAAAAATGCCCAGTTCTTTTGCAAGTGATTTTATGTGGAAGGAAAATTTTTCGAAATAAATTTTTTTAAAAATTTAGTTTTTTTAAATTCTTAGATATTTCTGAGAAATATGTTTTTGAATGATTTTTTTTATTTTCTTCTACTTTTGGCACTTATTCGCAGCACGTTTTTTCTTCTAAGCATTTCTCTTTACCCATTTAAACGAAATTTTAAATTTCTACATCTATGCCGGAAGACTTTAGTTCTAAAGGCGACTTAAAACGATTGATATGCCAGTACTGAAAAAATCAAAACAGCATACGGGTGAAATAAAAACTGAAAATAAAATAAATATTTGTAAATACAAAAGCTTTATGCATCAACATTTGCCAGTATGTACAAGTGTTAGTATGCCTGTGGGTATCTGTCTACATAACAAAACACATATCCTTAAAGATTTAATAGTAAAACCACAAAGCGCAAAAGATTCGCATGTTGAAATTTAAACAGCAACACAAATAATGGGTGGGATAAGTTTTGGGTGAGCTGTCGGTGCCAAAAAACGTTTGCTTGCTAAATTGTGTGAAGCATGTTGTTAAATATGCGATTTCCCACGTGCTTGCAACCTCATGATGTTTGAATGGCAGACACCACACAAATATATCGCTGTATCTTGATTTTACATAGATGCATTACATAAGGCCGATGAGAGCTTTGTGCAGATTTGATGATTTTATTGATTTTCCGAGAATTTTTAACTTAAATATTAAGTTACATGAAAAATTAAGGGAATTTTAAGGCATTTTTATCTCATATTTTGTATGATCATTATTGACGCAGTGAATCTTCTAAATTCATTTTCAATTAAATCGACCCAATTCCGTTTATAAACGTTAGTTTTTTGATAGCGTCATCTTAATATCTACTTTTTTTTTATCTATTTCCAGGTGAAAAACCTCACAAGTGCCAAGTCTGCGGTAAGGCATTCAGTCAAAGCTCGAACCTGATAACGCACTCCCGCAAACATACCGGCTATAAGCCGTTCTCCTGCAAGCTGTGTCACAAATCATTTCAGCGCAAGGTCGATTTGCGACGTCATAAGGAAACACAACATACAGATTTAAGGCCACTGATCGAACGAAATTTGGGTAAAGTTGATTTTATGACAGCAGCTGGTGATCAAAATGGGGCAGCTATGGCCGCAACATTGAATGCGCAACTGACGACGATGAATTGTCAAAAGGTTTCGCTGCTGGTATAACAGACATGTGCAATATTAAACAACAACAACAACAACAACCACTATAATAACATCAATGATCTTCATCATAATAACAACCGAAACAATTTCAATAACCACAACAACAACAACAACGATGGCAACACTTATGACAATTTACATTATTTTATTACATAGACATTCTACAATGGAATATTTAATGTTTTTTTATTAATTTGCAATTTCTAGAATATTTCTCATATTGAGGGTCTCTATTTGTTAAATTATAAAAAAAAGTAAAAAAAATAAAATAAGATAAGTGGATTATTGCACCTAAGCTAAACTGTAGGAAACTGATCAGCATTTTTTGTTGGCATTTCTTGAAAGTAAAAGCAAATTTTCATAAATGTTGTCGTTTTCAGCTGTCGACTGCCCGATTAGGCCTTACTACGGGTAATAAAAGACATGCAGGCCCGGATTTACCTTAGAGGCACACTAGGCCAGTGCCTAGAGGGCGGCACGATTTAAGGGGCGGCAAATATTGGGAACTTTGAAATTTTTTTGTTTTAAATTTTTTAAATTTATTTACACAGGGGGCAGAAAGTGCAAATACTGGGATTGTGTGCACAAAATTACCTAAAAATGTTAACAATCAAAAAAAAGGTCCTCACTTTTGATATTACAAAATTTTTTTTCTATATTTACTAGTGAAGAGGGGGGCAATTTCTGACTGGCCTAAGACATGCATATGTTGGTTTTGCCTAATGGTTTGGTCATGGTTATAACATAAGCAAGGCCGGACTTAGAAGTGCAGGGCCCCTCCCCCAACTCGAAATCATTCCATTTTGGTTTAGCAAATTAAAGGCATTAGTAAAGAACAAATAATTTTCAATGTGTTTAGACTCGAAGCGATTAAGTTTTGTAAGAAAGCCGAACTTTTTACTTAATTCTTTATAAGCAGATCCGCGCCTCTGTAGCTCTGCAATAAGTCTATCTATATTGATATTATAAATGATAACTCTTAATATGTTCTTGCGAGAGAGTTCGGTCTCGTTTTCATTCACTTCGACGAACTGGACTTTACGCTTACGTTTCCTCTGTATGTCATATGCATAGTTATTTTCATCTGATTTTTCAAAAGCTTTCGACTCATAAAGATCAAAGATACTGGGTTTTCTTAAGTCTTCTATATACGTTACCAAAGATTGATACAGTTCAGCGATAGTACCCAAGTCAATGTTGACAGATTGAAGAGACTTGTTCATATTGTTGAACCTTTCCAAGACGTCATTCCAGAGAAGTGTCAAAAAGCAAAAAGTTTCCATCCAGTCTAATGAATTCAGAAGACCTAAAGCTTCAGAGCTCGCAGATGGTTTTTCATTTGAGTCATTGGCGATTATTTGAAGAGCTGCCATGATCTGATCCCAGAAAGAACATAAACTTAGGCAGGCGTCAGCTCGAGCAGACCATCTTGTCTGAGAAAGTTTCTTTCTGTTTCTGTTAAATTTGGTTTCAGTTTCGATAACAAAATTTCCCATCTGTATGTTGATGCCGAAAAAAATTGTACAATGATTGCAAAATACCAAAGAAAGATATAGCAGCTTGGTAAGACTCGAGCAGCAACATATCACAAGCAAACCAACATAACCAGCAAAGAACTTAACTACAACTTAATCATTTGTGAGTATTTTGTAGTTTTTGTTCATTGCTAAATTATTTATTTAAGGGCCTGCCAATCTATTGCCCCGACTGGGACTGGAGCCCCTAGGCTGGCTGGGGCCTTGTAGGCCTAGGCGGAACTCCGGCACTGAACCTAAGAAATGCCTAAATTCGGTAAGAATCAGTAATGTAGTAGTCGTGACTTAGTTTGAAATTACTCCGGAATTGTAAGAAATGACCACTGAGAAAATTGAGTTCTCAACGATCTTTGTGTATTCTCCTTTAGACCTTTTTTGCTATTGCCCAATAAGGCGGCCGTTGGACAATTTTATATAGGAAAATTTTGGACGCACCGTTACACTCCAAATTAGGTTGCCGTTGGGGTTTCACACTCGGCTCTAAAGTTTTGGCTAGGAAAAACCAATGGGGACCTAATTTACGCCTAGCGACATTTTCAAGTCGGAATGTATTCATCATTCATGAAACATTGAAAAGTTCATGGATCAGTGAATGGCTCGAGTCACTAATGTTGATGTGTAATTCAGGAGAAACTTTTTTTTTTCATCCAATCGATAGGAGCAGCTTGAAAAGGTATTTTGGACATCACTTAACCCTTTCGATCCGGATGGTACACCATATATACCAATGAAAGTAAAAATATCTCTGAAAATTACAACATATTTTTTATGACAGAATACTTTCAAAACGTCCACTTGCGTACCATTACCAGTAGAAAGCAGGGTCAAAAGCGTTAAGGTGAGTCAGGACACTGGAAGGGACATATATTTTCCGAAAATGGGTGCCTTCCAGGGTCCAGAGACAGTCTATGTGATGTCAAAAACCATTTTCTTCTTTTTCGACCCTTCTCTCTCTCTTTCTATCGATTGAAACAAAAAAGTTTTTTTTTTCGAAAATGGCTCTAAAACGGTTTTCAATGTCTCGGAAACACTTCCAGTGATATCCAAAATCCTTTTTCGAGTTTTTTCTATCGATTAGATCCAAAAAAAAAATTCCGAAAATGTGTCAAAAACGGTCCTTTCATGGTACTGGTACTTTCCAAGCGATGTTCCTAATCCGTTTTTCCAACTTTCTCCATTGATTGGAACAAAAAAAAAAAATTCCGAAAATGTGTCAAAAACGTGATGTCAAAAATCCTTTTTCGAGTTTTCTCTATCGATTGGAACACTTACACAAGTGACATTGGTACTTACAGAAGACATTGTTTGAGCTAAATCAAACTACATTATTAGCTTTGCTTCAAAGTGGAAAAATCTAGTATGTCTATTTTTATAAAAAAGAAATTAGCATCAAAACTTCCTGTTAGTGCGAAATATTTTCAAAGATTCTAGAAGAACATAGTTTTTTGCACTTTTTAAGAACACTGAATATGAGGTTTGATGTGAGTGTATAAAACTTGTGTGACTGTTTAGTTCGAAAAAAAAAACACAAATTTGAGTAATGAAAAAACTATTTTATTATTATTATTATTAGTACGTCAGGGAGAAAAAATGTAATGTCTTGAAACAAAAGAAGAGAAAATAACCCATAGGTCATTTCGAAAATTACTAAAAAAAAAAAACATTTTGAAAAAATTAAAGTTTCTAAAGAGTTTGAAGAGCTTTGATCTTTTATTGCCACTTTCAACTCCTAGTCTTACAGCCGACAATTTTCTGAAGTTTCCTACAGAAATATCTGCAATTGAATACATGTGCTTGTCTTAATGTTGGAATCATGCAGAAAAACGAAAAAAAAAAATAAATTCCATTGATGCCAAAGAATACCAAACTTAAATGTATTGAAGATTTTAATAGTTATAATATTTAAAAAATTTTAAATAAATACAGCTACCGAATTCCTTTTGAAGGCTTGCATTAAAGAATTTACAAACATTTAATAAAAATGTTTTATTTTTTCATTTGTTTTTTGATTTTGTTTATTTATTTTTTTTGCAGAGAATGTATGCTGTAATTTGTAAAATATGTGTGTAAATTTTTAGTCATTTAAAAAAAAAAATAAAACCAACAAACAAATTAACATATGAATTATTTTAAGTGTAAAATTAATAATTAAAAAAATTTAAATATATATATGTATGTTTATGTACCATATGAAACAATTCCTACTCGCTTCTAGTTAGCAGCGAATTGAAAGCTAAAGATTATATTGAAATTTTTGATATTATGTCATTCCAAAGATTTAGTCTAATTAACTTTACTAATTATTGATTACGTTCATTTAATGTTAAATAATTCTATTTAAGGTTTCTTTTTATGTTTTAAAATAAATAAAATTTATTAATTATGTGAAATAAGTGTAATTGGTTTACTTTACAAATTTTACTTTAAAGGCAGCACCTTGTCATGATCTATTCCGCTGCAATACATTTTAGAGTTTTATATGAGTTTTCGTAAAAAATTAAATCCGTATACCTAGCAAGTATAGTTTTACTCGCAGACCATCTATGGAAACAAAATGGTCGACGCTCAAGCAAAATAAGGAACTCTATATAGGTTAATTTGTTTAAAATAAGCCTTATATCTAGACTCCCATTATGACCTAATGACATAATCTCAATCTCTGACTGGAAAGAGAACATCTGATATTCTGTAAAGCTTCAAAGGCAACAGACAGACAAATTTTTTTATATCGGAAATACCCCGAAGATATCTTAAATTTTTGTATAAAAAGTGTGGAACTTTGAGTACCTACATCTAACAAATAAATGTGAAGTGGTGTATATAGCTATTGTTTGGGAAATTTGATTAACTCAAAATTATTTAACAAAAACTAAATATATTTTTTTTTCTGTAAATTTAAATTTTTGGTAAATTGTTCCTAATTGCCAACGTCGTAAAGATAGTGAGCGCTTAAGTCTTGAGCACGATTTTAATTACGTAACTTGGTTTTGTTGTAGATTTTGTTCTTTAAATTTTATAATTTAATTTATTTGCATATGAGAATCGATTGTATTTGACAAAATTAGCAATTACTAATGAGAATATTTAATATCTTAGAAACGACTAGCGAAATAAACAGCTGCATGGATCCAGGAACCTCAGCGAGTTGTAATCGGTTGTGAATGAAATATCAATTTGAGTTGCTGTCTTCGAAAAGGAGCATGCAATTCGATAAAATTTAATCATTTTTGAGTTACTGATGCAGAAATATCCGCTATTTCATGTTTTGTGTGAAAAAATCAGAAAGATAGATTTTAATCTTACCTTGTGAGAAGCGTTTATGTAGACATACTTTTCATTATTTTCATATAAACATTAACTTATTGAAACCTTTAAATGCGATTTTCTCCCACATTAGGTTTTTTGAGTTATGCCAGTCTTAAAGTAAGTGATATATTCAAAACCAAACATACATCTACATCGTTTTAAGTTGGTGTTTATATTCATACTGATCTTAGAGAAGACACTTTCATCAAAAACTTCAGTCATTGCTATTTTTGGACAGCAGACTTGTTAAACGTTCTAGCATTTCCTACCTGGAAAGTGAGACCCAGGTCCGATTAGATCGCTGGCTTATTGTTTTATGCAATGCCACTTCGTTATGATTTATGTCATGTCAATTTTTACCATTCATCGCCACGAACTTCAGAGTTTCTCATGCATATATTACCCCAAATGTTCCTGACCTTCAGTAGTGCTTCACCGAGAACGATTCGAGGCGAGATTCGAATTGTTCTCGCTCTCGCCTCGTTTTATAAATTTGAGTCTCGCCTCGCCTCGTTCGCGGCCGAGATCTTGCCAATACATATCTCGCCTCACCTCGTCGAAACTTCGCCTCGCCTCGGTAAACAGCGAGGTTTTTAAGAAAATGAAAAAAATTATACATTTATCATGCCTGCATACATATGTATATTCAACTAGCAAAGCCCGACACGCGTTACTACGGCTCAAGAAATGAATTAAAATATGTGTTTTTATTATGGGTGGATTGAATAATATATGATGATTGGTGAGGTATGATCAATTTAATTCTTTTCTTATATGGGACGGAGTGGCATTGCCCATTTTTTCCAAATCAAACTAAACTACGAACCTTTTACAAACTAAAATAATTATATGTACCAAATCTTATCCATCTAAGTCATATAGTTGCTGAGATATAAAAAAAAGTTTTATTCACCTGTGTCAAGTAGTTGATAACACTGGTCAACAGTGGTTTTGGTGGCCTGGATGTCTCTATGGATTTCTATAATTCCAGGTACCCAGGTTACGAATATATTCATGAAAGTACTTAATTGGCTCTAGCTTTTAAGATATTGATGCATTTATCTATAAATATATGAAACAAAGTCGGGTTAGTTACACTCTGTATAACTCAAGAACGGCTGGACCGATTTTAATGCTCTCAAATTTTTAGGAGGCGAGGCGAGGTGCCGGTGTGATCTCGCCTCGCCTCGATCGAGCGAGGCAAATTTAGTTTTTCACCTCGCCTCGTTCTCGCCTCGTAGAGCGAGGTTGCTTCGCAGCCTCGGTGAAGCACTAACTTTCAGGCTACGCCGTCACCAATGTTTCTCACATTCTCAGTTGTGGTAGAAGAATCGTTGCCAGCCAAATAAATTTCACTTATTATCCGTCGCGTCGATTCGATCGGGAGGGACCCAGATTTACAAGCATGAAGCTACAGTTGTGCAAAGGGGACGTTTTTTGAAAATTCGGACCTTCCCTGCCCTTGGTGAGATTTGGTGAGATCTTACGGGCTCACCCCCCCCCCCCTCCCATGAGATTTAAATTATAATTTTTAATGTTAATTCTATGCATTAAAAAGTTGACGTGAGGTTTTCCTTGACCCCTCTCCCCCTTGGTGAGATTTGGTGAGATTTTGCTGGACCCCCTCCCCTCTATTTTAACTCACGTAATTAATGGACGTCCCCAAAGAAACTTTTCACATTTTTGTTTCTTGCAGCTGCGCCTTCCGAGCTTACGCCTTTTGAAGTGAGAACAGTGCCATGGAAGCAGAATTGATGTTGAGGATTGGTATTAATGTTATTGATGCTATTACCATGTACATATGTTAAAATTTGGGAGAGGAGTTTGGATTGATATGGCTTCAGTTTTTGATATATTAATATGTAGACCAATAGTTACGTTTGCAATTGGAAAATCTCAGTACGATTGCAGTTTAGCATATCGTTCAGCACATATACAAAAGGACATCAAACAACACTTTTTTTTTAGCCCAGTGTTTGGTACGATTGGCGATGAGCGATTATGGACGTTGAGATATTCTAAGCAGTCGTAGTGCATCTTAATGATATCAAGATGGTTGATAGGAATATTCAGAATATTCTGTCCTAAAAGTTTTGACGTCTTTTTGAATTTTGAGATTGTGCTGTCTACCAAGTATTTTGAAAAAAAGATGAATTGAAAATATGAAAGTTTCTTTGGATTAAAAATGCTTTCGGTATTAATGACATATCCAATTTGTTTAAAGTGAATTTATAAAAACAAAAGTATGAGCTGACAAACCGCTAAGAGATTTTGTTTCAAATTTCAATCGTTCTCCTTCATAATCTACTTGTCGTGGCCATAATAATTGTATTTCTCCACTTTGAAAATCTCAAAGAATCCAGGCACAACTGAAACTGATTGTGCACAATGCGCAAATGTGATTTTCCCTTACTCTATCTGCCTCAAATGTAAGCATGTCAGTCTCAATTTGGAACATGATGGTTGTGGAGGAAATTAACTCAAATGAATGTTACAAATGCGTAAACTGAAAGTTGAGACGTGAAATGTAATCTAATATCTACAATTTCGAATCTTTTGTTGCGACTCTGACGAGTCGAGTAAAGCCAACTATGGGCTATACTATGTACCGTACCGTACATACTCATACAACAACAGCAATAAGAATAATAACAAAAACAAAGGTCACATTTGCTTTGTAGTAGATTTGATATTCCCGAAGGAGTAAAATAATTTTCTACCCCTGACAATAAGGTATTACTCTGCATTAGTTGGCCAATAAACAGGTTCACAGCAGCAGCAGCAGCAGCAATTGTTGATCTCATATATCTTGTGGAAACTTTAGATGCTTTCAAATGCGTTGCTTTATTTCTATACCATGTCGCAAGTTCATTTACAATTAGACAGATAGTTTATGACATATTCGTGATTTCGGAAAATAAATTTTCGTTGAAGAGTAGGCAAAAATCATCAAGCTAAATGTATTTCTTTCTTATTCGTTATTTAGCTGCAACATTGCATACTCGTAAGTCTAATTAGAGATTGCGCTTAAAATGCTGTCTAGAATTTATTTTATAGTTAGTGAGGCATTTTATTGTTGTAAATTTTACCATGAAGATTTTTCACCTTTTGGATGCTGAGTACTAAACTTTTTATGGCAGATATTCAGCAGCACATTCGAACAACTTCTCAAAAGTAATATATGTATTAAGCGCCAAGGAAGTTTTCGCCTTCTTGAAAAGTACATACTAACCAACCATTTTCAGGTATAAAATTTATTTGTGTGGTCAACATAACAGAAAATACTGTAGGTAGACTTTAAGGTGATAGCTAAAAACACCAGAAATAACTAAGCTAAGAAATATGTTCGAAACTAAAAAAAAGTAACTAAATATAATCTTAAAAAAATGTGCGATTCAACGAATTATTTGATCAGTTTTTTTATATTTTTAAATCTGCTATTTAAGCCATGACCATTTCCTTAAATTTTTAAAACTACACCTTTTTTTTAAATAAAACTTTTAATAAAAATAAACATTTTTCAGCATAGGTTACATTTATTTATTCGCCCTTGGTGGCAAATGTCCACGCTACTCTCCAGAACAGATATGTAAGTCTTAAGAGGCCAACTTAGTTTTCCAGCCTGACAAAGAAGCTATTGTTCAGAATTTATTATACCATACCCAATAGATATGATAATAATTCTTTTCAGGATCAATAAATACACTCCTGAAATACACGTAAATACATTATTAGATTAATACATACTACAGTGGCGAACAGTGAAATCCGGACAGACAAAAAAATAATAAAAAAAAAAATGTTTTTACGATTCCGTCAACCTCTTTGTTCTATAGGTATGGTTTTTTTTTTGCAGGTATGGCTTTGTTTTAGAGGAAGGACAATATCTTAGTATAAATAGAAGTTATACTTTTAGTTTTTAATCATTCTTGTGTTGTTGTGTTGGAAAGATGCCAAATCATAAAAAAGGGAACGAAGCGGATCAGCTCGAGATTTTGGCGATTCGAAGCGATAGATTAACGATACGAGAAATTTCTGCTAGAGTAGGCTTCAGTAAGTCCTCAGTAGCCGACTTTTTGAAAAAGTATTCCAAAAATAGGTCGACAAGTCGAAAGAATGGGTCAGGAGCGCGAAAAAAGACTACAGAAGCTGATGATCGACTTTTAAAAAAGATTAGTCCTAAGAATCGCTTCAAAATGGATGTAGAAATTAGAAAATAGCTTGTTGAATGTGGAGTAATAAAAATTTCTCCAATGACTGTGTGACGAAGGCTCTATAATGCTGGTTTATCTGTACCTCGTCTAGCTAAAAAGCCCTTTTTGACCATACAAATGCGTCGGGAACGCTTGGATTGGGCCAACCAGCACAAAATGTGGACTGTATCCGATTGGCAGAATATGGTCTTCTTAGATGAATCAAAGTTCAATATATCCGGATCCGATGGAATTCTGGACGTGCGCCGAAGAATTGGAGAGCGTTATAGCGAAGAGTGCACCCAAAGAACATTCAGGCAAGCGACTAGTAGAAGGATCTGGAGATGCTTTTCTTATTACCAAGTTGGACAACTGGCCTTGATTGAAGGAACTGTTAAAGCAGCCGACTATAAAAACATCCTGATAGGAAACTTGGAACCTTATATTGAGGAGCATTTTTCGCGTGTGGAGAACGTGATTTTACGAAATGATTCTGCGCCTTGTCATCGAGCGCAATTGGTAAGAATTAGTGTTTTGTAAATCCTTATTTTGTACTTAATAATAACCCACAACTTTCATCCTTTCTTTCTTCTTCTTTTACAGGTAAGGATTCACTTGAACGAACTTGGCATTTCAACTTTATCGTGGCCAGGCAAGAGTCCCGATCTGAACCCCATTGAGAATCTTAGGCACATAATTAAGATGCAGGTAGCAAGCCACAAGCCCACTAATTTACGCGAGTTAGACAGAATAATTCAAAATGTTTGGTACGAAGGCATTTCGCAAGATCTTTTGAAAATTTTGATCTCTTCCACGCCGCAGCGAGTTATGGGGGTCATAAAAGCGAAGGGAGGAACAACAAAATTTTGATACCTGTTTTTTTTTCAATCCTGAATATTAGTTCTTAAAATACCTGCTGTAAATATTTTAGAATTAGTTCGTTAAAAATAAAATTTTACAACATTTTACCAAAAACTTTTTTTATCAATAAAGGACATATTTCACTTTTTGCTAAAAATGGATGTTTATGGAGTGGTTTTTCGACCTACCGCAAAATATTTTCAATAAAAATTATTTACTTCTCTGATCCTTGCATCAGTTTTTTGAATCGATAAAAAATTTAGATCCTAAAGCATTTTATTCAATTTTTTTTGTTTGTCCGGATTTCACTGTTCGCCACTGTATATATAAAATATACAAAATAGCGCCATTTGAGTAATTTAGGTTCAGTATAGAGGTCTGCATGAGTGCACTCGAAACGATTATCATATAAACTTCCAAAAACAATAAACTTCGAGTTCTTGACCTCGTTGAATATTTTATTTGCGATTTATTTGTCACTGACTCACCACTCACCACTCCGCTTGGTGTTTCGGTTTGTTTTGATTTGATTTGTGGCTTTTGTGCACAAAAACTCGATTGACTCGCAACGTGGCAAGTGGCTTGATAGTAGATTTGTGTGCACTCATGCAGAAGAATTATTGAATTTTATGCAAAAACTCTAAAATAGCGGCTATTTAAGCAAAACTTTTCGAATAATGAGGATTTTTTGGCTGATTTGTCGGTTTAAAAAAATGAAATCAAACGATTCCAAAACCTACATGTGACGAATATATGGTTAAAATTTCATAAGAAAGGGCTCATTCGTTTCGGAGAAAAGACTGGCATCGTATGACAGAAATGATTTCTAGAGAAACGCGTTTAAAGTTTTCTTTTATTGAGCCGGAGAGCCAGAGAGCGCGCTCAAATAAAGTTGACAAAATATACTTAGAGAGCTCGGATCTTTATGAAATTTTAACACGATGTTTTTTGAAGTGGTCTACTTTCGAAAAAGTAAAGAATTGAGCTGACAAACTAGGTTGTCCCCTTAAGATTGAATCTAAGGAATAAGAAATTTCAATTGGGATTTATTTTGAAACAACTTGGAAATCCTTTCACTTTATCAAAGACTTTTATCTGGGTGAAACAAAACAAGCCATATTAACGTCAGTTGATAGTCTTGTGCGCTGACAGGATAGACTAAAATCTCTTGAGACACTGACGGAAGTATTAATAACCAATTACTTAAATGGGCCTATCTTTATACAGCGTTTCAACGACTAGCAGAAAAATTAATATGACGCTTAACTTTCAAACAACGCCCTTATATGACTTGTGACTATGCAGTTATCAGATTATCAGTTATCTCAGATTATACTTCAGTCAAGAAAACCCCTGAACTTCAAGAAATTGTTTATTTATTTTGAATTCATACATTCCAATAAGACCAAAACTTATGCACCAATCAATACAATCTTCAAGGTACTTGCCTGAAGACTTACTGTAATCGAATTAAATAGCTTTTTCGCTTATCTAGAACACTTAATATTAGCCATGACTCAAGATGGTTCAAAACACTTAAAAGAGCTCGAACGAATTGTAAAGGAGAGCCCGTAAGATCAAATGAGAACGATAAAGTAACCGCTATGTCTACTTAAAAATTCTATCAGATCAAATCAACTTTATTGAATATTTTTCGATAGTTTTGCGTACTTCACATCGATCGTCATAAACGGAGTATCTTCAAGTTTTTATCGAATGTCTTACTATCATGAAAGGTTCGAAAAATGACGAAATGAAATGAAGGCAAAATGTCTCTTAAAAGGCTTAATTGTGTGTTGGGTTTTTAATCTATTGATTTCAGAAGTTTTTTTTTTGTAATTATCTTTACAAAATTAAGAGAGAGATAATAAAATCCTTTCATCTACTTTATCTTTGCTTACAGAAAATGGCAAAAATATATGTGGGAAATAATTCAAAATTTTATAAAAACAAATAATTTCAATTGCAAAATGCTGTACGTACAAGACATACGCAGCCACCGTGAAATAAACATTAGCAAACAACAAAAACAACAAAGGGATAACAGCAACATTTACCATTCATTCATCGACCAACAATCCCATCCACTAAGTTGCTACTGTGAGGTACAAAAATAAGAATGGGATGAAAAGCAAATAATTGCTGGAAATAAGTATTTACGACTTATGACACCAAAATGTTTAACTGCTCAATTTTCATGCGATTCATTCAATTGTGATGCCCTGCTGCTGCTGCCGCTGCTGCTGCTTCAATGGCAGGGGTTCACTGGCAGATTGTCGCGCCCTTGGTGGACGCGTTTCCTTTCAATTGACTCTGCGGTACGTAGCCAGAATTACCCCGATGGGAATGTGATGCTGGTACACAGAGGGTTTCATCAGGGCAACGTATGGTTGGTTTTGGTAATGGTGGTGGTGACTGCTCGAAGGATAATATCAATTGTAAAGGCGCTGGCGCCGTTTTCTACTCTGCACTTGATCTGATGAGAGTTTCTGGCGTGTAGCGTTCAAGTTTTGTACTTCTTTTTTTTTGCTTTCAGGGTGTCAGAGCCGGTGTCGTGTTTACAAAGCACAGGCGTTGTCGTTGTCTTTAATATGAAAATCAAGGGGAATCGCTTCAATTGAGACGTTGTACAGAATGAACCCTCCATTGATTAGGCGTTTGCCTTTTCATGGAATAATAATCGTAAGGACATCATGTTGTGCATTCGAAAATTATTATTGCGGTTCGCATTTGAGACAAAATCAAATAAATAGTGATGTACAAGTTCTTAGAACCGAATACTTGTATGTAATCATGTTAAGCAAGGTTTGGTAATTGTGTGTTGAAAAAATTTTCAAACAAACTAAGAACTGTATGTAGGCAGGGTTGCCAAGTGGTCAGTTTTGACCCGGCAAAGCACGGCATTGAATGACAAAGGCACATTTTCCAACACATCTCTCCATACCAGTGTTGACATGTCACTAACGACTGTGACAAAATTGAGTTTTTAACAAGGACGAATTCGAAGACTTTTGCAACAGTTTACGAACAAATCTATAAATTTTTGTGACATTCCAACACTGCTTCACACAGATCGATTAATTTTTTACTGCTTGTACAGTATTTTCACCTTTTTGATAGTAAAAAAGTAAAATATGGAGAAAATTTTGCCTAAACTTTGTTACAAAACTCTCCTTTTGCTGTTTAAGAGCATTGTTGTCAAGTACTGTTTATAAGCATGGTTACAATAATTTGCTTATAAATAATATTGCCAAGCACTCATGAACATTGTATATGTATGTATTAGAGGTCTGCATTCGAAGCGACGATCAAGCCACTCGCCACGTTTCGAGTCCATCGAACTCTTGTAAACAAAATCACAAATCAAATCAAAATAAATCGAAATACCAAACTGAAGAGATGAGTGCTGCATTTGCAAATAAATCGCAAATAGAATGTTCTTCAAGTTCGTGCACTCGAAGTTTATTGCAATCGGAAGTTTACATGATGATCGTTTCGAGTGCACTCATGCAGATCTCTAATATATACATATGCATACTCGTATAAATAATTTCAGTACCAATTTTAACATTTTTAATTGATAAAGCGCCATTGGCCTGTTGTTGGAATAACTTTGAAAATATACTAAGAAATTATCACGTAGAAAACATTCGTAGTAATTTTTTAGTACCGAATTTCCACTATTCGTATTCGCGTAATCGATTTTGCTTTATCTACATATGTTTGGATGCTCTCAATATGCACAAGGGATGAATATTTTGTTTTCCATTGTTGTGATATTGGTGATGATGCTGTTGATTCAACGCACCAAGCGGTATTTCAGTGATAAAGTGCAATTGCACTTGAAATTGTCAGCAGGTGTCTTGCACTAACATGATACATTCGATTCTATCAGCATCATCATCATGATATTTTTAGTTACAACAACAACAGCAGCAGCAATAAAGGCAGCACTTGCAAAAAAACAATTCAATCTCATATTGCAAAACTATCACAAGGACACATCTCATTCGTAAGGATAAAAATAATTATCTTATGTCATTCGTTAATGCAAACGACAACGTAAGCTGTTAACGCACACTAATGTTTTAATGTTTACGTAATAAAAATGCAATTGCAGTTAAGCACCAGTTGATGTTGCTACGCCTTCATATGAGCCATATGACCCTTATGGACCATTAGTTTTTGTCCCTGGTGCTATTTAAATATTCATAGTCAGCAAAGAAATGAAAACGAAGTGAAGTCAGTTGGTATTATTTTTTTTGGAAATCTGATATGAAAATGTTACTTTTTGTATGAAAAACTTGCATAGTTGATATCTTACTCTACTAACTGCTTCGTAAATATGGAAGCAAAGATATATAAAAACAGGTAAGGCATTTTGAAGTTCCGATCTCCCTTGCTAGCATTTAACTCTCTGATGATATCTTCAACTGATTGTAGGAGATAAAGTTATAGAACACCACCAGTTTTTGAAAATTACTTGACTGAAAGCTTTCAACTTTACTTACTTACCAATCTCATCCGAATCAGTATCTGAAATATTTTAAACTTTAAGTAATCTCAACTTGGGCCCCGTACTTTCTACTATTGTAAAACAAACAATTTGGTGTAAGAGGATGTCCACAAATTACGTGAGGCGTTTTTTTAAAAATTCGGACCCCCGCCCTAACCCTTGGTGAGATTTGGCGATATCTGACAAGTCCCGAGTCATTTTGGAAATGTTATGGACCTTTTTCTTAGTAAATGAAAATAATTGAGGATAGTAATGTGCAAAGGATACGTAGAGATTTTGTAATTTCATGTGAGATATATCTCATTTTGCTCAGGCTTTCATGATGTCAAAAGTGAGGAGTTTTTTTTAGTAAACAAAAATTTCCCATCTTGCAAAAATGGACAAAACCAACAATTTGTCTTTTGGTAGGGGGCGACAAATCACATTTAATCCTTTCTCTTTTCATGTGAAATTTCAATCTTTAAGTCAGCGTCATTCCAATAAGGAAGTTTTGCTTCTATGCTTCTTGCCATCTGCATCAATCTTCAATAAAATTTCGTTGGATAAGTTGTATTTCTATTGAATGATTCGTATTCGTAGGATAGGTGGTATGATAAGTCTTCAAAATCATTGGAAACGTTCGATGGAAAATTATTACGTGGAATCGTCTAAAATTGACTTCTGTGAAGTTGAGCCAACTTAATTAATAGGCCCCATTGCCCGCAGGGCCGTCTTTAACCTATTGAAGGCCCTGAGCATATTAGGATAATGAAGCCCCGATGACTTTGACAGAAAACTATTTTGTTAGAATAGACATAGGAAGTAGATAAACAAGGTTCTAGATTTGTTTTTATTGACAGTCACATTAAATGAATAAATAATGTAATACAATTCACAAAAGTAACTCTTTTAGCATTCGTAGGTAAGTGCTTAAAAATCTATGTTGATTGAAGAGGAACCCTCGTTTGGTGATCTGGCAGGAACTAGAGGATCGATCGCGGGACTCTGAGTACTTACCCAGAGTGCCCAGTGGGAAAGAGGGGTCTGATAGCCCGAAACTACAATAAAAGGCAATCCTTAAAAAATCCTTATTTACTCAGGACTAACTTCTAATCATGCATTACCTTCGTGCAAACCGGCAGTTTTTTTTTAAGAACACAATAATTGGGACTATAGTTGATTTGTTCCATCAGGAAATCACCGATAGTAACATCAAGAGTACTACAAAGATAACCAAGAGACAAATCGCTGATGTTCAAAAATTTTAAGATTTTACCCTGATTGATTAAAAACTACTCGAACCTGTAACCGGATTTTCCCCAATGTTTTCAATATTGATGAGCAAAGAAATTGAAGAAATATTTATGTTTTCGAGAGCGATAAAGCGTCCGAGGACCATTCATCAAGTTTCAGGACGCATAGTAAGCCAAAGATTGTTTTAACTCTGAGGTTAAAGAGATTAAAACTGGAAAATTGTTTTCTCTATGTATTGAGCATATTGATGATATCATGTACTACGATTTCAGCTGAAGTTCTGGTCCTCACAAATATCGTAATACAGCACTTTCACATCGTTATGATGAAAAAAATATTTTACTAAAGCAAATGATTTAACTACTCTCAGTTCTCTGTGATCTCAAGATGCAATCCAACTGCACGCGTAACATCTGAGGACTCGTTTTTAGTCTCAATCAATTGAAAGATTTACTTAACGCGTAATCATCAAAAAATTGATTGTCGTACTTAACACATTCTTTGAAAGTCTGCGCTTGCAACATTTGTGCAATTCACCGTTAAGTCAAAACTAGTTCTCCCTATGCAAAACAAAGTAGCTTTAATGCCTAAAGGTATGCAATCAAATTTCAATGTTAAAGTACTGAGTAAGTGATCTTTGAAAGTCTGGGGCGGAAGCACTTTGTAAAGCGCCATAAATACCGTCTCAAAAGAAAGGCGGTATTTCTTTGACAATATGCTTATAAAAAAACTATCGAACAACCCATCCTAAGGTCAATTTCATTACATACTACTAGGCATATTAGAACTAGCTTGTCCACTAAGATATATAAATATTTTTCTCGTATAGATATCATAATATCAATGCCAAACCATATTTTCTTGCAATTTCTATCCAAACAATTGTCCGGTTTATTTACGTGGCCGCCTGCCTGGAACGCTTAAGGCCACGGTGTTCCGTGAACGTCTCTAATTATTTGACGACTGCTGTTAAAACAGTTACCAAGTAAAGTTATGTTTATGGTTATAACTTCGCCCTTGGTTTGAGCCTTCATCTCTTGGAGTTTTTGGAACGGCCACTAGGTTGAGAAAATACAACTCCACACTGAGCATAACATTTTGCTCGCCCCGCGATTTGAGTTTCAACCACAGCCACCACGAAGCACCACTGGAGAGCTTACCGCGTGCGGGCTTCACGCAACTGTCAGGTTAGGACCGAAGTCCTAGAAACTCCTGATTACCCATGGTACCAGATTGATGTTGCATCTTCAACTCTGGTCAGTCTTAGTAGTTTATTAAAAGTATGCTAGTACTTGGCTCAAAACGAGCCACGAGTACAGTCAATTATCCACTACCAGTTTGAGCTTACCATAACGCTCTTGGGCACTGAAAACCTCCATCTACCCAGACAGTAGGACAAGGGATCAACATAACTTCTTCTGTTTTAATGTTAAAGTCAAGTTTTTCTTTATAAAGTCGCCAATGCGTATCTTTGCAATAATTTATTTTATGGTTAAAATGATTGTGATAGATATTTTATCTACAGTACAAAACTCTTTTCTAATAGATTGCTCACCGGTAGCAAACAGAAAAATGGTACAAAATGAGTGACATGGGAATAACATGTAGAAATATTTTATATATCAATGTTTTTTAGATTATGAAAATATGACAGCAGACATGTCAAAGTGTGAAGCCAAATATGAATATCCACAATACAAGATATTTAACTGGCACATACTTGAACGCTTCGAACCAGCAGCATGTCACATGATACATTCGTAAGAAAACGTATGCGAACCGGACACTTTTGGGAATTTGTGGGCAACCATCGCTACCTTAGCACTTTGCAATATTCATTTCTTCTATGCATTTGTGCTTTTTTTTATTATATTTTTCAATTTTCAATATTTTATCCAATTGAATTTTTTATGACCTCTGTATTTGTGGTTTTTGTTTTTTTTTTCACATATTCATTTTTGCATTTGAAATTGACACATCAACGGACAGATAGAAAGCAATACTTTTGATTGGATTGTTTTTACATACTACGAGTATGGGTATCTTGCAGACAACACGTTCATATTGGATATTACTATTGTCATATTTAGTATTTTTATTTACTCAGCATAAATTTTCTTATATCGTAAACCAATACAGTATGGTGGAAATCATTGCAATTATGAAACCTTTTTGGAGAATTCAATTTTAATTTATTTTGGGTTATGGGTTGACTTTTTCATTTTTATATTTTTCTCTTAATTGAAAATGCGAAAATAACTACAAAAATATTTGGTCAAATTTAATCACAAGTTAGAGAAAGTTTTTCAAGTAATACTCGTAAGTATCTACATGTTTTTAAAAGCAAGAAGCACTTCGAACCTTTTCTTCTTATCGATTACTGAATTTTATTTTATTTTAAAGATGGGTACAAAACACACCCCGGGAAACGCTTATGGTGTACATTGGCACACACCTGAAACGGACGGACAGTACTCTCAGCTCGCCATATATTTCATAAATAGCAAAAATTTATTGGGATGAATAAAATTTGAGTCCTCTTTGAACCAAAAATATTTCACATGCTTGGTAAGTCCCTGGTATATCATAGGATAGTGCTAGGGAAAACTGTTAATTCTAAGGAATTCAAAAAAAGCTACATGGGATATCAAAAGAAGTTATAGAAGAAATTAGGATATTTTAACACTGTAGAATAAAAGAAATAAAACAGATAACTAAAAACATGAATTTTAAAAATTCGAAAAGAAAATTAATCTAATCGTTCTTATATCAAGAGGTGTGGCATCGCACCTTATTTCCAAGCCAAACTATGCTAAGAATATTACACAGACCATAAGGAGTTATACAGCTGTGTTAAATAGCATAGTTTTTCTACATGATAACTTCTAACGGGTGATTTTTTAAGCGTTTAGTTTTTGAAAATTAAAAAAAAAGAACAGAAAATTTGCAATAGTGAATGAAATATTTATTTGGAGCGATACATCAATTCCTTCCATTTACTTTTTAAAGATTATTTCTAGTAAATTTTGCCCGCCACTACGCCTGAGGTGGTTAATCCGAAAGCTTCAATTTTGGCATACTTTTTCCAGCATTTCGGCCGGTATCTCACCAATGGCAGCTGTTATGTTATCTTTCAGAGCTGCAATTGAGGCTGGCTTGCCTCTGTATACGAGCGATTTCACGTAGCTCTACAAAAAATAGACTATTGCGGTTAAATCGCATGATCATGGCGGCCAATGGACTACTCAAAAACGTGAGATTAATTGCTCACCAAACTCGATTCTCAAATAGGTTCATGGTATCGCGTGCCGTGTAGCATGTGGCACCGTCTTGTTGAAACCACAAGTCAACCAAGTTCAATTCTTCCATTTTGGGCAAAAGAAAGTCGGTAATCACCACACGGTACTTTGCTCCATTGACTGTAACGTGGCGATTTTCATTATTTTTGAAAAAATAAGGTCCAATGCACATATTCAGATTCGCTTGAAGAAGTTGATACAGTAACCTGTTTCTTACTTGACCAAGAAACAGTGCAGCCATATACTTGAAAAATAAATCCGCTAACAGACATTTCACAGTTTTTACATAAATTGCTTCTAAGACGCTCAATTGAAGTAAGCTTTTTACCAGCAATTAGTAAATCCTCCACGTACATGATTAAAATGAGATAGTCACTATCACAAAATATTGTATACTTAAAATAGTCATGCTTAGATCGAGTAAAGCCAAGTTTAAGTATGTATTCATTAAATTTTGTGTTCCAACATCTTGGAGCCTACTTCAGACCGTAGAGAGACTTAAGAAGTTTGCAAGTCTTGCCTTCTTCTGCTACAACGCCTTCCGGAATAGCCATATATATCTCTTCTTTTAAATCGCCATGCAGAAATGCTGATTTAACATCAAGCTGATGAACTCTTTAATGAGCTCCAACTGCCAGTACTACTCTTATAGTTGTCAGCTTCGCCACCGGTGTGTAGGTTTCCGTATAATCGATTCCTTCCTTTTGCTGAAATTCCTTAGCCCACCAGACGAGCCTTGTATCTTATTGGTACTCCATTTTCGTCTTCTTTGATTCGAAACACCCATTTCGGTTTGAGTTGTTTGGCACTTTTCGGAAGATTTACTATTTCCCACACATTATTTTTCGCCATTGACCTAAGCTCCTCTGTGACTGCCTTCATCTAATGAGATGCATCGCTTCGACTTTTTATTTCAGCAAATGTTTCAGAAAAATCTATGGAATCCAAATCGGCAGCAGTGGCTTCATACCCAATGAAATAGTAGAGAAACCTACTTGGAGGTTTTCGCTCCCGTTCTCTACGTCTCATAGAAATCTCAGCAGGAGATTCTTAATCAGGATTAATTTCATTATGATGAGAAGACAGCACAGCTACATCATTACTATCGCAATCTTCAAAATAATATTTTTGAGTTGGATCTTCACCTTCATCTAAGCCCGTTTTAAGCGTTTCCATTTCATTTTGAATATTTTCAACTGCCACGACAAAATTCTTTTTTTCCGCTTCGCGTAACATAAATTTGCTGACCTTCCTTATTTTGTTTCATTTCAGTTTTGTAAGGAAAACAACTTTTATCAAACTTAACGTCACGTGATGTGAAAAGCTTTTGTGCATCCACATCCCAAAGTCTGTATCCATTCGGTGCATAGCCAATAAACACTGACTTACGGCTCTTGGAATCTAACTTCTTTCTTCGCTGACTAGGAACCCAAGCAAACGCCTTACAGCCAACCGTTTCGGCACTTGGGATTCAATTAGCATTGTCCGCACTTTTTCTACTAAAGTCCTATTAAAGCGTTCTGCAACTCCATTTTGTTGAGGAGAATAGGCTACTGTTGGTTCAATTTGAAGCCCCTTTTGTTTGTACCAATTTTCTTGATCTTTAGAGCAGTATTCACCTCCTTGATCGACTGTAATCTTAGAGATTGATGTGCCAAACTGTGCCGTTACCAAGGCTTCGTACTCCTTCATTGCCGCAAATACGTACGACTTTTTCTTAAAAGTAAATATCATGGCAAAGTGTGTGAAGTCATCGATGAGTGATACCAAATATTTCGATCTGTTCCAAGCCACTGTATCAATCGGTCCGCAGACATCCGAATAAACTTTTTCAAGCGACCTCTTTGCTCTCTCTCGGGTTCCGTTAAAAGGAGCTTTCCTTCATCACACACATCGCAGAACCCAATCTTCTCAGTTTTTATATTGAGTCCAGTTGTCAATTCTTTTTTCACCATATCACCAAAAGCGTTCTCTCCAATGTGTCCAAGACGCTTGTGCCACAACTTGACTCTGTCCAAGTAACATACATTTACATCTGCATGATCAAATTTGAATTCAATTTCATATAAGCCATCATGCAGAATCGCCGTAACAATAACCGTTCTTTGTAATATTGGCTTTCTTTCCACAAAACTTAACCTCGATGCCGGCACTTGTCAGTTTTCGAACTGATAATAACTTATCGCGTAGCTCAGGTACAAATAAAACATCCTTCATCAGGATTTCAACACATTTATTGCTTTATCCGCTTATTTTTCCTGACTTCTTCGCTATCAGAAGAAGCCCAACCTTTCCACACTTGTAGTACTTTCCTTGAAACTTCACTGATGAAGTTTTTTCAGAATATTTCTTACCAGTAAACGCCGTTTTCTCTGTTGTATCTTCTTGTAGACGATCACCAAGTTTTATTATAACCCTGTAGAATTAAAGTTGTCCTTTGGATTTAGAAAAGCAAAAAGTTTATTTTTAAGTAAAATAATAATTTATTGTATCGTTGAGATAAAATTTCGAAGTGAAAAAATTTGACAAACAAATTTTTCTTTTTAACATTTAGAAAACACGATTGCTAAGTTTTTCTTTATTCTAACAGAAACATATAACGAATCATGCGTAAGGTGTCAAAAAATGTACACTAAAAGCAGAAATAGCAAAAAAATCATCCGTTATAAGAACGAAAGTTTCTTGAATACAAACTGAATAGAAGTAAAACCGAATATAAAGAACAATTTGTCAGCATTTTTGGAGTTTCTTTTATATGAAATGTACTGCAGTATTTTTTTGATCAATTGCATCTCATTAGTAGCAGCATATAAAGTTAGAGCGTTCTTATTTTTATTATAATCAATTCAAGCCAAATCGATCATTAATTTATAATATGATCGATTATATCCTGTGTTGCTTTATGAATTTATTTTTTTTTGACGATGATTCAACAAATACGCTGGTTCAATGCCATCGCAAATGTTTGTGTTTTACTCTGCTCATATTAAATCAACAAATTAGCGCCATTAGCTTATGAAACTTAAGTCAGTAACATCCGGCATCGAGCGTCGCATAAAATGGATCTATGTTACAGAAATATTAATTTGTATATAGGGTGCTTATTAAAAGAGCTGCTGAAATTTTATATTGCAACGAGTACAATGCCAAAAATAATCATTGGCTGAAAGTAAATTAAGGGTTTCTTTTTTAATTTTAATATTCATAAGTTTTTTTATTCATTAAAGAAACTTAAGAAATAACGGACAGTCTAATATAGCGTTGGCCATTTACCCTCCCGATGTCACAATCTATGAAACGTGCCATTATTCGTCCCGCCGTGCAGTTGCTGATTTCTATGCGCTGGTTCGTTTGAAAAATGAATATGCAAGAGACCCAGTCGGAAACAAACGTGCAAAAACAAAACAAATGTGCGAGTTAACGAAACAGATGTTAACGATTCCTACCGAGCTGGCACCACACATTTCGGTGTCGCAATAAACAAAAATATTATATTTCTTCAGAATTTACAGCAGCAAAATGCTGACCAAGCGTCTGCTACACATCCGTAGTACGATTTGCTTTGAGTATCATATCACTTTGATATGGTACGAATAAAAAAAAAACAAAGAAAATAAAACAAAAAGAAAATTATTAAAAGTCACTCAATATATTCTTCAGAAAGAACAGATTCAATCTAACTTCAGTAGAGTTAAGTTTTGTTTTAAATTTAGCTTGTAAAATTAGTTTAAAAATAAAAAAATAAATAAAAATAAATAGTAATTAATATAAAGTTAACTGGCGCCCAACTAAAACAAAAAGGACACAAAATCTTTTGGAGCTTATCAGCCCTTAGGAGCCACAGCATTAACGATTTTCAACGAACCTGAGTCACCGTCAACCAGCGGACAAAAAGGATTATTCGAAGGAATCGGTGTGGAGTCCAACAAAGAATGTTACTTCTAATGTAAGGAAAAATACAATTTTTTATTTCTTAAGAGTGAAAATTTAGAATTTAAGTAATTTCAATAAAAAAAATATAAGAAAAATTTGAATTTAAGTGAACTATCCAAATGAAAAAGAATAATTAAGAATTTTTAAGTGAAACTAAAAACTAGAGTTAAAATTAATTAAAATTTTTTAAGTTGAATAAAAGTGCTTCAGACAGCACCAAATTTTTTAGTGATTTCATCAAAGTGAATTATCTAACAACTGAATTTAAATTAAATTTCCTTGATTAATTTTTTTTTAAAACTAAAAGCTAGAGTTAAATTTAATTAAATTTTTAAATTGAGTAAAAGTGCTTCAAATAGCAATAAATTTTTAAGTGATTTTAGCAATGTGAATTGTTTAACAACTGAACTTAAATTAAACGTCCTTGATTAAATTTTTCAAATATAGAATTGCCCTAGTGATCATCTGGTTTAAATCGAATCGGAATCAAAGTTTTGAATTTAGTTAAAAAGAACAAAGAGCAATATGGCTAATCAAAACAATTTATTGCGGCCACCCATCCTAAACCCCAATCCTCCTGTTCCTCAGCAAAACCCTAATCCGCCTGTAGGAAATCCTCAACAACCCCAAGATCAACCACCTCAAAATCAACAACCACAACCTTTAATAATGTCTCAAGAATTACAACAAGCTATAGCAAGTATAGCATTTGCAACCTTACAAAGAGAAGGTAGACAATTAGTTTCGTCAATAATAAACCCAAACGCAGACCAATTTAGCGGCGTTGATCAAATTATTGATGTAGAGCATAGAGGAAATATGGGAGACTTAGACAAAATACCAGACATTGTCCGAGGCCTTAGGGGATTCGCAGGAAATGAAGGTGAATTCACCTCATGGAAAAAAAGCGTTGAACGAGTTCTACAACTATATGAACCAATTAGGGGGACAAATAAATACTATGGAATACTGAACGAAATTAGAAACAAAATCACAGGACAGGCAGACAATGTGCTAGAATCGTATAACACTCCATTAAATTGGAACTGTATTATAAGATGTTTGATTACCCACTACGCAGACAAGAGAGACGTCACAACTTTGGAATATCAAATGACATCTCTTGTCCAAAATAGGCAAACTGTGCAGGAATTCTACCAGCAAGTTTATTCATGCCTATCTCTTATTTTAAATAAACTCGCGTCCCTTGAAGTAGGTACCGAAGCTATGAATATTTTATCAAAGACTTATAGAGACAAAGCCCTCGACACTTTCATTAGAGGTCTCAACGGAGACATGCCCAGACTTTTAGGAATGAGAGAGCCTGCAGATTTACCTCAAGCTCTTTATTTGTGCCAAAAATTAGAAAATCAAGATTTTAGAGCGAATTACGCCCACAATGTAAACACTAACACAAAGAAATACAACACACCTTCTCAACCACCATTACCCCCACGACGTAGCCACCAAATCCAACGCACACCATTCTACCCACAACTCACATATTTCCCACAAAATTCTATTCCAAACCAACATTATCCAGTTAACCAAATCCAACGCACACCATTTTATCCACAACTCACATATTTCCCACAAAATTCTATTCCAAACCAACGTTATCCAGTTAACCCAATCCAACAATACCATTATCCCAATTTTATACCACAACAAATAAGACAAAATTATGCTTATAACCAACCACCACCACGTCCTTTTGCACCCAAACCTCTACCTAGACCCGAACCTATGGAAATTGACCAAACTATTAAAACCCGAAATGTTAACTATATGAACAATCCAAGACCTAATCAATTTCAAGGGAAAAGGCCTTTACAACCTACGCAACATTTTCAGCAACAACCGAAGTTGCAAAGGAATTTCCATGTTTATCCACAACATCCACTCCCAATTCCAAACAATTACATTTATGAACAAACCACACAAAATAACTTTCAAACTCAACAACAGCATCCATCAAATCTGGTGGATAATAACAACGATCAAATTCATCATGTCGAAACAAATTCAGAATATCCACCGCAATTGGCAAATACCAATAATTTTTATGAACAAAATTTAGAAAGTTATATGAGAGAAATTCCAGAGCAAGTTGTGCAACAAGTTCAGGAAGTCCAACAATTGCAAACAGAAGAATATACAGATATACATTTTTTAGGTTAAACCAATCATCATTACCCTTTATAAAATGCAAGCTAGATAACGGAAATATTATAAAGATACTAATAGACACAGGTTCCAACAAGAACTACATTCAGACAAATTTAATAAAAAACCCAAAGGAAAATGATGAAATATTTTTTGCCAACTCAATAGGAGGGCCAATTCAAATCTCACATCATGTTTATGCAAATCTTTTCGGTGAACCTAGCACTCCAATTAAATTCTTTTTACTCCCAACACTTAAATCCTTCCATGCAATAATAGGAAATGACAGCCTTAAGCAATTATCCGCAATTATATACACCGAATATAATTATATGCTTATTAAAAATGGTAGAAAAATTAAAATACATCAACAGATTTCACAAGATGTTAATAATATTTCTATCAAAACGGATCATATGACGGAAAAACAAAAAGAATCAATTAAGGAACTCACAAGAAGATTCCGTAAATTATTTTTAGAACCAGATGAAAAACTGACGTACACAACCAGAGTAAAAGGTGAAATTAGAACTTCAACGGAAGATCCCGTTTATTCGAAAAGTTACCCTTACCCAGTTGCCCTCAAAGACGAGGTAGAGAAACAAATCAATGAATTACTCTCTAATGGCATTATACGACCTTCTCGGTCGCCATATAACTCTCCAGTTTGGGTTGTACCCAAAAAAATAGATTCTTCCGGAATAAGGAAATTTAGGCTCGTGATAGACTATCGGAAACTAAATCAAGTAACGATAGCAGATAGATATCCCATACCCGAGATTAATGATGTTTTGACACAACTTGGGAACAATAAACTATTTTCGGTCATCGACCTCAAGAGTGGATTCCACCAAATACCATTAAAAGAGAAGGACGTTGAAAAAACTTCATTTTCCGTGTGTAATGGAAAATACGAATTCACTAGACTCCCATTCGGACTCAAAAATGCTCCCTCCATTTTTCAACGAACTCTAGACGATATTTTACGAGAGCATATAGGGAAAATATGTTACGTCTATATAGACGACATACTCATTTTCGGAAAGAATGAAGAGGAACATCTTCAAAATGTAGCGAAAGTATTTCGAACTTTGGAGGAATCAAATATGAAAGTTCAACTAGACAAATGTGAATTTCTCAAAACACAAGTTGAATTCTTAGGTTTTATTATATCAGATAACGGTATTAAGACAAATCCGAAAAAAATAGAAGCTATACTTAATTTCCCGAAACCAAAAACCGTCAGAGATCTTAGATCATTTTTAGGTCTGTCCGGTTATTACCGTCGGTTTATACAAGATTATTCAAAAATAGCAAAACCCCTGACAGCCCTTTTAAGGGGGGAAGATGGCAATATGCCTAAGAATCAATCAAAGAAAAAAGAAATCTTTCTCGATGATGTTGCCATTGAATCATTTGATAAAATAAAAAACTCATTAATCAGTCAAGATATTATACTAGCTTATCCCGATTTTCGCAAAGAATTTACTTTGACCACGGACGCATCAAACTATGCAATTGGTGCTGTCTTATCCCAAGACGACCGACCAATAGCTTTTATTTCAAGAACATTAAATAAAGCCGAAGAAAATTATGCGACGAATGAAAAAGAAATGCTCGCGATAATTTGGGCTCTGAATAACTTAAGAAATTATTTATATGGTTCAGCTAGAGTCAAAATAGTAACAGATCACCAACCATTGACATATGCTCTTAGCAATAAAAACAATAATAGCAAAATGAAAAGGTGGAAAGCGACATTGGAAGAATATAATTATGTTCTTCAATACAAACCAGGCAAAACAAATGTTGTTGCTGACGCCCTTTCCAGACCACCGCAAATTAATTCTTTGACAGCTACCCAACATAGTGATGAGAGTTCATCACATAATCTAATTCAATTTGCAAACGCACCTATAAACGTTTTCAAAAACCAAATACTTTTGAACTTAGACAATGATCCTACTTACAAATTTGAAATTGTTTTTCCTACATATCATAGGCACACTATAACCCAAACAGAATATTCACAACAAGATCTTATTAGTGTTCTAAAAAAATCCTTGAACCCATCTGTAGTTAATGGAATCTACACTGACGATAGAACTTTGGGAAAAATCCAGGAAATTTATCCAACTTATTTTAGGAATTACAAAATCAGATATGCACGAGATAAAATTATTGATCTCACTGACGAAACAGCACAGGAGACTGAAATATTAAAGGAACATAAACGAGCCCATAGGAATAGTAGAGAAAACAAAGTACAACTCTTAAAGAAATTTTATTTCCCCAATATGCAAACAAAAATTAATAGACTAGTAATGCAATGTAGTATCTGCAAAGAGCAAAAGTACGAAAGACACCCGAATAAGCCAATACTTAAAGCTACTCCAATCCCTCAATTCCCAGGACAGATAGTGCATATAGATTTATACTATATGGACAATAAAAAGATATTAACAGCTATCGACAAGTTTTCAAAATATGCAATGGCAAAAATAGTAAATTCACGAGCGGTGGAAGATATTAAAGAACCTCTAAGAGAATTAGTTACAGCATTTGGTTTCCCAAAAAGTATTGTTATTGACAACGAGAAATCATTAGCAGCAGCCCCGATAAAATTTATGCTAGAAGACCAATTTGGAATAGAGATCTTTAGAGCCCCTCCATATGTAAGCACTGTCAATGGACAAGTGGAAAGGTTTCATTCTACCCTTAGCGAAATGTTACGATGCGTCAAGGCGGAAAAAACATTTTCCTCATTTTCTGACCTTTTACACCAAACACTCTATAAATATAACAATTCCATTCACTCTACGACGCATGCAAGACCTATAGAAGCATTTTTTGGCACAAGAGTAACAACTGACCAGGAACTTTTAGAGCAATTTAGACAAAACAATATAGGGAACCTAACGAAAAAACAAGAAGCAGATTTAAACTACCACAACAGAGATCGGGATTCATATAAAGATTATATTGAAGGACAAGTCATTTATGTGAGAAGAGATAAAAAACCGAGAAATAAAGGTTCAGCGAGATATAGAAAAGAAATAGTTAAAGAAAACAATCCAAGCACAGTTTTAACAATGAAAGGGAACATAATTCACAAAAGTTTAATTCGGAATTGAATTTACACATTTCAGATTTTTGTTCGCTCTATGCAGAGCTGAATATCGGATTTTGGATTATACGAATTCTCCAATAGTAACCTTCGAAATCGGAATTTCTAAGATCCAAAAGGGAACTTTTAAATTAATCCACGTTATAGAAATGGCAACCTACGAAGAAAGTTTAAAAAATTTAACAAGTTTTGTCAACACCGATATCCACATCAACAATCCCTTCCTTCCTTTCATCCAGCAAGAAATAACTCAAATTGAATCCTGTATTAATCGCATCCGACCAACAAAAACCAATAAAAGAGCCCTAGATGAACTAGGAAAGGCATGGAAATGGTTGGCAGGAAGTCCTGACCACCATGACCTTATCGTTATTCAAAGTTATATAAACAAGTTGTTAGACAATAATAACGAACAAGTTGTTATTAATAAAAATTTAATTGAAAGAATGAATAACATAACAAAAAGTAATAATAGAATTATATCATTTTTTAAGAGCAGTGATACTGCACAATTAGTTATAGGAATGAATTTGAAATTTAAGTTACAAATGTTAAGAAATGAAATAACAAACATTGAAAATGGAATTAATTGGGCAAAGGCCAACATTATAAACTCATTTTTGTTATCAAATAAGGAAATCTTTGAATTGGAAAAAGTTATTGAAAATGATAAAATACCCATTATAAATATAGAAGAATCACTTCAATTTGCCGAAGTAAAGGTTGCATCAAATACAACCAATATAATGTTTCTTATTAATTTGCCTATTACAAATAAAGAAAATTGTAAGGTAATAAAATTAAAACCAATAAAAAGAAATAAAATCATTATGAAAATACCATATGAAAATATCATAAGATGTAATAATGAAATTTACGGAATAACACAAAATTGTAAGACTTTTAATAATTTATCTATTTGCAACAAGAATAGTATTGTTACATTAAATAAAGATAGCTGCACCGTACAACTTTTACAAGGAAAAACGACTTCATGTTCGATAACGAATAACCAGCATATTCCAATGATAGAGGAACTTAGCCCCGGTACTCTTCTTTTAAATAATTTTAATGGATCAATTAAAATTGACAACGAAAGCATTAATCTGACCGGAACATTCATCATACAATATGAAAATCTCACAGTAATTGTAAACAATGAAGAATACATCTCCTCCAATAAAGTGATGCTCGAACCAATGCCAGCCGTTGTTCAAACAAAAGAAATCTACTCATCAACTCAAGAAATACTGTCCCTCGAACTCATGAAGGAGTTAAATATGAACAACACAGAAAAAATAGAATTGATAAACGAAGATATAGAGTGGAAGTTTTATACAAATTCATCGCTCATAACAGTGGTTATCATAATTCTGGGATGCCTCCTTATAAAGCGAAAATTATGCAATATATCAAAAACAGTAAATTTAAAATCTACAGAAAATGATCATAAGGAAAGATTTCAAGAAATACTAACGGAGAATTCCAAAGGTGAACGAGGACGTCCACATTTAAAGGGGGAAGAGTTAACGAAACAGATGTTAACGATTCCTACCGAGCTGGCACCACACATTTCGGTGTCGCAATAAACAAAAATATTATATTTCTTCAGAATTTACAGCAGCAAAATGCTGACCAAGCGTCTGCTACACATCCGTAGTACGATTTGCTTTGAGTATCATATCACTTTGATATGGTACGAATAAAAAAAAAACAAAGAAAATAAAACAAAAAGAAAATTATTAAAAGTCACTCAATATATTCTTCAGAAAGAACAGATTCAATCTAACTTCAGTAGAGTTAAGTTTTGTTTTAAATTTAGCTTGTAAAATTAGTTTAAAAATAAAAAAATAAATAAAAATAAATAGTAATTAATATAAAGTTAACTTGCGCAAATGAGTTGCGCAATGCCAGTTGTAAAAATTGCAAAGAAGACATTATTTCTGCGAAAAGCAATTTTTTACACATGTATTATTGACTTATAAAAAAAATGAGAGACTAAAATCACTGCTCTTGTGTGCATCATTGTTGTAAAAAAAATTAATATTCATGGAAAAATAGTTTTAATTCTCGGAAAAGTACTTTTTGTTTTTTTTTCGTTTGAATTCCTACACACATTAATACACATACTATCGCGAAATTTTTGATGTTAACGTCAGTGCGCTGTCGACTTTTGGGCACCTCAGTTGGCCATCCCTAGTCTAATAAATGGGTTTGTAATGTTAATCAGATAATTAAAATTCAGATAACACTGGTCAACACTAGTTTTGGTGCCGAGAAGCTGTACCTTTTTGTTAACTGAGGACCTTATACTGATTACGTTATTAGCAAACATTTTTATATCCTACGTGTAGTTTTCTAGTTTTTGCCTTGTAAAAAAAAGAACAAATTTACATAAAAAACATTTTTTACATTATTATTTAAATTAAAATTTTCTTTTTTGCGACTTTCGTGATTGAGGTGTAGTGGGACTATCACGTTACATCCCCCAGCAATAGTCAGCCATCATATGCCGATCCCATTGGCCTTGGTATCTTTCTTCCATAGTTCTTAGGTCCTGGTGAAACCGCTCGCCTTGTTCTTCGCCATAAAATCCAAGATTGTCTGGGAATTGGTCAAGATGACCAATGGACATATTACATCCTAAGTTTTTAAAGTTTTCTAGCATGTCATTTACAATTTCAGAGTAGTTACTTGAATTGTGGTTTCCGAGAAAGTTTTCAGTAACTTCAACAAACGAAGTCTTGCCTTCTTGCTCGATAGAACGTCACTTTTGTACCTGACTCCAACAAGTTTTTTTCTTTTAATTTAGAAGACAAGCCCTCTGCAGTTTCTTTAGGTAGTTCTAGATCCCTTATCAAGTCATTTAATTCTTCTTGGATAAAATGTTTTGACTCCGTAGATCACTCACTTCACTCACTTCATTAATAATTTCTTCAAATCATGATTCACGAATAGAACAAAATGCTGGAACATGTACTTCCTCTGAATGTGGTAAGGTTCTTCTAGCAGAATCTAAGTCTGGATAGTCATTTTTATAACGTTAACACCAACCAAATTAATAGAGCAGAAGTAATAGTCATCGAAGTGATCTTTCTGTTCTTTCCATTGCATTGGCACTCCAAACCTCATATGGCTTCTTTGACCACTGATACACTGTTTAAGTGTTCATAGCACATTTTACAAACAATTTAGGGTATCTACGGCTTGATTTATCCACAATTTCCGACTTAAAGTAAGCAAAATAAGCACTTTTTATAAAATCTGTTATAGGTTTTCTGAAATTTTTCACTGTGTATTCACCACAAATGCAACAAAACACATTTGAATCATTTAGACAACTGCTTCGCGATGAAGACATGATATCAAAATCAATTTATTTATTGAAATCTATCCATAAAATAGCAAATCATGCACTCGGAAGTACTGATTACAGCGAATATTCAAAACTGACGGTTTATCAAAAATGACACGTAGGAAAAAAAAATTAAAAATATTTTTAATGTTACCAGGGCACTCCTAATACAAAACCACTAACGATATTTTGGCACCAAAAATTTTTCTTTGATTTGTTGACCTGTGTAATCATAATTCAGATACATATTTACATACAATTTATATGTTTCAAAAATCAGATACAATTTTGACGATTTTAAATTCGGATGATTCCAAATTCGGAAATTTTTTTTTGGATCATTTTAAATTTTAAAACATCTCTATTTCAAGTTGTCTGAATTTTGAATTATCTGAAATTTTTTCATTACCTAAATATTAAACCACATGAATTATGAATATTGGAATTTTGTACACCAACCCCCTTATACATACTACATAGTATGTATCTATAAAAATTGTGAAATTTTCAATATTCCCGTTTATCAATAAATGCTCGCTTGCTCTTAAATAATGAATAGCAAATAGTTAAATTAGTAAGCACCCTTTATTAGTACTACTTATATGTTCATTACACCCAAGCATTATGAATGACGATAGCAATATTGATCATGATCGAGAACTTTACCATTGCATGTCTATCATTCATTCATTGATTCTGCGGCATGAATATCCTTCTATCCCTCCGCTGCTGTGCTACGCAATTTGTTGCTTGTTGTCTGTGCGGTAAAATCGAATAACTTGTAAACCAACAAAACTATGTATAATACATTTTACCGTTTGTTCCGATGCGGGCTGTTTGTTCGAACTATGTTTAATTGAAAGTGAAGAAAGGTATCATTGAACTCTACAGATCACCCATGGGTCGCGAACAGTTGTAAAGTTGCTTTGTTTTATAGTTTTATTTTTTTTTTTTCGTTTTTTTTTTTGTAATTTTAAAATGTTACTTTGCTCTTAATGCGAATTTATTGCCTTCATCATTTTGTGATGACTCTTAAGAAAAATCATTTAATTAGTTACCCTTTCTTAAGCATTTATACGGGTTCCAGATCATTGTTTTGTTGCAATTATAAGAGACTACAATAGACAATAGAAGATATGTAGCTAATTTTTGTTTAAATGCTTTATATTACGCAGAATTTTCCAACTTTTAAGTTATTCCTTAAATATATTTCCTGACTTCGTTTGACTTGAACGGAAATCGAGTCACATGAACTGCTTATGGGAAATTCTACAATAGATATGGTATTGATGAAGTGGTGTGAAATGGTGGCGCTGTTGGATTGCCATGTTTCACACC
Source organism: Meiosimyza platycephala (assembly GCA_963662105.1). Taxonomy (NCBI): domain Eukaryota; kingdom Metazoa; phylum Arthropoda; class Insecta; order Diptera; family Lauxaniidae; genus Meiosimyza; species Meiosimyza platycephala. The sequence continues at coordinate 78,023,142 of OY759210.1, forward strand.
CAATGTAATAAGTGATTTCACATGAGACTTCAAAGTTTTGAGCTTCGTTGTTTTTGACAGGAACGAAGAGTGTGAAGAGTATGAAGAGTTTGAAGAGCATTTTTCAAGCTGCAATAATAACAATTCAAAAAAAGCAGCAGAGCGCATTTTAACTTAAAAAATGTTTAAGGGACAACAGTAACTGTCGCATAAACATATGTATATGTGAATAGTCAGCCGCCTTAAAAGCTCTCCAAAGCAACACAATAAAATTTCAGGTAATTCTCAAATGCTATGAATCTCTACAAGATCTCAGCATCAATAACAAATATTTTTTGTACTGAGTACGTGGACATCATGGCATCATCGGTAACGAGATGGCGGACAAACAAGTGAAACAAGGAGCGATTCTGGATACACTGCCTATAAGTATCGCAGTATCTATACCTACAATATTTCAATTCAAAAATTTACATTTGTAAAAGCTAACACACACTGGGTACTGCTGGACACTGCCGCCTCTTGACAGGGGTAACAACTGGGCACTGCCTTATATGCACATGAAATAAAAATGCTTGAAAATGGTATATGCAGGAACTTCAAGGAACCCAATAAGGAAGAGACGTTGTAGCACTTACTTTGCGACTGACCTGCACTCGCTCGGACAAGACTCAGAATACTTGGACTTACTGTCTTATACTCATTGTACGACGTTGCAAAACTGAAACTCCACATAATTTATGATTTAATAATATTAATTAATATTAACTGATTAAATCTTGAGAAATGTGGTATCACTATAGACAATAATGTATATGTGGGGCCTCCAATCCACCACTATAACCTAACCTAATCTAGTCATTGACTTAGAATATAATATGTTGATGACAATTTTTCTAATGCAAACTTGTCAAACAAACTCCACTAAGGTGATTTAAAAAATACTGCAGTACGTTCAATGAATGAAACAAATCTTATTGTGATTTTCCCAACGTTAGTTGAATCAATTTTCAGTTTTGCCTTTTTATTTGGATGTAAATTGGATCTTACCGACAATTGATTAGCAGATAGTTCTGGGCCACAAAATTTTTATTCAAAAATGTTACATAAGATCGATGTGCATATGTAGTTTATTCTCTACAAGAACTTTGAACTTAATATGATTTTATGATTTAAGTCTTACATTTTGAGTTAATAAGTAAGTCATTTATCAAAGGCCACCTTAAATCTAGTACGGCAGCTTCTTCAGCTCCTCATAAGCCTTACTAAAAAAAGTGTTCTTTCATTTGGGTGCCAGACCATCTATGGAAACAAAATGGTCGACGCTCAAGCAAAATAAGGAGCTCTATATAGGTTAATTTGTTTAAAATCAGTCTTATATCAAGACTCCCATTATGACCTAATAACATAAACTCAATCTCTGACTGGAAAGAGAACATCTGATATGTATTCTGTATAGCTTCAAAGGCAACAGGCAGACAAATTCTTTTATGTCGGAAATAGCCCCGAAGATATCTTAAATTTTTGTATAAAAAGTGTGGAACTTCGATAACCTAATTCTAAGAAAACAATGTGAAGTGGTGCACGGTTAGAAATTTTGGATTAAATTTTAATACTTTTGGGCTTACATATATGACTACACCAGAATACTGCCTAAATATTAAAATTCATTTTTAATACTTTTTTGGATTAAAATTTAATACTAGTTTTTATTAAGATTTAAAAAAAAAATTTTTTCATTTCGAATGGGATTCGAACCGGGTTCCTTGTGAATTCAATTGATGCACGCGCAGCTTAACGACATCCGCCACCGTACTCTTATTTATTGGTTGGCTAAAAGTTTATTTATATTGACAACAACATAAAATGAAAGTTCAATATTGAAGTATTAAAATATAATACAGCATGGTTTAAAATTCGAATATAATACTTATACATTAAAATTTAATACAAAATTTATTACAAAATTTATTACAAAATTTTGTAATATATTGAAAAGTATTAAATTTAATCAAAATTGTATTAAAAATCCTTGTAATATTTCGCTTGTATTAAAATTTAATCCAAGATTTCTAACCGTGTGTATATACCAATTTTTGGGAAATTTGATAAACTCAAAATTATCTTACAAAAACTATGTATGTATGTATATATTTTTTTTCTGTAAATTTAAATTTTTGGAAAATTGTTCCTATTTGCCAACGTCGTAAAGATAGTGAGCGCTTTAGTCTTGAGCACGATTTAATTACGTAGCTTTGTTTTGTTGAAGCTTTCTTTCTTTAAGGTTAATAATTTAATTTATTTGCATATGAGAATAGATTGTATTTTACAAAATTAGCAATTACTAATAAGAATATTTTGTTTTGTTAATTTTAAGCAAGATATGTAAGGGTAAGTTCCATTGGTTCATTGTTTCATTATCCATTAAAAATGGTATATATTGGGCATTTGCTTGGACTCAAAATATTCTATTAGTGAAGTTTTTGTTGTGTTGGCTATGATGATTTTAATGGCCAATGACTCCAAGGGGAGGCCTAGGACTGCAAGAAAAACGACTTGGATTAATTATGGTTTTTTGCTTGGGGATAAGAAAAAATAATAACTGCAGAAATTTTATTTTTTATTGGCAATTTTGCAATGATATACTATAAAAGGCTTTGTTTTATTGTATAATTATTATTAAATAAATTGAATTGAATTAAATAAATTGAATTTATTATTAAAATTTTTTTAAGAGCTTAGTCAAGTGAACATTAAATATTAATATTAAATAACAGATATCACGCCAAAAACGATCCAATTTAGAAGATCTAATTCAAGCGATTCATAGTATTAATTAACAGATATTACGAGTATTATGGCAAACAACAAGTCTAAATCAAAATTGAAAATCAATACATATAGTAGTTAAACTTTCTTCAAATTCATCTTCACTATTTTTCATTTCTCTTCCATTTACAAAAATATGTTTAAAGTAAGTTTGTTCAGTTGTTTTTTTTTTGTTGTTTTTGAAATCCGACGGTTTAAATCGGAAACAAATTTTTTCACAGTTGGGCGTGGATCCCATTTTTCCCACTCAGACATGTTAAAATGTGCTGGATTTCCTATTCAGGAAATAAATATATCTTAAGTAAATACTTAAATAGTTATATTATATAATAGATTTACAAAAGATATCATCCACGGTATAAAAAAATTGCAAAAGATTGGTGACAGCAGACAGCATTAGCGCTCATCCAACATGGACTTAATGTATCTGAAAGTTTTCTAATATATAGCCTTTATATTTGAGGAATTTCATATCCTGCTGCATTAGATGTAATAGCAATAGAATCTTTGACAGAATTAGGCTTCAGTGAGAATGCAAATCCAAGACTTATAAGTTCTGCAACCATAAATATATTTATCTATACCCATTAATGAGGACTAAAAATTTAAAGCCTTCGTATTTTGCTTTGATGATATTAATGGTCTTGGGGTGCTATGCCTCGTCTGTTCAACTATATTATGAAGCCCTTCAGAAATAGCGAAAATTAACATTCATTGAAATTTACATCGTTCTTCTGTTTTACGTATGGTACGATACCTAGGTTAGACCTTACTTGTTCTCGTCCTCGGTCATACGAGAAATAATTTTTTTAATATCGTCTTGCTATCGTTTTCGCAACCGAGAACGATATTTATCGGTTATCGGTGAAGCACTACGTAATATACATATATGTATGTATATATCTCTTTTTTATGATCACCACATGTGTCACTCCACCATAACTATTGTTCCGTGGTAGAACATCAAATCTAGTCTCACTCGCTGTATAAAATTAAGCCGTGGTGGATTCGATTGATCTCTGCGAATTAAAGTTTCTGCTCCATTATCATCATTTCTAGCTTTATGTTCGGTAACCAGTTAAAATTCAGTTACTTTAATTATTTAGTTATTTGCAGCATTCAATGAAACTATTCGTGAATATGATAAAAGTCATGTTTTCGGGCTGTCTATCCTAGACCATATTCCCTTACTTATAATAAGTTTAAGGTTGGCTTCATTCCAAACTTGGAGATAATATCTAATTTAAGTCTAAAGGATCTCGGAAGCTTAAATTTCACTACTTTGTTTCTCAAGACCTTGGAATGATTTTAATATATTCTTGACCTAAAAAGTTAGTGCCTGCAAAATATCTACAAAAGCACAAAAAATTACCCTTGATACTAAATGCTCCTGATTTAAATCACTTTTTCCTGTAATTGTTGTTTTCAGCAAAAAAAGGAATAACTGAAATTTCGTAATTGTGAACTCCAATGTGCTAATTCAAACGAATCCAATTTCTAATTTGATTCATATGGAATTCTGTATTTACAAAGAAAATGAAAATGCCTTTATGCGTCATTGCGCACAAATTGAAAATGTGTCACATGTTTACCCAAATATTTATTTCAAACTGATTAATTTGTATTACCACTCCTGTGTGTTCACTAACCAGCGGCAACTTGATGGCCATTACACGAACATTTGTACGCACAAATATTTGTGTACAATCCGGACATATGCTCTAATTATTATCCTTTCCGTGTAGGAGGGCATGTTGACTATGGCGACATTGATACTTGCACTTGCGACTCTCGCTCTCTATCTCTATTTTTTCCTTTCTCTCCTTCTCTATCTCGCTTTTTGTATGAAAATCAAACACCGCATAATAAACGAAGAATGACAAATTTCAGAATCAACTAATTACAGTAATTTTCAGTAGAATGTCAACAAACATAAACATTCGAGTAGTGAACCCATTGCCAGTGTTCTGAGTGAAAACGAACCGATATTTACATAGGAATAATAATTTTTATGATATGCCTTAGGCAATTTTTACAACTTCCAAACAGTGAAAACACTTTTAGTATGCCCTTAAAATACATCGAACTAAGCCTTCCAGGCAAAGTGCACAGTGGTAGGCGTAGATGTATGTAATTGATTAAATTAATATAGACGGCAGTTTATACGACATAATGATGAATATTAAAAGAAGCTCTCCAGCTTATAGAAATCTGTGATCAGACGGGCTAAGAACTCCTTAAAATGACTTTTTGCTAAATTGCGGGGACTTGGTAAGTGTGCAAGTTTGCTCGCAGTTGTCGATATTTATGGATGGACTCCAAGGTCAATTTGTTAAGTTTGGCGCCAAGTTGGGGTACAGATCGATCTGTTAACACTGATCATTAACTTGGACTCACTATGAAAGCACCTCACTAACAGCACCTTCGCATTGCAGTGGATCGTCATCGGTGGGATCATTACTGATTTCGGTTGATGCGACATGCCGATGCTTTCCTTTTAAGGAAGCAATTTAGTTGTACAGCCATCAACGAGACTTAACTGTTAAATTATTCTTACTATTTGGTTGCCATTGGCCATTATCATATCATACAGCTGAAAACTGTATGATTTCAATAGGATTTTTGTTGGCGAGGAAAAAAAAAGAGAAAAAAAGACATCAACTTTACTCTTAACATAGTTAAAATATTAAATGACTGGTGCAGACATTTTCTTGAAACAAAGATAACTTAAAAAAACTGACAAAATGCTCTTATGCGACATAAAAGTTTCGCGATAACGACAGAAAGTTTCATGTCAAATAAGTACCAAAATGAAAGTTCCAGAATTTAAGAATTAGCTGAAAGTTAAGAGATTTTGGTATCACTAAGGACCCCTACGTTCTATGTAAGGCAATACTGTCGCCACTTTTACCTTATTTCACGGGAAAGTTTCTAAATACTAACCTTATTCTGGACGACGCTATTCAAATCAAGTCGCAAGTATTATCAGACTTCGTGTTGTTACAAAAGAAGTAGAATGCAATACCTTTTACTAGAACAGAAGAAGGCCAACTGTGCCAAGTGCCTTCGATTGTTTAAATATTCTTATTGTGTGCTTTATTTCCTCAAGGAGCATGGCGCCTCCATAAAACTCTTCCAATGTGCACGATCAGTAGCGTGTGCCTTAAATTATCTCCATTATTCCCCGAACTTCCTGTTTTAGCCATCGTTTCCCCGTTTTGGTTTAATAGGAACTTATAAAGTTATTTAAGAACGTATAAAGCTATTGAGAAGATTTGGAACCTAAGCTCTAAGATAACGTTGTATTGTATAACGGACGTATTGCTCACTCTTGTTTGTTTAGCATAAAACTATGTTTACATCTGTAATATTACAGATTGTTATTCCGATGACGGATAGATATTTCAGATTTTATAGTTACCCACAGTAAAATACTTTTTAGAGAAATCCTAAGTCCGTTTGATAACAGATCTGTACTAAATTCACCAATTTTGTAAATACAGAGGAACACATTTTCCATGGAACAGAGACCTCCTTCTCAAACTTAATCTAGCAAGATGGAGCTTGACACGCTCGATGGACATTTGATTTAAAGATTTCACGAATTCAATCCACTACCAAGATCAGACGATTGCTAACATTCTGCTTCTTCGTTATTTGAATAATAAATAATTACTCGTGTTTCAATTTATCGATTGATACAAGTACTCACAAGAGGTTAATAGTATGTAGTAGAACACAATTAACCCTATTTCGACCAGCAGTGAAAGTCTGAAATAAATGACACTTCTATTGCTGAATCAAAACTTCTGTAGAGGCAATATGAAAAACTTAAGCGGAAATACTCGTTGATGTACAAAGTGCATATAAACAAAATATAACTCTAGCTATTAAACAACTAAGCCGATTTGGCAAGTAAAGGGCAATTTTTCTGTATTGCAAAGAATATTCACAAAAGAATATTAATGCGCTTTCTTCAAAATTTTGTCACAAATATCTCTGAAATTAACTTTTGGATTTTAACAAAACTTTGTGCGATCGTGGTTTTTTCAAGGTTTTTCGATATTTTTCGACCTTTTGCATGTTTTTCGACTTTTTCGATATTATTTGATACCGTTCTCCGATTTCGAAGTCAACCTCTTCGAAGTCATTTGCTAATTCATTGACTTCTTCGTAGATTTTTCGATATTACATATTCTATACTGACCTGTCGACCTATCTGTATTCGGTACCTCTAAACTTTTTCCGATTTTTTGATTGAATTCAATATTTTTTATTTGTTTCGAACTCATATTAATTTTTATAGAGATTTTGATTGTTTTTGATTCTATTTGCCAAAATTTTTGTTCTTAATCAATTTTTTCGATTCCAATCAACATCTTATTTCTTCTCTGTTTTTGAATATCATTCCTTACTTTTCGAATTACATAGGTACATATATCGAATTTTTTAATCGCTATTCGTTATTATTTTTCCATATTGTTCGATACTTTTCAGCTAATGTTGGTTTTGTGCGATATTATTTCACGGTATTCGCTGTTTTTAACCATTATTAGATTTATCGATTATCTACGATACTTTCGGTTGCTATCAATCTATTCTGTCTTTTAATGTCTTGCGGCTTCCATTTTCAAGTCGATACTTTTTCGATACTACCTTATGCTGTTTAAATTTTATCGATGGATTGCGAAATTATGCAACTTTCTCGATGATATTCGATATTTTTAGGCTTATTACTCGATGCTTTTCGACTAATTCTATTTTTTTTTAATTCTTTTTGACTATTTCATATTTTTCGATACTTATCAGATATTCGAAAATTTTCATTATAAGAGTATAACGGCTGGAACCGACGAACCCTTTTTGATCTCTAAAGTGAATCGAAAAAATTAGGTCAGTTGTTATAAATAAAGTTCCTATAACAAGAAATAAATAAAAAAAAATTAACTTAATTGTCTTAAAAAGTCTATAAAAAATAAATAAGTACCAACACATTGTATCAATCAGATATCCAGCTTAAAATCGGACTTGTAACATATTAACAATGAAGATACAGTCCCAGGGTTAACCCTGATTTCTAAATTTTCTTCCTACGAAAAGTGGCGCATTTCTCTCTCTCAACATTTTCGATGTTAGCCCATACATTTCGACTTTTATTTATAAACTTTTGCTATATTTTTCAATACCATTCCATACTTTTCCATAATTTTCTAATATTCGTCAATACTTTTCGAGCTATGTTAATTGTATTCGATATTATTCGATATTTATCGACGATATTTGATGATTTTTTGATTATTTTCGATACTATTCGATTTAATTAATCAATTCAATTTAATTGACATGCTCGGCTTTATACTTTCATTCATAATATTTGAGCTTACGCTAACGCTCAAATATTACTTCTGATGTGTGCTCCAATTACATACTTTATTTTATATATTTTAAATGGGATTAATATTTTCCTTATGTCCTTTTTCTTCGCCGTATGCAACTAAATTTTTTTTCGAAGTAAAGATCTTAAATTTTAATTTTAATAAATTCCACTAACGATAAGTGTTGCTTTTACCTACTGTGCCAGAATTACGAGTAGTTTGAAATTAATAAATCGTAATATCTCTTCTGTAGTCCTAGCAATCCAACAAGTTTTTTACCTATGTAAAACAAAGTAAACCTAGAAGTATGCTTCAATTATTTTTTGTTTTATTTTGTTTGATTTTTGGGCACGTGTTACGACTTCGTTAAAAATAATAATTCATTTCCTTTTGCACGATTCATTTACAAAAGTAAAGTAAATCTTGCGACATAAACGAAAATATTAACTGCATGCGATACAGTTTCTTTTTTTTTTTTTTCATTTCGAATTCTCCTACTTTTTTCAGCGCTTCTGCAAACAGGTGTGGTTTATTTATTCGCCACTATGTCGTCCTTCCAATACATCGACTTTATCGAATCGAGAAAGTGTGCATTACAAGGTAATAATGTAACAACTGTTTGCTATCCATCATTGTACCTACTCCCGTGTTGGCCCTGTTGTTCCTAATCCTCTTGATGTATGCGACAATGTCGCTTGACAGCTTTTAGTTATCTGATATCATTGTGTACTCCCACGCCTCCTAACCCCACGCAAGGGTTAATTAATTAAAAATGAGGCATTGCCTAAACGGATCTAATTGTGTTTTCTACAAAATATGGGTTATGGTTGGGGTATCATTACCTCCGATGGCATTTTGTATGAATGCAAGCCAATTTGTCTGAAGTTTTCGTGTAATTTTGATTAATTGTTTTCACATAACAAATGCGTTACTTTTTTTTTCAATTTTGTTGTTGTTGATGAATATCTTTGGTCAGCATAAAGGTAACAATTTAAGAGTTACATTAGGCAAAAAATTAATTTTATATATTTAATTAACAAAAAACAGACTACAGTTGGCCTGCTAACCCGTTGTAAACAACATTTTTCAGAGACCATTAACCGTCCAATCTATCAATTCTGTCTAAACTTTGGGCAAAAATCCTCCTGTCCAGAGTCAGCGCAGAAGTTGAACCACTTGTCCGGAAACAACAGGCAGGATTTCAACCGAACAGAACGTGTATTGATCAAATTAATATTTTTTTAACTATGGTGGATCAGATAAATGAGCGGCAGGCTTCGTAACATCTAACTTTCAACGACTACTGTACTGTGTTTGTTAGCATCGACCGAAATTGCTTCTGGCTTCTGGTGAATAGACGAGGTGCAGCACCCAAGATCATTAATCCCATCAAAACTCATTACGAAAGTTACAAATGTAGAGTATTACTTAACGGCAAACTTTCAGACTCTTTTGATTCCGTCGCTGGTGTCTGGCGCCAAGGTTGTTTGCTGTCACCAATCTTGTTTCTGATAGTATACTTGATGATGTCCTCAATAGAGCTTTAGAAATCGCGGCATTCAATGAATTTTCAGCGAGCATCTGGAAGACATCGCGTATGCTGATGGCATATGCCTCTTCGCCACCAAGTAGTCAGTCATGCAAGAAAAACTAATGACGTCAGATCTTCTTGGGAAGAAGTAGGTCTGAAAATCAACATCAATAAAACAAAAAGCATATCGATCCTCCTAACCAGTGGCATCAATAGCTCTATGATAGGCAAATCCAGCATAAAGGAGTGGATAACTTTACTTATTTAAGCAGCTTAATAATATCCGATGGCGGTATCAATAATGAACTCCATGCCAGAATTAATATAGCGAAATGTACCTTCGCTCAGCTTCGTAATATCTGGCAGTCTTCGTTTTTATCAACAACAACGAAGCTCAAAATTTCTGAGTCAAACGTGAAGCTAGTTCTTTTGTACGGCTCTGAAACCTGGATAAGAAATAGCACCCTTCTGCACAATGTTCACCAACAATTGTCTTCACCGAGTTCTAGGATCATTTCCAATGTTGTACTGCTTACCAGATGCCGTCTAGACGCAATTTCCATTCAAATCGAACGTCGAAACTGAAAATGGATTGGACACACATTGTGGAAATCACTAACTGAAGTCTGACGGCAAGCATCGGAGTGGAATCCTCAGGGTAGCAGAAAACGCGGCCATCCTTGATCATCACGGAAACGTTTTCTAGAGCAGAAAATACCTACGTGAATCGGGTTAGAGCTCTAGCAGTGACTCCAATTCACGATTAATAGCGATATCCTTTATGGTGAAGATAAATATAACATTTGCTTATGAAATAGCGGCATAGTTTTGCAATCGGAAAATGTTCTCAAAAGAAACTATGCATTTATAGAAACATCTGAATATGTTATACGCGGCTGCCCCAGGCAGATCTATAAATACCCAGCAAAGGCCACTGCTAGACATTAGAGGAATATCCTACTTGAGATTGGAATATTTCAACTCCCTTAAGCACATATTTTCTGTTCTAATTTGCTGAAATTTTCATGCCAAAAAAACCTGAGGTTTTTTTTCTTTTTCAGGACTGAAATTGTCACTTACAAATTACTTGAGCTTTATAATTGCAAAAACATAAAAACAATTACTTACACCTTTTTAGTTTCAGCTTTCTTTTAATTTTCTGTTCTATTTTTTTCCCAAGTTAACCATTTAGAAAATTTTCTTTTTTATTTTAAAATTAAAAAAAGGATAATTTATCAAGCATGTCACTTGGTCACAATAGAAAAAAGGTCACTTAAAGATACGAAATTAATCATTTCGTTTAGCAAGAAAAGACAGAGCCGAGAAAAAACTCATTTCAAAAAAAAAGAATGCAAATTACGATGTAGAATTTCATGATGTTTTGTCAAAAACAAAAAAAAAAGGGGTGTATTTTTAAGAGAAGTGAGGTCGCATTGGACATTTGTAACTAAAAATGTCACTATCTCTTAAGTATGTTTAGCATGTAAAGTGTCACTTACGTTGCTCATTTGGTATTCCAATCAGGCGTAGAGCCTTTTTTTTCATCAATTTAAAAAGAAACTTTTCAGCTGATTAAAAAATAAGAAAAATTATACCAACATTTTTTTACATTTTTAATGACGCGTCGCTGCTATGTTTCGAAGAGCATATTTAGTAAATATCTAAAATGTTCTGTTTGACTTTGAGAATTTCGTTTTGAGAGCAAAACTAATAAACATAAAAGTGCGTTGATCATTTTTATAACTTTTATTTTTATTTATTTTCTTTAAAATCATATTCCCCGCCAATTAAATTTCATTTGAGTTTTTGACTTTTATTTTCTGCATGATCAAAACAATGCGCTCTAATGCCATAACATTTTGGTCTTTACTGACCTCCATTAGCACATATGTTTTCAAAGTACAGCCCTTAGGTGGTTGTCGTGGCATTTCGTGTGTTTGACGTGTGGCCCACATTATTTGCTTAACTTATGAAACCAAGTGGACCGTGCACACAAAATAAATAAATCGCACATTGTAACATTTTTCGGGTGGTTAATTTTTAGTTGCAGTAAAAGACCCCTTTTTACCACCATGGCATAAAAGTCTGCTGTTTGTACATTTTGTTATTTTGCATTGTTTTGAGTTGATTTTTAAATAAAAATGTTAGTTTACACAAAAGGATTATTAAGTGCCTTATATGTAGAGTTTTTGTTTTTTTTTTATTATGAAGAATGATGATTATTATAAGCGAACATAAAGCGAAATCGACTACTAAAAACTTTTTTTTTTCTTATGCTTACAAGGGGGTTTTCCATAAAATTTTTTTTAACATTTTTCAGCCACTTAATGAAATCAGTTAATTTTTCACATTAAAAAAGAGGCTACTGGTAAACAACCCCATACTACATGCTCTTCATCCGAGAGGTGTTGAAGTAGTAGCTTACGCTGATGATGTGGTAATTCTAATTAAGGGAAATTCTTGAATGTACTAAGTGAACTATTGGAGAAAGTACTTTTAGTTTTAAAGCGATTAGCGAACTGAATGTAAATCCGAAAAAACAGTGTTAATACTCTTCACTAATAAATACAAAATATCTAAATTCAGAGACATAACTCTTGACAACAACACTATACTATTATCTACTGAGAGAACATTTTTTGGCCATTAATGCTCAATGCTCATTAATGATAATGATCGAAATCTAAATTGGCAATCAAATGTTATGAATCGCCTTAAGAATGCACGTAATGCTTTCTATACGAACAAAAAATTCTATTGGGGGCTTTGGCCCCAAAATAACGCTCTGGATCTATACTGCGATAGTGCATTAAACCAGTTTTACTTTACAAAGTTGATGTCTGGTGGACAGCTATTGAAATAAAATCAATACTTATACACGGAAAAAACACCAACTCGAAATTATTGTAAATATTAATGAAAATTTAAGAAAAATTAGTAGGTAATTTAGTAATTTAGAAACGGTTCGAGTGTCTATTAAAAATTACTAAGCGTAATATAAAAATTGCATCAAGCAGGCATTAATTTTTCGAATGCAAGTTTTTAATTTTTACAAAGTAGATTTTAAAATTTCTGCAATAATTTATTATATTTTAAAAGGACTGTACTATTTTTTAAAAAGTACATTATAAAGTTTTTATGATGAAATAATAATAACTGAAATTTATTTTTAAATTTTTTGGTGTGTTGAACAAAATTAGGGCAGCCAGCGAGTTTCCGTTGCCGCTTTCCCGACCCCGTCCCAATTCTGTTCAACACATTACTTCAAAGCCAATTAGTAAGAGTTTGGCAAGCCTTATATATTTATTTTTTTGCATGAACATGTTGAGAACTCAAACAGAGTACAAATTAAACACAAAAGAGAAATAAAATTCAATATAATAAAAATTAATAATCCTGAAATAATTTTTCTATAACTACTTTTTAAAAATTATAAAGCGGGAATCATATATTACAATATGAAATATGTAAAAATTCTAATGTCGCAATTTATTAAAATTTAATAAACTCTTTGTAAAATTTCAAAGTTTTTAGGTGATAATTAAAATGAAGAAAATAATTTTTAATATGCCCTTATTAAAAAATGTAAAATGAAAATATTTACAAACTAGAATAGAATTTTTAATAAGGATTTTCTATTTATTACTATAAAAAAGTAATATTTGTTTTCAGATTTTAATTTTTATAATCTCCTATTAATTTTTAATAAAATTTGAGTTGGTGTTTTTTCCGTGTACTCTTAGAACGATTACAGCGTTTCATGTGTATAATAGGGATGCTGAGCACCACTTCTGCAGAATCTATAACGTTATCCTACATTTTCTACCTATTAATCTTTTTGCAAAAGAAATCTATTAATCTTTTTGCAAAAGAAATCGTGAGGTGTTTTAACTACCGACCAAATGATCATGGCAACGTAGGTGCTATGCTAAATGTAACCTTTGATTACAAGAACCCCACTTTATTAATTAACAGGAAACTTTTGGTTACGTTTCTTGCAAGAGAATGCTGGAAGTTAAAAGGCGAGGACCCAATAGACGCAATAAACATCTACACAGATAACTCTAAAATGATTGAAGCAGTAGGTGCAGGTTTTTACGTCTCAAAACTCAACAGAAGCTAATCATTCAAACAACCTGAAGAGTGCAGCATTTTTCAGGCTGAAATTGCTGCAATTTATAAAGCCGCAGTCTACTTTAATGAATGTGCATTTCACAAAAAAAAACTGTACTTCAATGTAGACAGTCAGGCCGCTTTAAAAGCCCTAAAATCGAATAACATTAAATTATTAAGTCCTAGAATATTTCTATTCATTGTGTACACTAAGTGAGAATTCATTATTCCTTCAGTGGGTACCTGGGCATTGCAAAATTGTAGGAAATGGAAAGGCAGATTTACTAGCAAAGTCAGATTTACAACATAATGAAAGTCTCAGTACCCCTTCCACACTATCATCTATTAAAAGACAGTGAACTACTTTCAGCAGCGGTAAGCAGGTAGCCCACCTGCTCTTTCTACTCTTTCACTAGTAATATAAGCAAACAGTTTTGGCGCCGCGGCCAAGTCATATTAAATGTTTTATGCTGCAAGGAAAAAGTTGACGCAAAAATATATGGAGAGTATGCAACAAGAACTGCTGCTTAAAAAATATCCGCATAAAAAACTTAAACCTACGGTTCATAAAATTCTGGACCATGGTAAAAATATAATAGAGTTTCAGCCTTTAACAATTGGTGAACTATCAGAAGAAGCACAGGAATCCAAAAACAAAGATTACAAAAAACACAGCTATCTCAACACATGCAAGATATCAAGAAAGCGACAAAACCAGGACCTTTTTAACATGCTGGCCGCCTCGTCTGACCCAATTATTGCATCTCTAAGGCACACCCAATCATCAAAAGAGCTGAAAGAATGTTACTCTCAAGAAATGTGAAGTCTATAATATAGCCATTCAGATACTGTTGATTATTTTGAAAGAAATTAAATTGTTAATTTAGGTAATAAAAAAATATTTAGTTTCTAATAAAAAAAAATAAATATCTCACCAAAATTTAAATTTATTAAGTTTTTTTTCTCCACATTACAATATGCGGGCTTTGGGCCTGTTTATTGTATATAAAAAAAAAAAAAGAAAAAAAAGTTTAAAAATCCGCTTTGAATTTATTTACAATTTTAGTTTTATATACTAAGCCCAAGCACATTTCTATCACACTTTCCAGCAGTTCTCAATGTCTACTTGCGACAAAAAAAACAGAAATTAAATTTTTACATGCATAAGATATGTAATTTTTCCTCTCTACAAAAAAATCAACTTCAACAATCAATTGCGTCGGATTCTGCAAAGCTATTTCAGCAAAAATCTTTTTTCGTTCAGAAGTTATGATTTTCGCCGTTTCCATAAAAGGGACACAAAATATTTATTGTCCTTAACTCGGAGTGAATGCAGGTTATTGGCCAGGACTGTGACTGGTCACTGCCATATTGTGCATCATGCTTTCAGGTTGGGCATATTATCCAACGACTGGTATAGAAATTTTCATGAACCCGATGAGGAAACCATGGAACATCGTTGTTGCTCTTGCCGCGCTTTAGCAAGTATTAGATTAAAATACTTCGGGCAGCCATTCTTTATATCCCTGAAGGAACTAAATAAAGTTCACCTGAGTGAAACGCAAAGATTTGCTGTAATAACAGGCACCTGCACGTTGAACGTGCACCATAAAGAAAGGATCAGAATGTACTAATAAGATTGCAGCAGAGAGTTTGTGGACCCCTATGGTCTATGTGAGGCTATCTTAAAGACCACCATCCATCCAATCATCATATTGATATTACTCTTAATCTATCAATTTAAAAATGAAAGTCGCAGACTAAAATTAGTAGGAATATGCATGAAATGTAACAAAAACTCTATTAAATAATTTAGTCGTTTTTTTCCAGAATTTCACTGTCTTTAGTATTGCCCTAGAAACTGAAAATACAAGAGGTAGACGTGTAGAAAAGCATTACAGACCATTTTTTCATTAAGTCTAATGGCACACATTGAGGACAGCTTCTCACGTTTCGTTTGATCAGTGTACTTTTATTTCTACACTCATGTTGTTCTTGTTTGATCCTTGGAATTGGCTTTTGGTTTATCGCAGAATCAATTACATATTTTTGCTATCGAGATCGAATTTATCGTGGGGTTTTTACTGCTATTGTAATTGATGTTTTTGTTGCTTTTGTTATAAGTGGCTCTTGGTTCAAAAATGTTGCCCATCTATGCTCAAACAAGAACAACATGATATTAGAAATAAAAGTATGCTAATCAAAGGAAATGAGAGAAGCTGTCCTCTACTTTTTTGCTGAATGATGCAACAACAATGCAAATCTCAATGTAAATTCAACGTGAATATAGTGCGTATAAAAAAAAAACACAACAATAAAAATATGCGTAGCAGGGTAGAGTGCTTCTGTTTGTTGTTTTGGTTATTTTTCTGTGTTTGTTGTTTAGAGCAGCGATGGGCAAGTACAGGCACTTTCAGCCCTCACGGCCCTTTCCGTTGTTCGACGCACTAACAAGCAACCAAAAGTTCACAGAATTTCAACGCTATCGGCGCACTGCGTTGAGTTGAATTCCAATGAAAACAAAAACCATACACACAGGCATTAGCGACGGCGCTGCATTGTGTCTCGACGAATGTAGCAATTGTTTTTGTTTGTAATGCAGTTTGGCTTTTTTTTTGCTGTTGGCGAATTTGGAATTCAAAGCAAAAAAACTTTAAAATTTAGTTTGTTGTTGCTTGATGTTGTTGTTGTGCCCTTTTGCTATGGTTCCATGCCCACCACTGGTTTAGACTCACAATTGGCTCGTTTTTCATATTTTGCCCAACGCTGCTACAATTGAGAGTATTGAGTTTAACACTACAAGCATTAGGTGTGCCATGATTTATACCCACAACACGCCTTTCGCGGACCTTATTTGTTAAATTGACTCACTTGTTTTTAAGATATTTTGCACTTTGCCGAAATCATCCATATCATCATATCGTGTATGGCACTTAGATGACTTTGGCTAAGAATCGACGATATGTATCCTATATCTTTCATGTGTACCTATAACTAATATTGCAAATAGTCTGAATAGATATATAAAGGTACTTATGTTTCAGGACTTCAGAAAAATTGCACATAGCTCCAAAGTACTTTTAAAATTTTTTTTAATTTATAAACTTAATAGATAAATAAAAATTTGTAATGCATGCATATGAGACCATAAGCTTTGACATGAAAACTTGCTCAACTGTTTGTATAAAACAGCAATTCATTTTAATTTTAGGAATTTTTATTAATCACAAATAAATAGAATAAGTTTACTATTTGCACTCCCAGGGCTATCTGTGACACACTGCTGCAATATCGCCAGTTACTAAAGTAGTGAAATATTATCCTGGTATCTTAATAGACATAAATTCGTTTTATTTTTTGTCTTCTAACTAAAAAAACAAAACCGATGTTGTAACATTAATCGAGGGTCCTAAATGGGAAAGCGGCGTTGATTGTTTATTCATTTGATTGATACTCGTAATTTTATGTAGCGTCTGTCCCTTAACTCATCATCGTTTTGTTTCTCTGTAACCATCCACCTTTGCTGCCTTTATTTGCTTGTCTTTTTTACTCGACGTTTATTCTTTTTTCTCATTTTTGCTGAGGTGGGGGTAATTTTTTATCCACTTAATCAATTAAGTCATCAGTGTTACTTAGCAAAGCAATGGTGGTGCTCGGTATTGACTTTTTTATTATCATGGAATCGAGTTTCAACACGTGGCTTTGTATTCATTTCTCATTGTGTCTTGTGAACGTTTTCAAGAAGTTTAGTTCCTGTAGCATTAAATATTGTTAATTAAGATGTCGCACCGTTATATAAATTATGATTATTTTTTTTTTCGAATAAAACTGATAGCGCCCTAAAGTCGAACGTGCTTTTGTAAATGAATAACAATGCGGGAATGATGGTTTTGTTTGTCACTTTTTATTGAATGAATTATGTGTGATAATATTAATGTGTAATCTGCAATTATGAAATGTGGTATATACGAGTAACTACGCAACGTCACAGGATTTGTGGGATAGTGGGATACGATATGTTAAAGAGTTTTTATTGGTATGGTTTGTTAGCAGAAATATTATTAATAATCGGCAAGAATTAATTTTAAGTACAATCTTGTTACTTAGGACTAGAGCTGCCAAGAAAAAATTCGGGCCAGAGAGTAAGCCATGTGGCATGAGAAAGCATGTGCAAAAATTTATTCATGCAGTTTTTAACTTATGGTGCAAAAAAGCGACGTCACTACCATTTTCGCAAATAAAATCAGCAGGTTTACTTTGTGTGCAATTGGCTATTTCTTTTTAAACTTCACAGGGAAAGCCTTTCGGAGTGTAAGCTTTATCCATAGACATGAAAGACTTTCATGAAATACCCATTGGTAGCCACGGTATCAATTTCTAAGTAGTACTGAAAAATAATTTAAGCTTACAGTGGAGCCTCTTTAAGTCGAACGTCGATGTGTCGAAAACCTCCCAAACTCGAAAAAATGTTGTGCTCTCTTCTCTTCAAGCCCCAAAACCTCCATTGCTCGAAGTCTGACGTCAAAATATTTAGTGAGTCCCTACAAGTAAATTCAGTACATATTTTCCCTCTATAACTCGAAAAAATAAATTTGACCTCTGCATCTCGAACATAGCAATGTTTGATTTTACAACCTTTACAACTCGATCATTTGAAACGAATTACCTCTATAGCTCGAAGAAAAATAAGGTACCGACTTTAAGATTTCGGCATATGTACATAATTGCTTCTTAGAAATCAACGTAAAAGCCTACTTATGAACAATAAACCAATTCTATGAAATGATAGAGGAATTTATGAACACGTGATTTCATTTGAACCTTAGTGAAGTTACTTTATTGTGGAAGTCGAAGTCCTCCATAAGTCGAAAACTCTATAACTCGAATTTGTTGGCGTCTCCCTTGAAGTTCGACTTACAGAGGTTCTACTGTAGTATCAAAACGTTAAAATCGCATATCACTTTTAGAGTGATATTTCAAATAAAATTTAATGCTTTTGGAAAATACTGCTTGTACAAATAAATTCTATTTGACGGTAAATTTGTATGGAAAACGATTTTTATACCCTACACTTTGTCATTATATTTGTAACGAATATAAGGGGGCGTGGCATGTGGAAATCACGTTTGCGCGATCGAATAAGCAAGCTAATTGAATGAAATCAGGCCACAACTTCAAACAAGCTTCTTATGATTGAAAATGTGCGAAAGCGCTTCGCAGACACGCCTACCGCTCATACTGTACGGATATATGGCCAAACAAATTTTGAAAATTACAATTTTTCAAAGACCATTACAGAGGCGTGGCACTGCCCTAAATTTTAATTTAATATTGTCATATCTCGCAAACCATGCAAGATGTTGTGATGAAATTTGGTTAACAGATGCAGATCTTGTATATCTTGAATTGTATTAAAAGTGGGCAGAATAGAGAAAGTGGGCTTAGCTCTTTTTAACAATTTAAATTTATTTTTCTATATTACTCGAAATTGACAACTACTATTTTCAAAAAAAAACTTTGAAGATGATACCACTGAAAGCTTTTAGTAATACAAGCTAAGTCACTAAATTGACAAAACTCGTTGAACGGCGTGGAATAGCCCACAATATTTATTAACGTTATAATAAGAGAACTAACAACGAAATCGTTATGTTATTTATTATGGCGGATAAACTTGATATAAGGTATCTCATAACAAAATTTTAGCGTAACTGCGTCTGTGGGCGTGGCACTTTACATACAAGCAAAAATCGTTATTATGCTTTCTATGAGAGTTATCTTCATAAAATTTGATGTAAAGATGTCTGTAATTATAATCTTTGAAATTAAATGGATTTTGACTAGATTCCATTAGTGGGCGTGGCGTCTCCCATATTAACAATCGAAATATGTGAGCAATCGTACTAAAATTTGAAGTAAGAATGTTTTTGTGATAAAATTAGGTATGCTGATGCCGATCACGATTTAAAAAAGTGGATGTAGCTGACTCAGGAGCTTACCTAGGGGTGGAGGCCAAGGGGGCGGTAAAATGGTCGTGAAATATATCTTAATTTGCAAAGGTTTTTGAAAGTGAAAAATGAGGACCTATTGAAACTAAATCGATACAGTAAATTTGAATGTGTAGGGAGAAATTTTCACAGTTTTAGTGAAATATATCGCATTTTGCTAGAATTTTTGAATGTGAATAGTTAGGACCTTTGTTTTTGGTGAGGTAAAATAAATTTTTGTTTAAAAGCTCGAACATTTTTTTCTTCTTCCACTTTTTTCAACATATTCCATATTCCTTAGATCTTTTCAACTTTTTTCAATATTTTCAATTTCATTCAATTTACATTTCAACCTGCGAACAGATTTTTTGACTTCTTTCTTTCAACTTTTTTTAGTATCTCTCAACATTTTCAATATATCTTTGTCTTTTTTTCATTCAAAATTTTCAATATTTTTTTAACGTAGTTAACCCTTTTTCAACACTTCCAACATATTTTTGAACTTTTTCAGCCTGTTTCCAAGTATCCAAATTTGTTTGTCCACTTCGAATTTTTTCAACCTGTTTCAATTTTTTTCAACATTTTTCTTATTTTTTTAATCTCTTTGGCTAAATAAATAAAGTAGATTTTAGATGTCTTTTTCGATGTACATAAGCAGTCGATATGTGTTATATAAGGAAATCATTTATTGCATGTTAAAAAAATAAAATTTCTGTAAAAACATTCACTTATACAAAAATGATTTGATTCCACATGTGACTTGTTTTGAACACGTTTTGGCACGTGCTGTTTTGCAAAAATAATAATCGTACATTATGCTGATTGACATTTTAAATTTAAAAATTGCGAAAATCTATCAATCATAGCTACAAGCACTGAAAAAAAATTTCTATGCGGCTCATCCAAAAGAGCTCACATTTCAAGTAAAGACCCAAAGTTCCCAAATGTGAGATAGGACCTTTCTACGCGAGAGCGACGTTATACTGTCCACTGTAAGAAAATGGCAAAATCTCAGATTTCATCACGAACTCAGTTGACCGAACCCATGAAAACTATGCAATTGAATTGATGAACTTATGGACACACATAAACAACCCAATTTTAACTATTTTAAATTAATTAAAACATCCAACAATTAAATTAAACTGAATCCAAAACCCTTAAGTACCTACACATAACTTGTCATCAAATTCATTTCATTCACACATCCATATAAACAAACAATTGCCCAAATTGTATGAAAACTATAAGAAAGTTTCATTATCTCAACATATGTATTTTGTATCTTTGAGATACACCAGATTTCTGCATAAATAAATACAAATGTAACTGGGCATCGGAAATCGAATAACATCTGTGCGAACATAAAAAATTAATCCCAATTTGTAACAGAAATACACAAACACAAATGTACAAGTGCATGAGACATTGTATCTCAAAAGGTGTTTGAGCATCTGTATCCGTTAGTAAGTTGTTGTATCTGTTTAATGTTGTCAGTTTTCTGATTTCGATTTGTATGCAAAAACATTAATTTAATGCATTCAATTCAATTGAATTGCAATCCATTCAATTTCATTTGCACTTATGAAGGCTGCTTACCAAGCCAAGGGACCTATAAAATTTATGGAATGACAAAAGCATCTTTTATCTCAAGTGGTTCCTTGTAAAATTGATTTCATTTGTGAGCGTCTTCTATACACACCAATGCTGTCAACGACAACAGCATCTACAAATTGGTACAGATTGCGAGTAAGCAGAGTATTTGCAATTGACTTTTAATTATAGAAATACTTTTTGTTTCTGCTCACATACTTACATTCAAAATGATTATTCAAATGAAGAACTTTGTATTCGCACAAACTTTTTTTGAATTTGTTTTATCCATTCAGTGAGATTTCAGTAAAAATTCGAACAAATTTTTAAGAGATTTCAACTGTTTACTCGAGAAATAAATAACTATATATTATATAGTATATAAAATAGCAGTTATTCAAGAAGTAAGCACACAGTCCAGAAATAGCTTTCTATAAACAAACCTCTGACGCCAAATTTTAGTATGAGTGCTCACAAATTTCGAAAGATATGCTGAACTTAACGTATTTTACTTGTATGGGAGGTACCATGCCCACTGATGCAATTTCATGGAATTTAATTTCAAAGCTTATAGTAGGTTAGGTTAAGTAAGGTTAGGTTAGGTAGGAGTGGTAGTCAGTTACGAACCGACTCACTTAGGCAAAATGTGATCCATTGTGATACCACAGGGTATCTGTCTATACCGTTTCGTTGAACCAATCAGATTTTGTAATAAAACTAAATAGTTGACCTATACTAACATGTCTATGATCATCCAGGTTGTCAAATAAAAACGAACCAAGTGCGGGACAAGAGCAGATTAATGTTTTCCTCCTCCTCCACATCTCCACAACTTCTACAGAAGTCAAAAGATCTAATATCTAACTTCTCCACATGTCTGCCGATGACTGCAACAACTGACAAAACACTATGTCTAGTGCGGGAAGTCAGCTCTAATGAGCGCTTAGCATCCCATTTCGGCCAGATTTGTCTAGTTATATTGCAAGTTGACCCTTAAGTCGAATAGCATTTTGTACTATTTCTTCTTTAAGCAGCAACTTGCTGGTTGTAAGTGGCATGCCAACACCTTCCTTGTCCTGAGAAATTTGTGCAGTAATCCCCTGCCCAGCAAGATCATCAGCTTTGCAATTACCGTCAATGTTCCTATGCCCAGCTACCCCAGATGAGGTGAATGTTAAAATGCTGAGCCATCTCATTTAGAGACGAGCGGCATTGTTGGGCCACTAGTGAGTTTAGAAAGACTGATTCTAGAGATTTGATAGCAGCCTGACTATCTGAATAAATGTTTAGATCCTTTCTGGATACAACATTCATCCTCAGCCGCGATGTTACCTCGTCTATCGCTATAACCTCTGTCTGAAAAACGCTACAATAGTCTGGTAACCTCGCAGCAATTCTTATATTCAGTTCCTTAGAGTAAATACCATAAATCACCTGATTATTTAGCTTGGAGCCATCTGTGTAAAAATTAATATGGTCCCTTCTCCTCGAGTAGAGGAGAGTCATCTGTTCCAGTCATCCCTAGATGGAATGTAAGTTATGTAATCCCTTTTGAATGAGATTACTGGAACAATGTAGTCCAAATTAGAGGATACAGAACTCAAGCTATGAAGGATAGTTGAGTGTTCTGTTCTACCTTCGGACCAGCAAACCGTTTCCCTGATCTCTAATCACAAGCTGTCATCCCTCGGTGTGGTCCTCAGAACACCACTGACACACATGGAAGCAGCTCTTTGAACACTCTGCAATTGTTAATAATAGGTGACCATGTCTAAGCCAAGCCGCCACACCACAATGCCATATAACAGAATCAGTCGAATGACCGCTGAATAGAGCCAGTGAATAATACGAGGTTATAGTCACCTACCGCTTTTCTACAAGAGTATAGCGCTACAGTTGCTTTCCTAGCTCTTTCTTCAACATTAATTTTCCAACTTAATTTCCTATCCAATACCAGACTAAGATACCTTGGACTACCTTTAAAGGCAAGTCTAGTGCCTTACTACGACTATAGCCGCATCCACTTCAAAAGCATTTTTGGCCTACAGTCGTAAACCTCCGAGCCTTTGTGACAAACATTGAGTTTACGACAAATAAACGGAATTTCTTGCATTTGAATTTTCAATGACATTTCACGATTACCTATAAGGGGGGTTCAGATCATAAAATTGTTTGTCAAACATGTTCAAGTTCCATAGTATATTGCCTTGTTGGTCAAATTGTTTAACGAACAATTTCAGTGTTGTGAAATCGAGGTTGATCTGCAGTTTGCGACATTTGTGACATTTACGACAGTTTACGACGTGTGACTGTCGTAAACCTAAAAATCCATGTGACATGCCAACACTGAATGGAGATGATAGTCGCGATAATATCGATATTATGGTGGAACAAATTTACTTTAGTGAAAATCCTCCAAATTTTTTTAATTTTTTAGAGATTTTAGAAATTTGCAAAAAAAAAGTGTCGGTCGGACCCAGCTTCGGAGGTATAGTCATCGAAAGTTGCGGACATAGCTTTTATAAAAAAAAGTTTAAGTTGAGAAACCCTGAACAGATTTCCAAAATTAGGGTACCATATGAAAGGTAATTTAATAGGGCATAAGTATTAGTAATTTATTGTACATTTTTCGAGATATCACTATTATTGTAAAATTTTGACATTGATTTTACCGTTATTTTTTCTAAAAAATGTATGACTAACATATAATTTTTTTAGCATCACAAGAAATCTCATTTTTTTTTTTGCTTTAAAATCGTTTGTACCAATTTTTTTTATATTAACCCATTCTTACCGGAATGTAAAAAATTCATCCATAGTATTTTTTTGAAAACTATATATATTTATGGACAATTGCAACTACAGCGACGTAACAACAACAACAATGATAGCAACAATAACAAAAAATACAACTGAGTCGCGCTTGAAGGCTCACGTACCTAAACTCTTATGTAAAATTAAATCAAACGCGTTTGAAGAAATGACAATTACACTGAAACAGTGGTGTTATTCAATATTACAGAAAGATGAAAAATTAATATACATAAATACTATCGATCGTCTATCATAAACCATCGATAGTCACGATAGTGCGAGACTATCGATATTATCGATAGTGCCATCGATAGTTTGCGAACTCTGGGTGATGCATTGTTCTCAAAATATAACGTCTATAAATATTGTGGGCTGTCCTTCAACGAGTGTTATACACACCTGCTCAAAATAATAGGTACACCCTAGAGTTCAAAATTCAACTCAACGGAAAAACTTTTTATTAAAAATATTTAAGAAAACAAAAATGCAGATATCTTCGTAGTCTTTATATATATATAAAAAGTATAAATTCTTTAAGTATTACCATAAGGTATGAAAGTTGAGGTCAATGGATACTATTTGCTCAATATTTACCTGCTCAAAATAATAAGTACACCGGAAAGATATACAGTAAAACAAAAGAAAATGTTGAAGAAATTAACTTTTTTGTCTATACTTTCATTATTTAGTGTATCCACCTTTATTTTGGATAACTTTCGCAACTCTTCTTGGGATACTTTTGATTAGAGCCTGGCAGTTTTCTTTGGGTACCTCATACCACATTTTTTGGACACATTCCCACAATCGCTCCGTATTCGTGAACATTTTTTTTGCTTTTTTTCTTCTTTAAGGCCCCCCATAGGTTTTCGATTTGCTTTAAATCCTGTCACTGACTCGGCCAGCTAAACGCGTTGACTTTATTGTCCTCAAAACATTTTTTCACAAACACAAGAGGTGTGTTTTGGGTTGTTATCTTGCTGATAGATCCAAAGCTAGGGCATGTTTTCTTCAGAATAGGGCAGCATTGCATTTTCGCGTTCCCAATTTCTGCTAAAATTGTCTTTGAAGATTTAAAAATTCCTTTTTTTTGATACTATCAATATGAAGATCATCTGTTGAAGCGGTCTTTCATGTCTACCACGAGTTTTTTTTGCGGTTTATTTTTAAATACATTTCTCACAAAATTCTGAGATATATTCAGCTACCTGTAAGCTGCATCGAAGAGATTTCCTTTCTTTGTTCAAGTTTAAAGCCTGTCTGTATTCCTCAGCAGATCAATTTAACTTACAACCCATCTCAACTAAATTTTTTTTGCTGTGAATTCACTGCATTTTAAGATTTAATTAAAGAAAACTCACCGTTCTTCTAAGGAAAGCTCAAAAAATAAAAAACAAAAAGTTGTCAAACAAAAATTTGAACCAGCTTGCAGGTGTACCTATTATTTCGAGCAGGCAAATTTTCAAACTATATACAGTAAGTAGAAACGTACAAAACTTAGGGGAATTACATGATTTGTTTTACTGAAGATCATGCTACCAAATTGTGTAATTCACGTTACCACTACGATTTTTCCTCTATATTTCCAAAATATTTTGTAATAGAGTTTAAACTAAAATCTGTATTTTCCAAACAAAAAAACATTTTATAATTTTTGAAATTTCAAAAAATATATAAGAGTATGTTAGGTATATAAAAAATACTTTGACGAGATAATGGTATCGATCGCTTGCAAAGGTTTATGAGCTTCAAGACTTGAGGGTTGAAGGAGGGGCGTGAATTCTTCTTTTCCCTTGTTTTCAAATATAGCATGCTGATTATTTAGGCTGAATCATATTAACACTCTGAAAAATTTACTAACGGATTTAAATTTTTTTCGATAACTTCTTCTTAAATCACAGGCGAAACATCTATCGAATTTATATCAAGAACACAATGTACAAAACATTAAATGGTACTTATATTTTAGCTGCTATGCAACAATGTATACTGAACAGAAATTTAATTAATTTAATGTTTTACTCGTTTTGTTTCTAAAAATCAGTTGCACATTTTTGCAATTTAAAGTTGTATATGAAAACCAGGAACTTCCATAAAAACGACATTTCACTGTCGTGATAAGTTTCACACTTAATTTATAGCACACAATTAAATCAGCACAAAGTGTTTAGCGACACTCTTATTAATTTGAATAAACTATTTTAATAAAATAAACAAAAACTAAAAAATCTCTTTCATATTAATTTTTATAAGAAAATAAAGCATAAAATGAAAAAAGTTCAAGAATCCGTGGTATTAATTATACTGCACTATAAATTGTTATCTGTCATAAGCTTCAAACATACTTGCACATATAGGTATACAATGGATCGTTGAATTGTAGATATACCCAACATAGGGTATATTTATTCCGTTTGTAAAACTTAGAAGCAGGCCCGTACCAACCAATGGGACAAGGGGGCTTGGGCCTCCCACGCGTCTCATTCGGTTGCAAATTTGTTTTTTGGAAGTAGAAAAATAAAAAATCATGCTATTGGAATTGCATTTACCCCCCACGCAAAGTCGGGTTGGTACGGACGTTTAAGGTATATTTCTAAGAGACATTACCTCCTGAGTCACATGAGGTAGGTAGTTTAGGGTTGTGTACAAATTTTCGATATTCATATTTCAAGTGGTTCAAAATTAAGATTAAGAGAAAAATATAGGAAAAATATTCGGCATTCGGATAAATTGATATAAGGATGTTTTAAAATTCAGATAATTCATATGATGAAAAATTCACACATTTAAAACTCTTTACTTTTAGCATTTTTTTTAATTGTGTTCTTCAAAATAAAAATAGTAGAAAATAAAATTCAGATTTAAATTCTTTCCCGCGAAGTTTATATTCTAATTTCTTATATGTAAATTCATGGGAAAAAATTTAAATCTGAATTTCATCTATATTTTTCGTCTGAATTCTAACATATCAGAATTTTGAAATATACGAATTTCAAATAATCTGAGGCTTAAATTATCTGAACTTTGAAATATTCCAATTATAAGTATCTGAATTACGACTATCTGAAATTTGATTATCTGATTAATATTAAAGACCCTGTGACCTGGTTAAATTTAGTACAAAGTCTCAGTTCACGGACATTCAGTCATATCGAATTGTATGGAGAAAAAAAAGGCAGCTCAACCGGGTCTGAAAAGTTAGATAAATCATTCAAAACACATTTTGCATAATTAATTTTTTTTCGATAGGAGAAAACGGAATGATTTCCTTTTTGTCCTTTTTGAAGCCCCTTTTTGTCACGTTTTTGCGAGTAATATTTCTTTCTTCCTTTGAATGTTTAAGTATGAAGATTTTCATTAAAAAAATTTTGTCATTGCCCCTACATCTACTAAGTATTATTGAAAAAGTATTGAGTATTGATTTTTCTACTGATATATCATTTCTAATGAATGGTTACTGAATATAGATTCAGCCAGTTAAAATATAACCTAGAACAGCGATGGGCAAAATAGGAAAAATGAGTCAATTTTAGCTCTTTTTAATTAACACGTCGTTTTTCTTAAGAAAAATAACCAAACCAAAAAATATTCAAGACGAAATTAAAATAATACGTGAAACTCAATGTTTGTGGCACCATTCCGATGAGAAAAGCTTAAAAATGGGTTTTAATCGATGAGGAAGACCGATTTGAACCCATATCTGAAAAAAAAAATGTTCAACCAATCGATGAGGAAAGGTCGAAAATGAATTTTTAACACAATTTGGAATAACCCTGTACCTTGGAAGAGAACATTTTCTCATTGTTTACAGCACTAAACAAAAAGGGTTAAATGAAAATTATAATGCTGTAATATTTTTCACAGGAATGTATTTGAGATTTGAGTATTTGTTGAGTTTCGCCTGCTGCTAACGTTTAACCCTTACACCAATGACTTTAGATTTTTAATGGGAAATGATTTCCCTTATTATCCTGGTGACTATTTTACATAGGCACAACTTATACGTACACAAGCACACACATAGACACCCCATTTATTTATGTGTTTAATATCACTTTGATGCTCATCAACAATTTGGAATTTTCTTCAGGCTGCTTGCTACTACTGCTGCCTTTGTTCCTGCAATTGTAGTTGTATTGGTAGTCGTATATCCTTTACAATCCTTTTAAGCTATCAACTTGCAAGCGCTTGCTGTCGCCTTTGAAGCTTTCGGTAATTTGTCCTCTTATAAACAATTCTCTGTCGGTGTGAATAAGATCTGGGCTATTGTTAGTGAATTTGTATGGAAGCAAAGTTCAGGGTCGAAACAAGCAAAACAATTAGTTTTTTAAAATCTAAGGCGCTGAAAGTTACTGAGGATTAAAATATTTTCAAAGCTTAATAAACTGTTATCTAAAGCAATGAAGTAATTAAACAGAAATCTCTCCGAAATATACTCAACAAAGTATTCAGCCTAGAGGACTTGCAATCCATGATCCGCCCCTGGCCGTGTGTTGATGAACGAGATGTAGAACAAGTAACTTTAGTTGTTACTGCGGTGTTTTCGCTGTTTTTGTCTTTTATACTTACTTCGCAGGTTTTATTGTGGTAAAACATTGGGGAGGTGGGCGTGTCAAAGTTGGCTTCAGTTTTGATCACAACTGTGGAGTCTTAAATAAATTTCACTGAAGCTTTTAATCTCATTAATGGCATTTCTATTGTGGATAATTATAAGGGTTGTCAGTGGGAATTTGCTTAACGCCGGCTTTCAGTTGTTCGCTTGCTTGCTGTTGTAATTTAAATGCTTGCTACCGTTTCCGGTGCGTTCTTTTTCGTTGGCAGAGTAAAATTGCATGCATTCACATCATACCATAAGCATGTGTACTAATAAATACCCAAAAGGAAACATTATCTTTAAAGGGTAACTTACCTGTTGTGGACGATAATGAAATAACTGATAAGCTGATGAGAAAAGGATCTTCATTGCCTCCATTAGGTTAAGAGACCTGACTTGGAATTGGACGTGATAAGATCTACGGATAAGTATTCTACTACTTTCTTGATATATTTTTCCACGGATTGTGGAATATTCACAAAGTTCAGTAACGAGTGCTTTCAATTCTCCCAACATTTCCTCGATTCGTGATCGATTCCAAGATTATTTAAGACAGCTGCTTTTCATGCTACTCTAAGAGCTCCACTTCAATGATTGTCGGTAGACTGCAGTTGGTTATTTGCGTAGTGTGTGTCGAATTCATTTCAGTTTTTGACGTTCAATGGTAATCGGTTCTTGCCAATAACTGATGAGTATTTCAACGTTGGATACAGTCCTGGTTCACTAAGTTTTCGAATTTCGCGATGGAAATTATTGATTGAGCTTTGTCATTGCTGATACGATCGAAACGTTCATGCCATTGCAACACTATAAACAAAAGCTCTTATTTTCACCGTCATTGACAATGCTTAAGTTTAAAAAGTTAGACCTTACAGATGATCGTTGAAGATCCATAGATTGATGACAACAGGCAATCTTTGTGCACACACTGCTTGTACTCAAAAGGATTTGAAAGTTTTCCTTGGTGTGGAACTCTACACTTGAAGCCTTAATGGGGATAATAAATCACTGGTGACGAATTCGAACTCTGTGTTATTGTAGTCTATGAAGGTTACATGTCAAGAGTCTGAAATTCTCCTAGCTGTTTCAGAATAATATGTTCGAGCCTATCTGCTAACAGCCTATCTGTTATTTCCTGATAAGTAGGGGTACCAATCTCTCGCTGTCTTGGTGGCAATGATTTTTGTCAGGACCAAGATGAGATCGATAATATTATGATACGTCTGTAGTTTTGATACAGCGATAAGTCACTAATTTTTTTAATTTTCACCAAGGTTTTTGGGAACGAATTCTTAGAAATTCGTTCTTCTAAAACTTAGATATGTCGAGGATACATAGGTTGAACGGTGAACTCCGGAAAAGCTCTCAAGATTTCGATAACTATGCAATCTGTACCTTCTATTTTGTTCTTTTAAGAAACGTGAAAGTCTTTGTTTTACCTACAAATCATGACAGGATCGAGGCTAGTGGTTGCGGTATTCCTTGAGGAACAATCGATGGTCTCCCAAAAATGTTCTTTAAACGTCTTAGCTGGTCATCTGCAATAGTTTTTCATGGAGCGACTTTTCTTATCTTGTTGACTGTCATCACCCTGTAAACGTCTTTAATCTCAGCGGCTTGAACGGATCGCTGTACATTTTGCAAAACCATCTATCCATCTTTCATATTACTTTTGGTCTGTCATTTACGCTTACTCCCTTGTGCGATATTAAGCTTTCTTTTACCTCCGATCTTTCAGGTAGCATCGCCCATCGAAGGTTTTCTGTTGTAAGTATGGTCTCAGTTGCAATGAAAATGGAAGTCTTCATATTTTTTGCCCTTTATCTTTGATTGAGGATGCACAGCTCCCGCTCTTACAACAGAAACAAAAAATATAGAGCTTTTTTCGAGCTCTTTCGGTTATTCGACTTGTATCATTTCGGTTCGTAACCATCGCATCTTTTTGTTTGTGTAATCCTTTTTACAAAATATTGGATCGCTCAGCTTTTTCTTATATACTCGACTTCTCTACAGCTGAATTCCTGTTATCAAATCGCATAGCTTAATTTTTCACATTTGACTTTGTTTCCAGCTGGGTTCGTCGACAGAGAAGGTGAGCAACAAGATGCCTTACTTGCGTGTCTATCTAGCTACCCCTTCGCTTTTGAATTCGTATTTCACTCTGCCTATCAACTTATAGAGTTGAGTCGACATTTTAAACAGATTCACATAATTAATTGCGATTAATTGGTTGAGTTAAAGAACCCCCCCAAACTTAAAACCAGTGCCAGCGCCAAAGCGGTATGTTGGCATTTGCAAATGCTATTTTGCGATGAGTTGCATATTTCATTATCCTGATATCTTTGCGATTTGGAGTTGTAATCAACCGGAGATGCGCGCTGCTATGAGAGAAATACCTGACGTGCAAAGTCACAATGAATTAATTGCTTTTGTCATTACGACGAATCTTCACATTGTTTTCCGAACTGCAGCAATATTTGCCAAAGACAGGGTGGGGGTGAAAAGCAAAAGTTTCCTGTTAGACCCTTAATTATTTCTGATTTATGAAGATAACAGGTGATTAATTGATGACAGATAGTGTTGAATATTTAAACAATGTGGCTGTTAGCAGTCAAGTGGAAAATAAAATGGAGCAAGATAGAGTAGCTTACGAAAGTTTTAAGCTTTAAAAGGTGAAGGTATTGCTAAAATGCTGATAGTATTCGGTGAAATATTTTTAATCATGAAAATATTAAAACTTCACGAATAAAAGCAAATAGCAAGCGGCAATCCTTTCATAAATTCTCTACTAACAAAATAAAAAGTTTCAAATAAAAAACTTCATCTCAGTATTAGCAATAGTGTGTCTCTCTGCACAAGCTCTGTACTCCCAATGGTATTTAGACGCATGCCACTCGACATTATGCATTTAAGTGATTCCGATGGCACTTGTAAAAAAAACAAAAACAGCTAAAAAACACTTCAAAAATCTTTTTCACTTAAATGAATCTATGCATGAGAATTATGTATATCTAATACATTTCTATTTTATTGAAGCAAAAGCAACAATGTGTAATAATAATAACAACGGCACTGACACGTGACCTGATACGCGTTCTGATTAGTCCGTGCCCAGTATTCGTCGTTATAGCTGATGCAATGCGCCCTTGTTACTGGTGAGGTAGATGTCAGCTTACACTTGTTACTACCGATTCCACCAGTATCGTATTACACGTGAGCTAAGGGTTGTTTTAGTGACAAGTGCCAATCATGAAATTTGGGAAATTTTTTATTTTCAATTTTAACTGCAGAATGTTAATCAAATTATCTGAGATTTATTTTATTTCATATTTTTGACAAACAATTCAGTTAAAGATTGACTGTTCAATTTAAGCATCTTATTTTAGCATTTCAGCAGACATCATTTAATGATTGTTGGGACCAACATATAGCCCAATAAGCAAAAGGTTTTGTGGTTGGAAATTAGTGCAAATATTAAATTTGTTATAAATATTTAACTCAGTGCCGAAGTTTGCCCTTGCCTTCGGTAGGAGTTTTCGGTGGAGGCTGTTCAAAGTGGTACAAAATCCGGTGTTTTTGCTTTTGAAATTTGGCACCGAAACAGATTTTTTTTTTTTCAATAAATCGGATGCTTAAGTTTTTTGATTGTTCTTCTTCAAAAAATGGCTTGACTCAAAAAAAAATATATTTTAAATAAAGTTTTAGAAGAAAAATAAATTCGAGAGCCATTTTCGACGTTCCCCTATCGATTGGAGCAAAAACAAAGGTTTTTCGAAAATGGGTTAAAAACGGTCCTTTCTAAGATCTGGAGCCACCCTAAGTGATGTCTAAAAGCATTTTACGAGCTCTATCTGTCGATTGAAGCAAAAAAAAAATTTTTCGAAAATGGGTTGGCTACATTTTCCACTTCGTTAATAAATGTTGATTTACTTTTTTGGATGTTACGATATTAATGTTTATAAATTTCTTCATGCTCTTTCAATATCAGGATCTCTTTTCAAAAAGAAAGTTTTGCAGTCCTCTACCAAATCGAAATCCTTGAGGAATTACTTTTTCAAAAAGGGTTTTAGCTGCATTATTGTCATTGTTGAAACTGCTATTTGCAGAATCGCTTTCAGTATCAGAATCTCTGTTACAAAATTAAGTTTGCAGTTTCCTGTCGGAGCCCTTTAGTAATTACTTTTGCTAAAAGTTTTTCAGCTGCGTTGTTGTCATTGTCGGAGCCGGATGTATAACTAAGTTCACAAGATCCGCATCTAAAATGTCCTCAACCTCAAATAACTCTTTAATACCAAAATCATAAAATCTCGCCTCTGGCAGAATGATTAGATTACATCCATATTATTTTAGATATGAATTAAATACGTTTCGGTCAGTTAAAATGGATCTTTACACGTGTGAACAACGTATTTTTACTATCAATAGTTATTTTAAATATGTGAAAGTTATTCAGAAATTGGGAAAAAATTTCGCTCAAAATATGGTAGAGAAAATGCACCGCTAAACCGTGCTACAGAACTTATCAATGATAAATTTAAAGAAACTGGATCAGTTCAAGATCACAGAAGCAAAATATATCATTGTAGTGGTCGTTCAAGTGAAAATATTGCAAAATTGTTGCTGAAGAGCCAAGGACATCAATTCGCCGTCGTTCACAGAAATTAAACCTCAACCCTACAAATTTGTTTAGAATCAATCGATCTTTTGAAAGAGAACTTTAATAATCAAATAATTTCTTCTTTTGAGATTTCTTGCAGCGTAAAATTATACGGATACTCTTTAAACTATTCAAATCCTCAAGGACAACATCATCGAGCAAATATCACTAATTGAACCATCACTATGCGAAAAAATTATTCAAAATGTTTGTAAAAGATTGACTGCCTGCCAAGTTAGCAGAGGAGGTCACTTGAACAACATTCTTTTTCATTATAAGCCGGAATCAATGTACTTTAATTTCCACAAGAAAAATAGAAAGATTTCATATAATGTAGGTCTTTTACTTAAAATTTAAAAATATTCTTGAATATATATAACATATATATATATATAAAAATTTCAACGAGTTCATAGTTCTGGAGGTGTAGGTTAGGTTAGGTTACCACAGGAGATGACAATTGTTAACATAACTTAGGACGCTTTTAGGTCCATTATATACCCTGTTTACCTATGCAAACAAACCATTTCGAAATTTTTATAAGCTTCAAAATGGATTTTGAATACTTTTGAGAGATGTCTTTAAGAGGGTCGAAGAAGTGGCATCCGAATACCTTAAAAAGCCGATTTCTTAGCGCTAGGCATTCATAATCTTTATAGCTTCTAAAAAGATCCCCTACGTCAGAAAGTCCTAGTATTGAGGCATGCTTGCCTATAAAATAATGTCCTGTAATAACACCGACAAAGATTCTCAGGGTTTGTGTCTAATTAGATCTCTCTTCGCGTTCTATTAGCATCATAATGAGGCCAGATTGCCCTAGACGTACAACATGTTGTCATGTTAGACCATCTCATATTAGCCCAATTTATACATTTTGAATTAATTTTGGCCCTAATAAAGGCTAGTGGCTTCATAATATTAGGTTCAGAAATTATTTCAGTTTTAGAGCCTTTCCTAGCAAGTTCATCTGCTGTTTCGTTGTGACAACGACGTTGTCAATGAAGTTGCTATGTCCAAGAACTTAACACACGGTTAAGTTGGATTTTCTTCCTATTTCACTAGTGATATCCTGCTATCTAGGACCAAGCGGGATTTCATAATATTGGAGCCAGGGCCTTAATAGCTGCTTGGATATCGACGCATATAAGAAAACTGTCAGAAAGTTCAATAATTTTAAATTTAATGATTTGGCTTGCAGCAAAAGATTCACTGATGCTTATGTCACAGGAAAAAAAAAACAGCCCCCGTACCAGAATCCATTTTCGAACCACCAGAATTATATTCTTTGGAACTCGAATCAGGAGTCCAGCTCTTTCTTTCAAATATTTTCACTTGAAAGTTGATTGAGAATGTAAGAGTGGGGTGATATAATCAGTCCCATTTTGAATGTCGCAGCCAGGAAACACCATGGCCGTTATACTGACCCAAAAAAATCGAAAGTGCTCGGATTTTCGGTGCTCTTGACTTGTTTGAGTCTATGATGTCTTGTGATCATTTTCTGATATTTAGAAGAAAAAAAATATTATTACCAAAAAAACAGTGATTTTTGCAGTTTTAGGTTAGGATATCTCAAAAACCATAGGTCATGTAGCAATTCTGAGCTTGGATTTGAACTTAGCGTACCAAAAGCCTTTGGAAAAGTATGGTTTGGTGTCTGGGTTAGAAAGCTTGTAATAGATGGATTTTAATGAAAAAAATTCTGCTATTTCTCTATTGGTTCATGCGTTTTTCAGGCTATTTTCACATAGTATAGGCTTGAATGCGATACTTATCTTCAATTATTACACTAATGTAGATAAACTAGAGGACTACATACTGAGAAACAGCGAAAAATAGAAATTTCTTCGAAGAATATACATTTTTTAAACTTATTTTTTTCCAATAACGGCCGACCTGGGATTATAAAGGGTTATTATTTTTTTTTCTAAATATCAGAAAATGATCACAAGACATCATAGACTCAAAACAATCAAGAGCACCGAAAATCCGAGCACTTTCGATTTTTTTGGGTCAGTCTAATGGCCGTAGAGATTCCATTTCCAAAAACCAGATTCCTTCAGTCTAATAGCACTTTTTGCTGCAGTCCCTTTACTTAAAATGTCAAGAGGCTCT
This sequence comes from Meiosimyza platycephala, assembly GCA_963662105.1. NCBI lineage: Eukaryota > Metazoa > Arthropoda > Insecta > Diptera > Lauxaniidae > Meiosimyza > Meiosimyza platycephala. The sequence goes on from OY759210.1 coordinate 78,058,723, forward strand.
AAATGGAATAAAGTGTCGAGAGTAGCAGACGGAGTAGTATTTACTGCTCCGCTTACTCCAATACCTGCCATTTTTTGAATTTTTGATAAGATTGCCAAATAAGTTTGCTTGTCTTAAGCCTTCCACCATGCAAGAATTCCATATGTCAGAATTGGTCTGATGATGGCTTTATACATCCACAGAATTATTTTTGGCTTAAGGTGTAAGAACCATATTGCTTTTTCGTTCAAAGCTACGACAAATTCAGAATTACATATATAACACAGAAAATGACATGGAATAAAAAGTTAATATGTAGTTAACTAAATTAATAACATTTTAGTAATATCCTTTCAATCCTTCACAACCACATCAGTACCAAAAGGATTTTAATTAGCGTGTGAGCTTTATTTTCAAAATTCGTCGTTATCATTTTAAAAACTTTGCTTTAATTGATAATTTTCTTGTTTGGCTTAGACACGTGTTGACTTGAATTTGTCGAAACTTTGTTTATTTTTTTCCCCCTGACACTTGAGGTTAAAATAAACAATAAGCACTAGACAAAATGTTTGAAAACTTTGAATGACAATTTCTAATGCCAACATAATGTGCTTTATAGAGACAGAGTGGTATGTACATCAGACGCTCTAGAAAGAAGTCTGTCTCTTAAGTCGATAAAATTTTAAACGTAACATGTTATTTTGGCTTCATTTTATGGTTTGTTTTTTGGTTGTGAACTTTTTGTCTGTTTCTGTCTTTGTTTTTACATCTGCTTAACAGTTGGCATTATAATTATTTTTGTTCTTGTTCTTGCTGTTATTGTCGTCGTCGTCATCGTCATCACTTTAAAGTGGCGGTCTACAACACAACACTCTGTTAAAGTTTACCCCTAAAGTGGCTTCATGGCGCTGACAACTAATTTGAAGCAATTAAGTCAAAACTTTTCTTAATTTAAGTTACCGAAACAATTGAAGTGTTCTCAATTGTGCCAAGAGTGGTACAACGTGTGAAGGAGACGTAACTCAATTTATATAGTTTTGAGAAAATTTAAAATTTATTTTTAATGAAATGAAAACTTCTGTTGCATACATACCTATATATAAATCTATAACATTTTGGCAATTTTTGAATGAAGCTACTGAAATTTATTCAAATAGTTGAATTTCCGGTTTACCAACATTTCATAATTTAAATTTTGTAAGCGAAGCCATTTACGTAAAAAATTGGCAATTGGACCAATATATATGTAGATAAACAAATGCTGTAAACAATAGGAAAATGTAAAAGACAACTACTCAAGTTACGTTCTAAACACCTTCAATAAATATACTTCATTTTCGAGAAATTGTTCCAACTATTTTTGTTGATGCGTAAACTTGACTGGATATAAAAATAGCTGTTAATTATTCACATACATATGTACATACAAAGTATTGTTATCGAATTTTTGATAACTAATATACAAATTTTTAGCCAAAGAAAGCCACTCCTTCAACGATCCAATCTAGGGAGACATTTTGGAAAATAAAATATAAAAACAGAACACAATGGTAAGGATATAATGGTACATATCGCTAGCTTAGAGTGCAAAGGCGCTAACTGCACTTTTTGAATTTTTTGAGGAGAGACAAAAAACTGTATAAAGAAATTTACATTATATTTTGTAAAGAAATTTACATTATATTTTGTAAATTTTTTGAATGGAATTTTATTTGAATTGTTGTTACATACATATACAGTAAAAAAAAATTTAAAAAAAAAGTAGTATCTTTGATTTAGAAGAATTTTTTTCATTTAGCACTTTTGCGCATCAACACGAAACCATATGAAATAAAGAGTAACCAACCTTTTTTTTTTTTTTAACGATGTATTTTTTAATTCTCTTTTGTTCTGCATTAAAATCTCAATTTTGTAAAAAAGTGCAGTTAGCGCCTTTGCACTCTAAGCTAGCGATATTGCTGAGTGAGCTAGGGCAGCGATTCTTAAACTTTGGTCCGCGGACCCCTGGGGGTCCGCGAAACTATTCCAGGGGTCCGCGAAACAATTTTGACATCAATAATTTTACATCATCAAACTTTTCGTTTTATTCAAATAACTCATTTATTAAAAGTTCTACATGGCCATGACTTTTTGAATGATTGCACATATTTTTAAAAAACAAAGTGTGCATTTACTTTTGTTCAAACCCTGAATACCCAGCACCAAACAGCTTCCACTCTTCGCACTGTTTGACAACATAATCAGTTTTTATAAATTTCATTTTGAGCCTACAAGGTGCAGGTTCAAATAAATTTAAAGTTGAAGATAAAATAGAAGCGATTATAAAAAAAAACGAATTATGGTCAAAACACATTCAAAATATGTGCATGAGTCTTTTCCAATACTCAGCGATTTTATAGAATTTTCTAATAAAGATCTCGATAATGACAGGCGGCTGCATTTTGTCGAATACTTAACCCATTAAAAGCCAAGACCTTTTAAAATCAAAAATCATCGACTATGTGAATTTCGTTTTTATGAAAATGACATAAAATGCTTTTAAAATATGAAAACAATAAAAAAAAATTTCAATCAGTAGGCTTTTGAGCCTGTTCCCAAACTGGGACAACGGCAGAATATATGAGCATTCATTAAATTTTTTGTAATTTTTTTCATTCAACTCGTTAAAACTATTATAACTCAAGTGTTTTGCTTTGCAAATCAAGCGCAAACTTTTTAAATTTTTACACAAAACGCTTCCAACGAAGACTAATGAACACTGATTTTTTCAAAATACGCTAAATCGACGATGAAGTATCAAAACAAAGCAAAATATTAAAAAAAGTTTAGTCGTTTTCCCTTCATTGTTTATGTGGATAAATTTTGCAAAATTTTTTTTTTGGTTGAATTTACAGCTATTTGATTGTGCTGTACCCAAGCAGGTACAGTGGCTAGGAATGAGTTAATGCCTCTAAAAAGCAACTTCCGGAAGTATTTACCCTGTCCTGATTCTGACAACGACTGGATCAGGGATCCATTCAACACAGATGTTATAGTAATGCTAAGCAATTACCGATATTAGAGCAACTAACTTTTAGTTACTCCTAAAATCCGATTACCTTGCATTTGCAAATAAGGCCCTCCAAAACTTGATTCCATGTATTTGTGTGAACAAACTTTTTTGGTACTAATATATAGGTATATAAAATCAAAGTATAGAATCCAGCTTAATGTAAAAGCAGACCTGAGAATAAAACTTTCGAATATAGAGCTCGAAATTGTAGATTTGGTTTCAAGAAAACAACATCATCCATCTCATTAAGTAAAAACTTCTACACGAGAAAATATAAAAAATTTTGCTTATAAAATAACCAAAAGTCACCAAAAATATAATTTTCATTATAAGCTTTATTATTATTATATTCTTTATTAAAAAAGATATAAAAAAAAACAATTTATTTTCTAAGCTTTATTTTGACCAAGAAATATTTGTCTGAGTTTAATGTACATTTTTTAACTTGAAACTTTTTTAATTCTCTTACTTTTCCACAATTTTTATTCATTTTGTATTTTAATTACATGAAAATCCTAATAAAAAATGTTTGAGATATATGGTATAAGTATCAATATTTATTAGAAAGTAGTGTCTGCAGGCTTGTCAATTTTTGGATCTTCAAAAACTGGTCATTAATAGTGTTGAAATGACCTTTAAAAACCGAAAAAATTAAAGCAAAATAAAAATACTTCGTTCTTAATCTCGTCAGATAACCGGACATTTTATGTCTGGTTGAGTTTGACAACGGTTGACAAGCCTGAGTGTCTTTGTCATTATTGAGCCAGAAATTAAGCGGAGAACGACGTGAAATGTCTAGGGTTGGGATGGGGTCCGCAAAAAAAAAAATTAGCTCGATAAGGGGTCCTCGGACTACATAATTTTAAGAACCCCTGAGCTAGGGTTAAAAATCTGCTACTCAGACTCGAAAATTTAAAAAAAAAACTATTTTTGGAATATAACTACACTGAGAAAACGATTTGTTTGAATATAACAACCGAATATGTCGTATAGAGCAATTAAATATTTAATTGAGTCAAACATAAAATGCTTCAACCAACATTTTGCATTATTTGATCAAAATATAATATGTTTGACTCAAATAAATATTTAATTACTCTACTTATATGAAATGTACGTTTATTATATTCAAACAAATCGTTTTTTCAGTGTATGTAAGTCCTAAAATATGAACAAACAAAACATTCCGAGCTGCATGTTGTATGATTCAGAATTAATGTAAAAAATTACCCAACCATGAAACACATAATGGCAAAGTGTCACTTATCGGGCTGCACGTACGGGCCGTCAAAACAGTGATTCAGAACTGAAGCTTTCAAGCTTTGAACATTGAACAGTTATGGTTTCGATACTTGTGATTTACACCTCTTTCGAAATTTCTTTGTACTAAAAATTTTACTACAAATCAAATGTTCATACAGCCTTACTAACAGGACAAAACAGAAGTGAAATTCACGTGAATTTCTTATAGATTCATGCGATTTCGTTTCACTTTCACTCGAAAGTGAAATGTAGAACATGCCTGTATATTCACTCAAAATTCACAAGATCTTTGCAATTATGAAGTCAAAAGAAGGCCACTTAGATCGTGTGATATCACACCTGCATTTTTTTCTTTGGTGTGATGTGAAGTCAAAAGTCTTTGTCGATAAGAGCCAGTTCTTTTGGGTCATAATAAAGATTCCGACATCCTAATCTATTTTAAGAGTTTTCTTTAAAATCTAAATGAATCACCCCATATAAAGGGTGTTCAAATTGAAGACACCTTATTAAATTTTAAATAAAATACAAAAATTGTGAGAAACATTTATTTATTTTTATTGGTGATTAAACTACATTGATTTCGGTTAATATTGAAAAAGAATCTTGTTAAAGTGACCTCCTCTGCTAACTCGGCAATTTATCAATCTGTTACCAAAATTTTCAATAACTTTTTCGCATAATGATGGTTCAATTAGTGATATTTGCTCAATGATGTTGTCTTTACACTTCAAGAAACTCCTTAAGAAGAAATAAAATGGTGTTAATGGCCAGTTCACGTCTGTTTTTCGAGAAATTATTCGATTATTAAACTTCTCTTTCAAAAGATTGATGGATTCCGTTGTTGTGTGGCATGTTGCGTGATCCTGTTGAAACCATATATTTTGCACATCAATATCTTCCAATTGACTCCACAAAATTTTTCAAATCATCTCTCGATATGGAGCTCCATTCACAATTATTGCAATATAATTTTGATTTTCGAAAACATATTAACGAATTACGCTACCACATGTGGTGCACCAAAATCCGCACCATACAGTAACTTCTTTTGGTTTCATTGGCTTTTCAAACTACTCACTAGGATTTTTTTCAGTCCAACTGCGACAGTTTTATTTGTTGACACAGCTGCCAATTTCAAAATGAGCCTCATCGGTGCAGATAATTTCCTTGAAAAAACTCTCATTTTCTTCTTGGTTTTCTATGGCTCAATTAACGAACTGAACTGACCCAGTTTCTTCAAATTTATCAATGATAAGTTTAATAGCATGGTTTATCGGAGTATTTTGAACAAAATTCCTTCCAACTCCTTAAAAATATGGGTAAGTATTAATAATGAAAATCATTAATCACTCATGTAACGATCAATTTCAACTAACCGGAATGTATTTACTTTATAACTAAAATAACATTGGTGTATTCTAGCATCTGTAAAAAAAAATTTAGGGAAGTTTAAAAGAAGAAGAGTACAAAACTTATGACCTTTCAAACGAAATCCGTATCATTGATATCGAGAGAAAAGTTCAAGTTTCTCAATAACTACAAATACAGTGAGCCATAATTCGATATGGCATATAAAATTCAAAATATTTGAATGTATGCCATACGATTAAGGAAATATCGTTAGTTTTTCTCAATTACTCCAAAATCAGAATTTCAAACTAGAAATGTGCATGTGTCCACTATCTAAGAAGTTATGTCTGATGCTGGTTATGTTAAAGTTTTCTGACTGGACCACATATTGGCAAAACAATTTTGATGTTTCTATTCTGACATGCGTCAGAGAACATTATAACGTTTTTGGTGGCAACATACTTATTCAAATAATGCAAGAGACAGGATCTAATTTCTTCGAACCTTCTGGATGTCATGAGAGGTACATAACAGCTTCCTCACTTCTCAAATAACCTAACTCAGGACACATGCTTCCATTTTATTAATGAGTACATTCATGCCTGCGTACCCAAGTAAAACGTTCATAGTGTTATCTCTACCCTTGTTTATAGAACTTATCTCTATGTTACAACTGAATGATGAATGAATGTAAAACAATCGCCAAAGCAGTCTATGACACATTGATCCGTTCTTTCAACAGCGCTTCATATCTGTTATCTTCTAGCCCAGTATTGTTTTGTGCTGCCATCTCTTGAACGTTGCAACAAACAATCTCAGACCACTCTATCAATGAGAAGTTCGAGCCAGTCTTCCCATAACCCGAGTAAAACAGTTTGTTTTTTAAATGTGGGATAGCTCACTCTGGCATTAACTGCCTCAATTGTTCCAATTGTGCTGCGACATCCATACATTTTTTTTTTCTTATTTTGTCTTCTAAAAACAATTAAAAAAATACAAGTATGATAGATGTAAAAAATAAAATCTCACTTATCTCATAGCTATTAGAAATGAGAATTGAGTTACCGAGTCCTTTTTTTTCATACACCGAATAGAAGTTTTCGTGAGCCACTTTTTACTTAGTAATTTCGACTTATCACCACATCCAACAATGACTGCTTTAAGCTTTAAAACAAAAGGGTACTGATTTTGGGACGTCGTTTACTTCTAAATTAATTTTCTGTCTAAAGTACCCATCCTTAATTCTATTGCCAAGATCATAAATAACAAATCGATTTGTCATATTAATTTCATAATAACTTTCATTTTAGTGACTTTGCTTTATTAAACTCAACCGTTCTCAGTGTCAGATTCCCTTTATTCGTTTTTAGTTTTGCATTGTCTTCTTTACCAAACAACATTGGCATAAGCCTTGCGTTGCGGTGTCATCAAATTAACAATGGACTCAATAATTTATCATCTTTTTCCTTGAGTTTAAATCTAATGCACGTTGTCGTCCGTCGTTCAGCAAATCATTTTTGGAAAGATTCGTGCTCCACAACAATTCAACCCTAAGAAACAAATCAGCAATCCTTACTAATAGTTTCGTCAAATTGTCTGTCGTGTCATTTCTTACGTACGAAGGGACATGAAGGCTATCGTCATCATTACCATCCCCATTATAACCATCATCAACGTTATCAACCTCATCTTCGAAATAAAAAATCAATGATTTTTCTTACAACAAAAACTGAAATATCTTGTTTTTGTGGGGACTTATTCTGTATTGTATTCGCACCCAGTGGCGTTAATAGGACGAGAGCGAAAGGGGCCGTCACCCCGGCCACCAAAGCCTGAGGGCGGCAAAATAATCCACGGTATTCATTGAGACTTACAAATAATATTAAAAATTTGCTATGATCAGAACTTGAATATTTTATTCAATTTTGATCAGATGATACAGTTTTAATGTTATACTATATTTTAAAACTTCACTCCTTTTAGTCCCTGCGAATTCCTTGATAGTGTCCTCGTAATCTTAAGTGGTAGCAGTTTCTTTTTCTATTGAAAGAATTGCAAAATTAGACAGTCTGGTTGGATAATGATTGATCTCAAGTACAAACGTCCTCTGCTCTAATAGTGACTCATGTCACCGAAAATCGACAACATCACGAAATCATACGTCATAAACGTGAAAAAATGTCATGGTGATGCGTATTGCAAATTATTTGAAAATATTGTTAGACTTGGGCTCCGGGCAAATAATGTTCAAGGTACGCCACTGCTTCTCATAATTGTACATTTTTTGGAATGTCCTTTTGTTAACATCCTTGAGAGTCGTTGGAAAAACAAAAAAAAAAAATTTCCGAATTTGAACTTGTGGCAATTGAATAGAAATCAATATCATTAGAGATTTTGTACTGGTTTAATTGAAAAATTAATATTTAATGGTGGTAACATACTTGATCAGATTTACCAAGCACATTTAGAGAAGAATTGAAAAAAAACAAAAAGACTTAAATGGTTGACTTTGATTAAAATTAACAACAAAAATTACGAGTATATTAACATGATGAGTTATTTTTACATCGGATGACACAATGCGTTTAATATATTTGGACGATTGCTTTTTCTCCCATTCAATATCAACAAATAGACTCGAATAATATATAAATTTACAAAGTTTGAAAATAATATTTCGTTAAATCATATCTACTATTGCAGTTTACCATCTTCTTTTCGGAGGAATTGTTTCCAATTTGCAAGACCAAGTGATTTGGTCTCTGCGATTATTCTCCGATTATCTTTAGAGCAAAGCTGCAATCTTCCATTTCTTCAGAAGTTGATAGCTTTCAGACAAAGATTATTTATACTGGACCGTTGTGTTTCATTAGCATTTTATGTCCGAGTCCATGAGCTTTATTATTTTCAATCACGTCAACATTTCAGGGTGAGGTGACGGATATGACAGAGAAGAATACTCCACCGATGTCGCGCCATTTCATAACCTTACGTTCCTTTGGTGCAGAAGATCGTGAGACGCAATTTCAAGTCAAACCACCATGGGTTTTCGATGCATATGCTTATCCATTTAGCGCAATGGGTGCCCTCGGTGGGATGGGTGGTCCAGGAGCAATAACTGTTTCTTTGACTGTTTTTAAATTTTATTAGCTAGCTAGTTTTATAGCCTTACCTATACCACTTAATATAAAAGACACGTGGTGTAAATTCGGTGTGAGTCGATTTATCGGTCTTAGTGAAAATTATATTTTAGAAATATTTTTCTTCGAGGATCACCCTAAATATGCACCCTAAATGACACCCGGCTGATACTTACATACTGTAAAATTTTCATGAAAATCGGCCGCGTCCAGAAAAAATAGACAAATAGACAGACAGACAAAAACTGAATTTTATAAAAACAACAAATAGCAGTTTAACTGCAAAACTCTCTTATCATCGTACTCTCTCATCAAAAATAAAAAAAAAATACCTGAAGGAGAGTTCTTCTGTGAACTTCGAAGCCAAATACAAACGGTACAAATGAAAACAACAATAACAACACAGAATTCAAGAAGCAGCATAAGCATAAACAACGAAAAATCAGACGACAATTTTTGTGCGACGTTTTGCAAAAACTTAATCCTAAAAAAAGCATATTTAGCTTTAAAAAATTAAACAAATAAGTATGCAATAACCGTGTTTAGCAAAAATATGTTCTTGTAAAAAAGAATGTGTTAAAATCGTTTCAGTATATTTTGCAGTTTTGCGTTACAAACCATTTCCATATAACCAATTTTATATAAATAGTATAGATATAGATTTATTAGTTGCACTAAACGAACGTTAAGAGTAGCACCGCAAGGGTCCGGAGTCACTCTAAGTGATGTGCAAAATCCATTTTCGACCTTCCCCCACGATTGGAGCAAAAAAAAAAATTCCGAAGATGTGGCGAAAATGGGTCGAAAACAGTCTTTTTCACGGTCAGAGCTACCCTAAGTGATGTCAAAAATTCATTTTCGACCTTTCCCCATCGATTGGAGGAAAAAAATTTATCACAAAATGGGTCGAAAACGGTCCTTTCCACGGTCCAAAACTACCCTAAGTGATGTACAAAATCATTTTTCGACCTCTCCCCATCGATTGAATCAAAGAAAAGTTTCAAAAAATGAGTCGGAAACTGTGCATTCCAGGGTCCGGAGCCACTCTAAGTGATGTCCAAAATCCTTTTCCGACCTCTCCCCATCGATTGGATATAAAAAAAATTTCCAAAAATTAGTCGAAAACTATGCTTTCCAAGGTCCGTAAGCACTCTAAGTTATGTCTAAAATCCATTTTCGAAATTTCCCTCTCGATTGGAGCAAAAAAAAAATGGGTCCTTTACAGGATTCGTAGCCACCCTAACTGATGTTCAAAAGCCATTTTCAACCTTTTGCGTGCGTTAGCTAACGCACGTTGAAAAAACGCTCGTGTGAACCGAGCCTTATATAATTTTGTGCTATGCTGAAACGCGCGTTTGCTCACGCGGTAAAAAAACGCACACGTGAGCCTAGCCTAACAGATGTACTTATGATGTGGTGGTGTTTACATATCTAAATAAGTACGAACATAACTACAAGGGAATTTTCAAACTGTTTCGGCGCAATGAAGTCCATGTGAACTGATCCTATAGAACTCAGCCTCACATGACAGACGTCACAGCGACAGTTTATTAAACACCACGTTTTATTCTGTCACTTTTATTATTACCGATTACCGTGCTTCCAATTTCAAACAAAGTTTAATTAAAAAATTACGAAAAATAGGAAAACGGTATTTTCGAAATGTCAACTTCACTGCGTGAACAATTAAACCGCCTTGCGGCACCACAAACTAGCGTGCTCACAGACTTCAGCCGAAAGGCGTCAATTTTATTCGACCCAAAAGAGGCAGCCACTAAAAATCGCAAAACCATTTATGATATTGGCCTTAACGGGCTGCAAGAGCTAATAGCTCTGAACTCGAGCTTTCAGCAGTTCGAGAGTACCCTGTTCGATGAAGAAACTTTGCAGATAGAACGCTCCATGGAGAATAGCGATGTAAACGAACTGTTGAATAGGAATATAAGCAAATTTATGCATCATCTGTCGCCCTACTTTATGCTACGTCCAGCACACATGTGCATTGAGTGGCTGCTTCGTCGCTTCCAAGTTAACGATTATAATAAGCCAGAGTTGCTCGCACTCATTTTACCATATCACGAAACCAATATTTTTGTCAAATGTCTGCAGACCATCAAAATCGAAACGAAAGACGAAGAGTATAATTGGTTAAAGCCATTGCAAAAGCCTGGATTGACGTTGTCAAAGACAGCGCTTCTTAATCGTGCTGCTTCGAATCCTGCATTTTTACGTTTTGTCTGCGATTCAACAGTGGCTGCTATCAAGGAGTTGGGCAAACGCGCTCATTTACTGCAGGCACAAATTAATTTTTACGCTTCCATTGTTGTGGGCGCCTTAGAGTTTGCACCCGCTATAGAGGAGTGGCATATAATTACTACACTGCATTCACTTATCAAAGGTCTTTCATCAGATGTAGTCGATTACACATCAGCTGCTTACATTATCGCCGCACAACTGGTGTCGCGTACTCAGCTGACTATGCGTCTGCTCGAGGCTTTGATTGGCAAGGTTGCTGACGTACATTTTGAGCAGTTACGTACTGCTGCAGTTCTGTTGCTCATATGGATTTTTGAGAAACAAGCGGAAATGAAGCCATATTTTACAAACGATTCATTGCTGTTGCTTGTACAGCACAAATGGCTTACCGGAGTTGTTTCTACACTCGCAAAAGAAGGTGTGTCAGTGCATTATCTATGTGTTCCATTGCTACGTGGCTCTGTGCAAGCAATTAAGCAACAGCATAAGTTGGCAAATACATTCCGACTTTTCATGGAGCGTCTGTTGTACGATGTCGATTTCCCCCATATCATGGCACTGGAAATTATGAGGTGAGCTCAAATTCTTGTGAAGCTTTCCGGCTGTACAAGAACTCTATTAATGAAAAACTTCTCATATAAATAAATTTGTGAGTGTTCCTTTTACATACATGCATATTGCTTGGCCAAAGTTCTTACGGAAGAGTTGCTAAGCGCTACAAACCCGTGCTATACCTTACACAGCCATAAATATCACTATCCGACTCGGCCTGGCTGCAAAATTCCTTCTGACATCTCGAAGGAAAATAAAAGGGAATTACGTTTAAAATTTAGAAAATTATAATGTGCTTACAGATATATTACTATGTATTCTCTATGACACACTAAACTCGCAAAATTAAACGATAAAAAAACTCTAAAATAGCAGTTTAGAGCTTCAAGCAGAAAAATCTTAATAGAAAATTAATGTAACATAATTCGTAGCATTACCTAAAAAGGGAAACTGTGATTAACTTACCCAGGATCGAGGAAGTCGAAAGTATGCATTATTTTAAGCCAAAACCCTAATTTAATTTATACTAAAACTGTGCAAAATTGGTTTTTGATCCTTTAAAAATTAAAATAAAAAAGTATCCTTTTGTATTCATTTCCAAATTATAATCGTTTTGTTCACTTTTTTAGGTGTTTTCTGGACTGTTTTGTTGAAGATAAATCTACTTCAAAGAAATATCCTTCTAAGTCTGCTGCAAATAATGATATCATTGAACTTGATTCTGATGACGACATGGATACAAACGGCAGCTTTCAGTTGTGGTATTCAGATTATTTAAAAAAACTTGAACATCAATACCCTAACGCTTTTGATCAAACCATTAAAGAGGCACTAAAATCGAATTCGCAACAAGCTAGTAATCGTAGTAAAGCAATTAAAATGGCATTGGGTGAGTACTCAAATATATAATTGCGTAGTTTTTAATCTGATTATAAAAATATATATCGGGCATTTCACGCGAAGCGGACGGGGGAAATGGGGTTCATGTTTCCAATTTTAGATATATTTGAATATGTTGTACCTGTATATGTCCGACTCGACGCGAGAACGGAGCTGCGTCGGGTTTCGGCATTGCAATGCATATAGCTCCAAAACAGCTGGGAGGGCCATTAACAAACTTGGCATGAAGTATAAACATAAATAAAAAAAAATATTTATCATTTTTTTTAGTGTACACTCTACTTACTTACTTGGGTGGCCATAACAACCCGTTACCGGGTTACGGCCGACCTCAAAAGCTCTCTCCAGGCGCCTCTGCTTCGCGCGCGCCTTCTCCAATCAGGCACACCAAGCGTGGATAGGGTTTCTTCGGCTTGGTCTTTCCATCGGAGGCATGGTCTTCCTCTCCGTCGTCGCCCAGCGGCTTCCGCATCAAACACCTTTTTCGCCGGAGCTTCTTCGTCCATACGCACAACATGTCCCAGCCAGCGCAGACGTAGGATAGTGATGCGCTTGACTATGTCGATGTCATTGTAGAGCTCGTACAGTTCATGGTTCATTCGAATACGGTAGTCGTCGCCGACGCGAACAGGACCGAAGATTTTGCGAAGAATTTTTCTCTCAAACACCCCAAGTGTGGCTGCATCGGTCTGCGACACAACCCATGCTTCTGCACCGTAGAGTAGCACGGGTAAGATGAGCGTCTTGTAGAGTGTCAGTTTTGTCGGGCGAGAGAGGTCTCTACTACTCAATTGCTTACTGAGACCGTAGTAACACCTATTAGCAAGAGTGAGTCTTCGCTTTATCTCCAAGCTGATATCGTTTTGAGTATTCACGGCGGTGCCAAGGTAGGTGAATTCCTTGACAACTTCGAAAGTATAGCTGTTCGCAGCAATGTTGGATCCAATGCGCCGCGTCTCCCTGCTTGTGGACAGCATATACTTTGTTTTGCCCTCGTTCACCGTCAAACCCACCTTCGCTGATTCTTTTTCGATAGCAGAAAATGCAGCAGTAACATCTCGCTTACAACGTCCAATGATATCAATATCATCGGCATATGCAAGGAGCTGGACACTTTTGTAGAAAATAGTGCCATTACGATGAACACTGGCTTTTCGCAACACCCCTTCTATCAAAAAGTTGAAGAGGTTGCAGGATAGTGGATCGCCTTGTCTGAAACCTCGTTCGGTATCAAATGGTTCGGAGAGGTCCGTTCCTACCCTGACGGAGCTGGATGTGTTGCTCAACGTCATTCTGCAAAGCCGCACTAGCTTCGCAGGTATACCGAACTCAGACATGGTGGCATACAGGCAATCCCGTATCGGGCTATCGAAAGCAGCCTTAAAATCGATAAAAAGATGATGGGTATCGATCTGTTTTTCGTGGGTTTTTTCCAGGATTTGACGTAGTGTGAAGATCTGGTCTATGGTGGACTTACCAGGTCTAAAGCCGCACTGATAAGGCCCAATCAGTGTGTTGGCGAACGGCTTAAGTCTTTCACACAGTACGGTCGACAGGACCTTGTATGAGATGGCAAGAAGACTGATTCCCCGGTAGTTTGCGCAAATTGTAGAGTCACCTTTCTTCAGTATAGGACAAAGGACACTGAGATTCCAATCGTCGGGTATGCTTTCTGCTAGCCATATTTTGCAGATGAGTTGATGCATGCACCCTATCAGCTCATCGCCACCGGTCTTGAACAATTCAGCAGGCAGGCCGTCAGCACCGGCCGCTTTGTTGTTCTTAAGTCGCTGTATCGCAACTCGTACCGGGTCATGGCTAGGTGGTGGTACGTCCACACCATCGTCGTTGATTGGTGGCATCGGGTTAGTTTCTCCAAAGGCGGGATTGGTGGAGTCATCGCCAGCAAGCAGCTTGGAAAAGTGTTCCCTCCATAATCTCAGTGTACCTTGCGTATCCGTAACCAGATTTCCGTGTTCATCTTTACAGGTAGATGCTCCGGGCTTGAAACCTTGGGTCAGACGCTTGACTTGTTGGTAAAATTTTCGAGCATCATTCCTGCCTCGTAGCACTTCGAGTTTCTCACGCTCACGCCTTTCCTGCTCTCGTTTCTTGCGTCTGAAAAGGCGCCTCTCTTCCTTTCTCTTTTCCCGGTAGTTTTCGCGTACGGCTCGCGTTGCGGCTGACTGCAGTGTTCTTTTGTATGCGGCGTTTTTCACTGCAGTAGCTTCGCGACACTCCTGGTCATACCATTGATTTCGCGGAGGTGGGCGTCGGAAACCAATTACTTCCTCAGCGGCAGAGCGCATGGAGCGGGAAATATGCGCCCAAACTCCACCGGCATCATCGGGTAGAGAGTCAGGTTGAAGGAGCAGTTCTGAGAGGTGAGCGGAATAGGCTTCGGCCGTCCGATGTGATTGCAGTTTAGCGACGTCCAGCTTTCGTTGCATACCAGAGCGTACATCCTTTGCATTGCACAGCCGCATGCGTATCTTGGCTGCAACAAGATAGTGATCGGAGTCAATATTGACTCCACGGAACGTACGAACGTCTAGCACGCTGGAAGCATGCCTTCCGTCGATCACAACATGATCGATTTGGTTTTGTGTTTTCTGATCAGGGGACAGCCAAGTGGCCTTGTGGATGTCGAGGTGTTGAAATCTGGTGCTACTTACTACCATGTTTCGCGCCGCGGCGAAGTCAATCAGCCGTAGACCGTTGTTTGAGGTGGTCTCATGGAGGCTGAACTGACCGACAGTGGGGCCAAATATACCTTCTCTTCCGACCTTTCCGTTGAAATCCCCGAGTACAATCTTAACATCGTGGGCCGGGCAGCGGTCATATACTTCCTCGAGTCTCGCGTAGAAGGCATCTTTGACAACATCGTCCTTTTCCTCCGTCGGGGCGTGCGCGCAAATCAAGCTGATGTTAAAGAATCGAGCTTTGACGCGGAGCGTAGCCAACCTTTCGTTCACAGGTGTAAACCTGGAGATATGGTGGCGAAGTCTCTTGCTTACAACGAATCCGCATCCTAATTCGCGCCTCTCCGCATGGCAGCTGTAGTAGATATCGCAACTTGTTTGGTTAGAGCAACCTTGTCCTATCCATCTTATTTCCTGGATGGCGGTGATATCAGCCTTAATTTTTTTGAGGGCATCCGCCAATTCGATAGAGGCACCTTCCCTATTGAGGGTCCGGATATTCCAGGTGCATATCCTTAAATCATAGTCCTTTTTTCGTTTGCAGTGGTCGTCAACATTGAGGGGTTCTTTATCCGAGGCTTTTTTAGTTTTCATTGGATTCTTTTTTTTACGTGGCGGGTACCAAACCCTGCGCACAACCCATTTTACTTCCAGGGAGGACGCGCTGCACACATTCGCTCACTATCTCAGCGGATGCAGAGATAGCTACCCAGATGGAGCCAGCGGGGAGGCTGTGTGTCAACTTGCTAATGGTTGGCTCAGAGATCGCTCTGGCAATCCCCAGGTGGAAAGCAGTCAGAAACTTTACTCTGATCAACCAAAAGCCAATCCACTCACGGTCAAAAAAAACGCCGATTTGAATTTTGCAAGAAGTTTTATATTTTGATGCGTAAAATAATATCTACTCTTGTTTAACGGTTTTAAGTTTGTTAGATACTGTTACTAGGGACAAGTTTTCAGTATTTTCACCTAACAATAATAAATTCTAAGAACCTTTTCCAAATAAACACATAATTGCTAGTTTTATATAATCAGAAATTACAACTTATTTATATGAAAAAATACATTTTTTTTTGTAGTTTTTTTTACGCATTTTTAATTTCTCACATATTCGTTAATTATTTATTATTTAATTATTTTAAATAATACGGTAAAATTGATTTTAATACCGCGTATGACCTATTTTTGCCTTGATGACGCTTTCCATTTGAATAGGCATGCTCTCATAGAGTTTCCGTATTAATTCCATTAAAATATCGTTGTACCAAGTGGATTCAATTATTTCCTTTAACTTTGGAATATTATTAGGGTTTTGTTGGCGCACTTTGCGTTTTAAAATGACCCAAACATTCACAATGAGATTGAGGTCGGGGCTGTTACCGGGCCATGGACTGACTCAATTCTCAAAAAGTCCTTATATTCCTTTACTTATGCAAAAATAAATAGTTCATTATTGTAAATCTATCAAAAAAAAATGTAAAAAATAATTATTGTAAGTGGGACACTTACCGATTTCGAGTGATGACAAGGTGCAGAATCGTCTTGAAATATGACTTTTGCTTTGGTCAAATGGGGGCAATAACAAGATGTGGAGTGGGAGAGTTTCTTCTTCCGGAAGGTTATGTGAACTCCGCAGCTTATATTGTTATCGGAAAAAACGGCGTTTTACCTAGCATCGACCGACTAAGCGAGCACGTAGCAAAAGTCATATTTCAAAACGATTCTGCAACTTGTCATCGCTTGAAATCGGTAAGTGTCCCACTCACAATAATTATTTTTTACATTTTTTTTTGATAGATTTACAATAATGAACTATTTATTTATGCATAGCTAAAGAAATATAACGACTTTTTGAGAATTGAGTCAGTCCATGGCCTGGTAACAGCCCTGACCTCAATCCCATTGTGAATGTTTGGGCCATTTTAAAACGCAAAGTGCACCAACAAAACCCTAATAATATTCCAAAGTTAAAGGAAATAATTGAATCCACTTGGTACAACGATATTTTAATGGAATTAATACGGAAACTCTATGAGAGCATGCCTATTCAAATGGAAAGCGTCATCAAGGCAAAAATAGGTCCTACGCGGTATTAAAATCAATTTTACCGTATTATTTAAAATAATTAAATAATAAATAATTAAGGAATATGTGAGAAATTAAAAATGCGTAAAAAAAACTACAAAAAACAATGTATTTTTTCATATAATAAGTTGTAATTTCTGATTATAAAACTAGCAATTATGTGTTTATTTGGAAAAGGCTCTTATTGTTAGGTGCACAGTTTTGAAAATAGTGAAAACTTGTCCCTAGTAACAGTATCTAACAAACTTAAAACCGTTAAGCAAGAGTAGATATTATTTTACGCATCAAAATTTAAAACTTCTTGCAAAATTCAAATCGGCGTTTTTTTGACCGTGAGTGTATTTTATTTTATTTTCAAAATCCAATTATGAGGTTGAAAAGGCCAATAAAGGCCCAAATAAACCACACAATCCGTCTGCGCAAACACATTGTTTTTCTTGTCGTTGTAACGTCTGCACACAACACAGACAAAGTTTGCACATACAGAATTTTTCATATCGTTTTGACAGAATTTCAAATCAGACGGCACAGACCATTTGTGCAGATCAAACAAAAATTAAAAATTTTTGCTTTTACGCAAACGGACTGCGCAAACACGATAACAACATCTCACACGGTACAGCAGTCTGCACAATCACATATTTGTGCAAGCGGTCTGTGTCTATTTGGGCCTTAAATGAAGTATAAAATCCAGTGGTTAATTCATTTCACTAGACTTTTTTTAAGCTGAATAATGGCATTTGAAGCAGTACATACCTTGCCATTTCTCCAATTTTCAAAGACCCATGTTTTGTAAACCAGTGTTGCCATTCTAAAAATATTTTGTTTCTGTGTCGAGGACATATACAGGTACTACATATTCAAATATATCTGAAATTGGAGACCTGAACCCCATTTCCCCTATCTGCATCGCGTGAAATGCCCGATATATACATATATTCCGTTATACACGACACGATGGATAATTTTTCCGCAATCCTTAGCATAAATTCAAAACATATAGAAAACTGTCCCATTTTTATTCAATATGGATAATATCCAAGAGAAAAGCACAACATAATAAACTTCAATCAAGCCATTGCTATTTATATAAATTTATGGAAACCAAATATCTTACTCACATCAATCACATCATAAGCATTTCATCGGTTTCTGAAGCTTATAGAAAAATTATGATTTAATAGTTATAAAAAAAAATCTTAAGTGAAATCTTAGTAAACCAACATATTTTAACCTCTAGGCTATTGACGCTCGTCCGAGGTCATCAGTGACGAATCTAAGATTCCGTTTGGGCAGAGAGATCAGCAGATATGGTTGAGGCTTAAGTATAGTATACTATTCATCGATCTATTGGTAAAAACTACGAAGTAAAAACTTAAATACTAAGGAAGACATTTCTTACGACATAGTACATATCACAATCTCTTGATAGTACATATGTGCCATTTAAATGCTAGTACAAATGGTTGAGATTTTTAATTTTTTCGATTACCATATTTGTTGGTTAGTCAAAAATTTGTATATCATGGATAAGTAAATTTGCAATCGTTTCTATGGTTCAACTGATGATAGTCTTCGACTGCGGACATACTCTTCTATCAATTATTTACCTTCCAAAAACCGTTAGTGCCATATTAAAGGTTTTGATCTAGATAAAACATCGCCATAACCTCCCGATTTCAGTTTTACATAAAATTTAATAAAATAATTTTCTTTCAAAACTTAAAAATTTTTACTACAATGCCAAACAAAAATCGTAATAGCTACAAATTTCACCTGATTGCTCTTAAATTTTAAGGACATATTTAAAAATGCCTGAGGTGTTTAATTACAAATCCTATTGAATTTTGGTGCCACCAGTGGTCAATATTAAAATAATATAAAACAAATTTGTGTTTCAAAAACAAAACAATATATCGTTGTTGCTAAGCAGTTGGACTATAAAACTAAATCGGCTCAAATTATAGATAGATTTTTAGAGTACCTTATATGTACTTTAAATTTTGTTTCAAGAAATTGTATAGTGCTGAAATTGGTATACATAAGTATGTATGTAATAGTCCGGGAGGTTGCATTGTATTTTTAATGCAAGAAATAGGAATATTCTGATCTCTGCTACAAATTTGAACCCAAGGTATTGTTTTAATTAAGGCCTACTTTTTATGTGTTAATAGGAAAACTAATACAATTATCTTCTTTAATCGGTCAGATTTTCCACCACTTAAAAATTTTAAAAAAAATATCGATATGCCCAGAATTTTATTGAGGAATTTCTAGACATTGGAGATAAAATTGAAACACTTAACACCAATAATTTATTAAAAAATAATAATTTTCTTTGCTCTTTTTCTTTATTAGGATATCGCTTAAAATCATTTGATGAACACTCGACCGACATCTATGAAAATTTATACCATCATGTAGCCAGAATTCGTCTTCTTGCCATTAAGGCGTTGATTGAAAACCTTGGTGATTATCAAGACAAACCACAAAATTATCAGTTGCTTAAAGAGTGTCTTGCCGATCGTATTGCGGATGATAGTGAACTTGTAGTAGCTGAAGTTTTGAAATTGCCAACAGAAGATTTTGTTAAAATACTCGGTTATGAGAATTTTGTTGAACATCTCTTAAGCATCTTATTTAAAGCACAAGAAGACAATGTGAAATGGGAAAAATTAATGTTACCGGTTGTGCGGCACATAACGTCCCAAAATGTTTTAGATAACTACGATACAAATCTTATACTTTTAGCTTTGATGCCATTATTGTTTCCATTTGCAACCAACAAAGAAGCAGCTTATTTAAACATTAAAGAAATTCTTAAAAGTCCGCTTGCAAAGAAGGTTAAGTTTTTAATGGAAATTAAAATTGCTGAAAAGCCAAGTCGTGCCGAGTTTAGTACATCCGAGTTCAAGCGGCAATTTTTAGACGTAATATCCCAAACCAAGCAAGCTCCAACTGCACTAGAGTTTCTTAAAAGTATTGTACAACAGCAAAAAAATAGGGAATACTTCAAATTGACAACACATTTCGCACACTTTTTAATATTGATAACCGCTTGTCTGAAAGAGAAACTTAACTCAGAAGATAGTTTGTGGATAATTACACATGTGCTTAACTATTCGCAAAATTTCAGGCTGAAGAATATGGAAAGCCAAGATTGGCAGCAAATCAATAAGCACAATTCTATACCACTACAGTTATTTGCAGATTTTTTGCAAACACTTACAAAAAGAACTAAGTTTGAAAACCTACAAAATTGGGAGAACCCGCATGATTCGCCAAGTCTTAAATATTTTATGAAGATTTTTAATGTGCTAATGCGTGAGGCCTTCTCAAATGAAAACTCAAAAGAAAAACTTGAATGGACAAATACATTACGGGAATTTTTCAATTCTGTATTCAAGAGTGTAAAATTAAAAATTGATTTTCTTACTAATTTCTATGTCAATGAAGAGCTCGATATAATTGAGCAATACATTGAACTGCGTTTAAGAGCATTTAAAATTTTGAATTCTATTTTGCAAAATAAACAAAACAAATGTGAAATTTCAACTGAGCATATTTTAAAGATTTTAACTGCGCTGATGAGTCCATATGAAGCGTTGCGTCTGCAGGCTTTGGAGACTCTTAAATGCATTCTGGGTCTCGATACTCTGGATGAAACAATGAAACAGTTTATAGTAAATATCTTAGAGCGCAAAAATGAAATTAGCATGGATCATGAACAAATCCCACTTGTTCTGTATGCAGTAATTAAACCAGCACAGAAGAAAGTGGGTAAACAAATAGGGCCCCTAATGCTGACAAAGATTTTAAAATCATTAGAATCACAAAATGCTGATACTTTAATAAATGCTGTTTTTAAATGTGAGATATTAAAGTTGCTGAAACACGTTAATGATGAAACAATACTAGCGGAATTGATAACTTTGGCATTGAATGTATTGAATAAATACAACAACAGCAACAATGCTATCGATATAGTTAAACAATTAGATGATCCATATAAAAGTATTTACCGACTTATATGTGAACGTTTTGATAGCGAAACTATTGAAAATATTTTAGTGGATAAACCTGAAGCCTGGCAGTTATTTACAAAAACTTTTGAATGCTATGATGTATTTTTGCTACACGAAGGAATATTAAAGCCGATGCCTTGTGTTCTGCTTGATATATTAAATGAATTCTCATTTGAGAAAATGCCCAATAATTTTAAATTGGGTCTAATTAAACTGATCATAAAAACTGTTGCTTTAGCTGAAAACGACACCATATTTTTAGCCGCTAATAAACTGCTAAAAAAATGTTTCTTAGATTGTCAACCATTCGTGGAGATACTGAATGGTATGTGCAAAAAAACAAGTCACAATACAAAGGTATCACAACGACAAGCAGCACTATATGCACAACTTGAGATTAATTCCTTAGACTGGAAGGAAGGTGTTGTGTTACTTGAACTTCTGGAAAACAAAAAGAAACTCCTGCGTACTGAAAAAATTATACCAGTACTCTTTGAGCTGCTAAAACTTTGCCTAGAAGTGGCAGAGCAAAGTTCCGTCGAATATGTCAAACAATTGATACTTTCTACACTGCTACATTGTTGCCAGAAAGCACAATTGGATAACATAAATTTACAAACTGCATTGCCGAAAACCACTTTCCGTATCGATCAGATAGTGCAATGTGTACGTGCCAGTCAGAATCCACAAACACATCATCATGCGCTGTTACTGCTTTCACATTGCGCTGCACTTTTTCCACAACAGGTGCTTCTCAATATTGTGGACATTTTTACATTTATGGGTTCAACAGTTGTGCGACATGATGATGCATTTAGTTTTCACATAATCAATAATATTATTGAATCCATTGTGCCCATACTGGTGATTAAGAGTGGCAGTGCTGGTAGTAGCAACACTACGTCAACTGTTGTACCTGTGCTTAAAGTATTCTCAGATATTATGCTGGATGTACCAGAGCATCGACGTCTGCCACTATATACCAAATTGTTACATACACTTAATGCGGAGCAATTTTTGTGGAAGTTCCTGTGCGTTGTTTTCGAAGCGCATGTCATCGATGATGAAAAACAGCGTTTGCTACAAAAGAAACTCAGCAGTAATAGTGCCAGCAGCGGTAGCACTAGTCAAAGCTCCCATGCTGTTATCGTCGGTGACAAGTTCTCAAAACGCCTGGAAATTGCAATCAATCTTACGGTTTCATTTGCGCCGCATATTGCCTTGCAAACATGTGTTCAACTTTTGAATTATATACGCAATATGCCACATAGCAAAGAACATGCATTAGAACAGCAAAAGAAAACCTCCACAGATTCTGATGATGCCACCTTATTTGATGTCAAGTGTCGCACCGCAATGCAGTTGCGTCATTATAAATATGTTATTATGCAGTTTCTATCAACTTTTACTGCTTCTTCAGATTTTTTGCGCAGCATTGCTTTGTTATCTGAGGAAGAACTGCTTGTGATGAAACCTTATTATAAAGATTTTATTATTCAAACTTTATCTTATGTTCCTGTTGTGAATGCAGCGTTGGATAGAAGCGCCGATAATAGTTCACAAATAAAATTCTGGAAAGTTATATTGCATCATGTACATGATGTTTTAGATAATGCAATTTCATTGCTATCGCCAGACATGTTCCTCGTTGTTATACACGGTTTAATACAACATAAACTTTTATCGATACGTAAAAAGGTTATTGAGCTGCTTATTAACAAATTACAACAGAAAGATACATACTTTGATGCATGCGATGAACAGCATTTTAAAAACTTGCTTAAACCCTTAAGCGATATAGCAGAAAGTATTTTGCAAAAGGATGAATCCATAACATCATCTTCTTCCTCATCCTCGAATGAATTAGTTTGCCTTCAGCAGACTGCTTTGATTGCAATTAAAATGTTATCGAAACTATTTGCTCTAAAGCAAATTGATGAATTTAAAAACGTATTAGCAATTCTAACGAAAATTGCTAAAAAGCGCACGCATATTTCAAAGATTGTATTTGCTACCGTCATATTAACTTTAATTGAGATATCCTCAAATCTAAAGGCACATTCGTTAGCATATTTGCCGAAATTTATGCCTCAGCTTATGGAGGTTTTGGAAGATCAAACTGAATTTGTACGAAAAAATGCTCCCGACAACGTTTCGCTAGCAATCATTACAGGTCAGTAGATAGTTTAAGTAAAAATAGAAAAATATTAAGGTAATACGAATTTGTACTAAATTAACTGACTTCATTCTTTTTGCAATTTATAGATAACAATTTTTTGTACGAATTAAGTTTCACTGAATGGAGCGTCCATTAATTTTATAGTTCTTTAAATGAAATTTTATTGTAAAATAGTCCAGAAATATTTTTTTGCAATCTCTGTTTTTCCTATTTGGTTTAAAAGTAAAATAGTTTAGAAAGCTTATTAACGAATCCGTTGAATAAACTCATACCATGGGTTAAAAATCATAATATACAGCCGTGGCTAACTAATTAGAAACAGTTAGTCCTCTTAGCTTTTACCACATTTAAAAAAAAATGTTTCAGGGAACGGTTGTTTTTGTTGTTGTTGTTATAATACAAGCGCCCTCTTACGTTTGGTTGAATCTGGGCTACATGGAAGAGTTTCACGCATGAAGACAAAAAAAAGATGGATTGAGGTAAACCTTTGCAAACTCAATCATCTTTTTCTTTGTTTTTTATTTTCATGCGTAAAACTTTTCCTTGTAGCCCAGATTCAACCAAACGTCTCCTCACAGTAAGAGTGGATATCATAGTATCAGTCTGATCCAAAATTTGGGGTTTAATCCCCCATGGGCCTATTATGTGGTCTAATATAGCCATTCAAGAAATTTTTGCATCCGTTCTTTCCATTGTTTTACAAGGTCGTTTCTTTTGTTGGCACGTTTTCTCTCGATTTAAAAGTGATGAAGTGTTTAATAACACCATAAACTTTCTTAACTGAGCAACCAAAGTGGGTGGCAATAGATCGGTATGACATTTTGAGGTTAAAAATTTCGACAATCGCTCTTTGGGTTGCTGGGTCACAAATTCGTGGTTTTCTCACTTCAAGAGTATTTGAATCCCAGTGAATTAACTTTTCCACAACTGGGGTGTTTGTCTGACTTATAACTTACCAGTAAAATTAACTCAAGGTCCAGAAATTTTCTACTGACTTGAACACAACTTGTTGTTTCTAATTAGTTGTCCTGCCAAATTATGCACTCTTGATTTTTACTTCAGCCAAAGGTCACTTCTTCAATAAAACCAACAACAAATACATAAACCGCAAGAGGGCGCTTGTATTATAACAACAACAAAAACAACCGTTCCCTGAAAAAAATTTTTTTAAATGTGGTAAAAGCTAAGAGGACAAACTGTTTCTAATTAGTTGGCCACGACTGTACATACCTGTGTAACTCCTGAAAGTAAAAAGTTCTTTTAAAAATATTGGCAAATAGAGAAAATAAATAAATCTTTTATTTTCAGACTTTTAGAAATAAAATTAAGAAAATATAAAGGTATGTAGATAGCAGGAAGTCATCACTAAAATGTTGTACCCAAATTAGAAACCACAATTTAAAAAATACTTCATAAACTATGAGCCGACATTACCATATACATATATCTTAAAAATTAGAATTGACGATAAAAATTCGATTTATTTATAGGCAAAGTCGTTGTCGGTCAGTGTTATTGAATTCATTTATTTCAAGACAGAGAAAGATCAATGAGTTAATACTACACAAAATTAAATCATCCTTAATTGAAATTAGGTTTTAACCATCTTTTTTTCTATTTTTAGGCATGCAAAAACTGTTTGAATCGCTGCCATTATTTTTGGGGCCATACACAGTAGATATAATAACACGCCTCAGTTCAATTAGCACAAATATTGAAGCTCAACTGGCAAATCAAACAAAAGAACAACGTTCCACAAACGCATTACATAGGATCTCAAGCATTTGGACAAAAATTGCTACTGACGTACCAGTGCGTATAATCGTTCCAAGCTGCGAAAAGGCCTATAACAAATTAATGGCGCTTAAACACTACACTGCTATAGGTGTTCTAATGAAGTTACTTTTAGAGTCTATCAGCAATTGCAACAGCACTGATTTAGCCACTGTTCAAGTAGAATTGTGTGATTTCTTTATGCTCACGTTGGAATTCCGTTCACAATTGGCCAATGTTAAGAAAATCGATGTATCCAAAATAGTCGCAACTGAAGCTTGCATTATTGACGCCTTTGTTGCATGGGTGTTGAAGCTATCGGAAAGTTCATTCCGTCCAATTTATTATAAACTTTATGAATGGGCTTTTAAACGTGAAGCACAAAATGAAACTATACTTACATACTTTTTGCTTACAAGGAAAATTTCTGAAGCCCTTAAGGGGCTTTTCGTGCTCTTTGCTAGTGATTTTATACAAGATGCAGCTGATTTACTAAACAAAAATAACTCAACTAAAAATGAAATTGACATAGAGTCGCAGCACATTTGCGTAGAGCTTGTCAAATCTATTTTATGTGTATTGCAAAATGTATTTTTGAATGATAGTAAAGGTTTCATCAATGGAAATCGGTTCAAAATACTCATGCAACCAATTATTGATCAACTAGAAAATCGTCTGACACTTGAAAACGAGGAACTTCAGCAAGTGCTTACCGCATGCATTACCCAACTGGCCGTGACTGTTTCAAGTGATATAATGTGGAAGCAGCTCAATCAACAAGTGCTGCTGAAAACGCGTACAAATATTCCAGAAGTGCGTATACTCTCGTTTAACTGTTGCGTTGAAATTGCACGTAAATTGGGCGATGATTTTACTACGCTGCTGCCGGAGACAGTGCCATTTGTTGCAGAACTTTTTGAGGATGAAAATCCACGCGTAGAAAAGAATACTCGCAAAGCTGTGCAAGAACTCGAAAGTATACTGGGTGAATCATTGCAAAAATATTTGTAAATAATTTTGGCTTTGAAACGTATGAATATAATAAAAAAATTTACAAAATATAAAAACACAGAATTAAACAAGCAACATTTATTTAACAAATTTAAAGCATTTGTAAATATAATATGATTTTTTAAGTATGAGGTATACATGGTGTCATATATGTAGTTAATTAGTGCTAAATTATGAAGGAATTATTTGCTATAAATGTTATTTATATTGTTAAGTTGTGCATTACTTTGTGTGTTGTCAGAAGTGGTTTTATCCTCGGGAATTTCAGGATCTTCACGTTCTTCTTCCTCATCGATAATACTAATATCACGAATTGATGGTCTGTGACTTCGACGCCATCCTAAAATTAAAAATTAAATTATTTTTATACTTGCAAAAGGCAAATCATCTAGTATATATACTTAATCAATAAAAAACTAGAAATATATATTGCACTTAATCCCTTATTGATTTAAGGCGTAAGTGTATTTAAAATTTTTTAAGATTATCAATTTATTTTTCGCATTATTTCGAAGTGAACGTTAGAAATTGTGGGAATTATGTGAAGGTAATTAATTTGGTTATGCCAAATATATCGAAATTCTTCAATTTTTCAGTTAGAGGTTGCGTTGCTTATAACATTTTCGATTGAAAATGAATGGTGTATATGACAGGCAGTGATAAAAGCGGATGATTCTCACATTTTTGTGAATATTTTACTTATTCCCCAAGCTCCACGCCAACCCCGATAGCATGAGTTAAATAAACCAAAAATAACCCATTATTAATTGAAATTTACCTTCTAAAACTTGTGGCTGCTTAGTTTTTGTAAGCAATCTCGTGCCAGAAATAGAAATAAGAATGGCACCTAGGGGCGCAGTCAAAATAATACTCAATATAGCCACGGTTTGCACAATATCAGCATATCGTTTATCCTTCTCGCTGGCATCACTGCTTAGATTCTTCATAGCAACGGGGCCTAGTGCTGCCTGCACTGTAGCCTTTGACATCCAAGAGAGAGCGACGAAAAATTTCTCTTTTGTATTTAAACGATCACCAAAAGCTATGCCAGCTGTGCATAATATACGAATAATAATTGCTGTGGCGAGACAACCAGTTCCAACAGAAACAATATCAGGATCTAGTTCACGTATCTATAATTGAAATACAAATCGAGGTGGGCATGAAATGACATTTTCAATTTGTAACAAAATTATATATTTTTTTACCTTTATAGTTGCTCCAGTAATACCAAAAAGTATCGGTTCGAAAATCATCCAAAATATTTCAAAAGCTGTCGAAACTGGATTATCCTCCACTTCCCAGCCTTGCTTACACCAAAAAAGGTTCGATATAAATGCAGCAAATACTGCAGCCAATGGGCCAGCGCCTTCATAACCAATTTTATCACTACCATAAATGGCAAGCAAACCACCAGCAAACAAAAGAATTGTACGTAATGGTACAACATAGGCATCACCTTTCTCTGGGAAGATACGTGCCATATAACCCCAAATAACGCCAAATCCTAAGCCACCGAGAATACAAACCGGTGCCTGTGAGATTTGATATCCAAGTCCACGATCGGAGAACATTACACTGCTAATAATACCAAATATGGCTACAGATAGTGCATCATCAATACCAGCTACGGCAATAATCAAAGTTGGAATACCCTTTGCTACACCATAACCTTTAGAACGTAAGCGGAAGAGACACGGCACAACCACTGCCGGTGATACAGCTGCAATAATGGAACCCAAAAGGAAAGACCAAAGCCATGGCAGGTCTAAGAGGTAATGCGTCATTATAGCAACAACAGCAGCTTCCATTATCCAAGGAACGATACCCAGTTTAAGTATCGTTTTGTAAACTTTCTTAAACGCTTCCGGTTCCATTTCGAGGCCAGCTCGAGTAAGAATAATAGTTAATGCAAATTTCCGCAGATGAGCGGTGACATGACTGAAATCTCCATCCAAATCCACCCAGCCAACGTTCTGGAAAAGAGTAAGAGTGCAATTTTATTAAAGGCTCAATGTTGCTTTTAATATCGTTAGTAAGAGCCTAGGAAAATTGGACTCAAAAGTGCAAAACTTTACAAAGATCTTTTGATATTCACAATTTAAACTATGGGTATTAATTTTGTATAAAAATCAGAACAGGTCAGATATGAACATATTTTACTTATCCAATATTATAGGTTTCAATACACTGATAAAAATTTTCCGAAAACTTTGTGAGTTTATCGCAATCTTCCGAATTTAATATGTAGTCAAAAGGTGTCGAAGTAAAATTTACAAAGTCCAGTAATTTTTTTGAAACAGAATAACCACGGCATGATTCTGATAGCTTACTTTGTCCTGATCAATTTTGCCAAACAAAGTTGTAGTCCAGTGTGTCCTAGTTTTTTATCCACATTTGAAGTTTCAGCGAATTATTTTTTCAAAACTCTAAAAAAATAATTTGAAGTGTAAAAAAATTTCAAAACGAAATGATCAGCAAACAGGACAAACGTAAAAATCCGGTACCCCTTAAACTGCTGGTCATCCTATTTCGAAACTTGGTAGACAGGTTCAAGTAGCTTCAATCTACTTTTTAAGAGTTTTGAAAAAAATAACCTCTTAAAACTTCAAATACCGATAAAGAAAGAACCAGGAAATGCTAGACTGTACCTTTGTTCATCAATATTTATCAGGACAACGTTCTGACTTAAGATAACATATGCTGTAGTTACTATGTTGCAACGAAAAACTTCTATGTTGGACTGCGTTAACAATAACAATTGAAAATTGCACTGGTCGGCCAGGGTTTTGCTAATGGGAAGTCACAAGTTACATTAGTCACAATATTACTTTAAAATTTTTGTCGTGACAGTGCATGTTTTTGGTTTTCTGTCGTTTATCTTAAAAACCAGACCTGATCCAGCAATACCACTATGATTTTCGTATTCAGCAAAAAATTTACTATAGAAACAGTTGTTTTTATTTGCCGCAATAATCTTTGCAAAAATTTGTAGACTAGTGTAATTTATTTGACAAAATTTGCTTCAGCATATCCCAACGAGAAACGGAAGCGCGTACAAAGCGCTTTGGATGTGCTTTAAGGGAAGCAGGTAGCTTATTTCAATGCACTTCTCATTGCTTATCTTTTTTAAACATAGGATGTCATTGCGGGGATGCACATCTTTGGAAACATATGAAATGCGCTTTCTTGAATGTTAAATAGAAACCTATTTCATACTTACAATGAGTGTATAAAAAATGCGCTAGATAAATTCAATTAAGCTTAGCACTGAAAAAAATAGACTAATGTTTTTATTTATCACCAATTAGATTCGATCCTAGGCCTTTTAGTTATCAGATGCGCACATCTATACCACCTGAGCTACTCTTATTAATAATTTCGCGGACTAAAACTACAT
The DNA here is from genome assembly GCA_963662105.1 of Meiosimyza platycephala. Classification (NCBI taxonomy): domain Eukaryota; kingdom Metazoa; phylum Arthropoda; class Insecta; order Diptera; family Lauxaniidae; genus Meiosimyza; species Meiosimyza platycephala. The sequence goes on from OY759210.1 coordinate 78,088,390, forward strand.
TATTTTGCTGTAAAAATGAAAAGTTGAGTTTTCGATTTCTATAGTTGCGACTTGATAATTCATATACATAATATACTTTTAGCCAGTCAAAATAGAAAAAAGGAGTTTGGCTGATGCTGTTTATCTGCTCATGTAACAACACGGAATGCTCAGGTTCAAATCCCAGTGGATCCGGAGTAAAATTTTTGAATTAAATGCTTCTCTTGGAAGCTGCTTCCGAATTTCCCGTTAGATATTTGTATAAAAATTTAAAAAAAAACTTACTTGAAAGAGTATGCCAACCAGTAGCATACCAATTAAACGTGGCAATGTTGTCAATGATATAAGAAAGCCACCAAAATTAGCAGCCACTGTTAAAACAACGAGACCAAAAAGCTGTCCACCAGGGGCAGCTGAATCGCCAATAATAACATAAGCGGTAACCCAAATTAAGACACCTAAAAATAAAAATCAATTAATAAATATTTTTTTTTTAAACTAAATCAACACAAATTACAAACCAATTAAAATAAGTACAATTATTCTGGAGAATTGTCTGAATGACGGACACAAAGGATAGGGGCATAATTTTTGCCAATGTGGTGGCTCCCATGATGGAATATTCTCTTCGCCTCTGCACTTTAGACAGAAATTGAAGAGCCAAGATTCTTCTACATTATTGTTGCCGCCAACTGATGCAGCATTCTGTTGGTTAATTCTAGCATTAAGATTATCTAGTGCTGATATCTTATATGGACGGTTATCTGTTAAACAAAATGAAAATTTAGAGTTATTGAACTAAGCTGTAACTTTAATGTTCTATTAAATCTAAAATGTGTGAGTCGGAAAGGTTGATAATTATATCCTGTTTTTGCTGATTGTGAGGACAAATTTACCAACGCAAACTTTTCAAACAATAAAAAACACTCATCTTTACTCAGCTGTTTTCTAGAATTGAGATATCTACTTAACCACAAAAAATTAAACCTTCCAATTAAAGCAGTTTTGTTAATTAGTTATGTAAGCTATCTGTGAGTGTCGTATTTGCGTAAGAGACAAATTAAAAAAATACTCGAAAGAAATACCTACATACATATGTATACATGTATGTACATTAGGGTGATCCTTAAAAAAAAAGTTGGGGACGCCCCCTCAATTGGTTCGAAATAGGATAAAAAAAGTTTCAGAAATTTTTTCAAATTTTTATCTTTAACGCATTCTGACCCTATTTCAATGTGAAATTTGGCATTAGACACCACTTTTAGTTACTGGTTCTGAGAAAAAAAATATGAGGACGACACCTCAATTGGTTCGAAATAAAAGGTAAGTAAGGGTTAAAGATAAAAATTTTAAATAAATTTTTTAAATTTTTATATCCTGTTTCGAACAGGGGGGGCGTCGCATTTGATTTTCGCAAAAAATCCAAATAAGAACCACCCTAATGTACATATCTGATAACAATATGAGTTGCCAACTTTCAAAATATCATTCATACAATACTTTTTCATCACATGTGTTTATTACGTTATTATACTCAGCTGAATTTTCGCAACTTATCACGCGGCAAGGTAAATTCCACACCCATTACCAATTAAAAGTCAACAACCAATTAACAAAATTGTCAATCCATTCAAAGGGAACATCTGTGATTATACATAAGTCTATACCTAATTATTTTACCTTTGATTTTATGCCGCTTTGGTTTTTTGAAAGTCTCTGCGACACAATTATCACGTGATGAACAGTAAACTTGTGCATTAAATACGTTTCAAGTTTATTACTCGCAAATATAAAAATACATACGTGGAATTATATATGAAATTACATAATATACTTAATAATTCCTTGTCATTTATCAGTAGTATATTTTTGACAGGGGTCAAGTATTACCAAACTTTAACTGAAATCTTCAACTGAAACACCCTTTACATATACATAAATAAACGTTAATTAGGAAAAACTTGTTACGATAGAGCAAAAATATTTGGTTGCAATATAGAGTCGGCTACAACATTTAAACAAGGATTTTATTTCATTCAACTATTAAAAAAAGTCATCTATTAACCTTTTTCTTAATATGAAACTTCACTGCGACGCAACTCAGCCGTAAAAAAAATAAATTCTGTGGGAATAAGGAAAAACAGCTTAAGTTGGTATGTGATAACAAGATAAAGCAACATATGTTCAGTGTATGAGCATGTAATTTACTCCGTTTCGCTTTCTCATCAAAGATCGATTTAAACTGTTTTTCCTTATTGCCACAGAATTACTTTCCTATCTTGGGTTAATATTTTCAAGGTTTGTGCGAAACGTGTACTGAATGTGATCGTTGCATTTTAAAATCAGAAAAGATAATCAAACATATACATATGTATGTATATTTGGTTTTAGTATATGGGACGTTCTTTTACAAACCGCACAAAATTCAGGAAAAAAAACCTCGACTTCTCCAAATACGATGAAAATTTTTTTCTTGCATCTTCTAACAAATTCAGTTGACCCATGTTTTTTGTTTTTGCTGAAAAAATTTTTTTTTCGAAAATATCCACATATGAATTTTTGATAATTGGCTGGATTTTGTCAAATGTACTCATACTTGAAGTCTATTATCTCCAGTTCTACTGATCCGATAATTTTTATTTAATAGTCTATTAAGTTAGCTTCTGCAATAAATTAAAAAAAGAATTTATACTGTCAACAAATGAAAAAGAATAACAAGTACCTGGAGACCGACCACTGTTCGGTTTTTCGTTTTGAGGTTGAAAAAATCGAAAAAATATGGAATTTGTTAAAAAAAGTTGACTTTTCACTTTCACGCTTCAACTTCTCTTTACTTTTTTCTGTTCCATTTTTTTCAACAATTTTGCTTCGTTTTTAGTTTCGTCAAATTGTTGTTGTTGTTGTTGAGTGGATTGGGACCAAGAGTGAATAGAAATGAAAAGGATAATGCAAAATGGCTCGATTTCATTTAAATTGGACACTAAATCGACTGAGATATCGCAGCATTTATATAAAAGAGCGCAACCGATTGTACAGTTAGTACGAGGGGTAAAACCTATAAGCCACTTTGGTACAAAAACTTATCGCACCTTATTACGTTTTGCGGTTGGTGTTATTTTTTAAATTTTATTGCTGTAAGGATATTTTCCTTGTTCTTCGGCTTATCCCGGAGGTAATCACTCCATAAGTGACAACTCATCGAGGCGGTTCACCCCTAGTAACGTTGGGTCACTTAAAGTCACTTTGGTTCACGAAATTCGTAAAAATCAAAAAAAAAAAAAATTCCATGCACCGCAAAACGTAATAAGGTGCGCAACGTTTTTGCAACAAGGTGGCCTAAAGGTGTTATAGTGCAATTCTACAAAAATCGCACGCAAACCACAAAATCGAGATTAACACTCACCTCGGTGACTCCAAGTGACCCAAAGTGACTCGGGGTGAACCGCCTCGATGAGTAGTTAGTTATGGAGTAATTACCTCCGGGATAGTCCGAAGAACAAGGAAAATATCCTTCAGCAATAAAATCCAAAAAATCGCACGCACCGCAAAACGTTATTAGGTGCGCAAAGTTTTTACACCAACGTGGCCAATAGGTGTTATAGAGCAATTCTACAAAAATCGCACGCAAACCGCAATATCGCGATTTTCACTCATCTCGGTGACTCCAAGTGACCCAAAGTGACTCGGGCTGAACCACCTCGATGAGTAGTCACTTATGGAGTGATTACCTCCGGGATAAGCCGAAGAACAAGGAAAATATCCTTACAGTAATAAAATCAAAAAATCGCACGCACCGCAAAACATAATTAGATGCGCTAAGAGTTTGTACCAACGTGGCCCATAGGTGTTATAGACCAATTCTACAAAAATCGCACGCAAACATCAAAATCGCGACTTTCACTCACCTCTGTGACTCCAAGTGACCCAAAGTGACTCGGAGTGAACCGCCTCGATAAGTAGACACTTATGGAGTGACTACTTCCGGGATACTCCAAAGAACAAGGAAAATATCCTTACAGCAATAATATCCAAAAAATCGCACGCACCGCAAAACATAATTAGATGCGCTAAGAGTTTGTACCAACGTGGCCCATAGGTGTTATAGACCAATTCTACAAAAATCGCACGCAAACATCAAAATCGCGACTTTCACTCACCTCTGTGACTCCAAATGACCCAAAGTGACTCGGAGTGAACCACCTCGATGAGTAGTCACTTATGGAGTGATTACCTCCGGGATAAGCCGAAGAACAAGGAAAATATCCTTACAGTAATAAAATCAAAAAATCGCACGCATGCAAAACATAATTAGATGCGCTAAGAGTTTGTACCAACGTGGCCCATAGGTGTTATAGACCAATTCTACAAAAATCGCACGCAAACATCAAAATCGCGACTTTCACTCACCTCTGTGACTCCAAGTGACCCAAAGTGACTCGGAGTGAACCGCCTCGATAAGTAGACACTTATGGAGTGACTACTTCCGGGATACTCCAAAGAACAAGGAAAATATCCTTACAGCAATAATATCCAAAAAATCGCACGCATCGCAAAACATAATTAGGTGCGATAAGAGTTTGCACCAACGTGGCCTATAGGTGTTATAGACCAATTCTACCAAAATCGCACGCAAACCACAAAATTGCGATTTTCACTCACCTCGGTGACTCCAAGTGACCCAAAGTGACTCGGAGTGAACCGCCTCGATAAGTAGTCACTTATGGAGTGACTACTTCCGGGATACTCCAAAGAACAAGGAAAATATCCTTACAGTAATAAAATCAAAAAATCGCACGCACCGCAAGACATAATTAGATGCGCTAAGAGTTTGTACCAACGTGGCCCATAGGTGTTATAGACCAATTCTACAAAAATCGCACGCAAACATCAAAATCGCGACTTTCACTCACCTCTGTGACTCCAAGTGACCCAAAGTGACTCGGAGTGAACCGCCTCGATAAGTAGACACTTATGGAGTGACTACTTCCGGGATACTCCAAAGAACAAGGAAAATATCCTTACAGCAATAATATCCAAAAAATCGCACGCACCGCAAAACATAATTAGATGCGCTAAGAGTTTGTACCAACGTGGCCCATAGGTGTTATAGACCAATTCTACAAAAATCGCACGCAAACATCAAAATCGCGACTTTCACTCACCTCTGTGACTCCAAATGACCCAAAGTGACTCGGAGTGAACCACCTCGATGAGTAGTCACTTATGGAGTGATTACCTCCGGGATAAGCCGAAGAACAAGGAAAATATCCTTACAGTAATAAAATCAAAAAATCGCACGCACCGCAAAACATAATTAGATGCGCTAAGAGTTTGTACCAACGTGGCCCATAGGTGTTATAGACCAATTCTACAAAAATTGCACGCAAACCACAAAATTGCGATTTTCTCTCATCTCGGTGACTCCAAGTGACCCAAAGTGACTCGGAGTGAACCGCCTCGATAAGTAGTCACTTATGGAGTGACTACTTCCGGGATACTCCAAAGAACAAGGAAAATATCCTTACAGTAATAAAATCAAAAAATCGCACGCACCGCAAGACATAATTAGATGCGCTAAGAGTTTGTACCAACGTGGCCCATAGGTGTTATAGACCAATTCTACAAAAATCGCACGCAAACCACAAAATTGCGATTTCCACGCACCTCGGTGACTCCAAGTGACCCAAAGTGACTCGGAGTGAACCGCCTCGATAAGTAGTCACTTATGGAGTGACTACTTCCTGGATACTCCAAAGGACAAGGAAAATATTCTTACAGCAATAATATCCAAAAAATCGCACGCATCGCAAAACATAATTAGGTGCGATAAGAGTTTGCACCAACGTGGCCTATAGGTGTTATAGACCAATTCTACCAAAATCGCACGCAAACCACAAAATTGCGATTTTCACTCACCTCGGTGACTCCAAGTGACCCAAAGTGACTCGGAGTGAACCGCCTCGATAAGTAGTCACTTATGGAGTGACTACTTCCGGGATACTCCAAAGGACAAGGAAAATATCCTTACAGCAACAAATTCCGCAAATCGCTCAGGACGCACTAAGTGATCAAATATTAAAAATGACCACTACAATATTAACACTACACCACTGTAATTAAAAGTCTATTGGAACAAAAAATTTTTTTTATTTTTCGTGCTTTCTCTATCGATTGGAACAAAAAATTTAAAAAAATTACTCCCATAGTACACTAAATAACATTTAACGTTTTTCGTACGTATGGGAGGTGCCACGCCCACTTACGCAATCCCGTTGAAATCCATATAATTTCAAAGCTTATAGTAATCGACACCTCTACACCAAATTTAAAGAAAATACCTCCCATAGTGCACTAAATACAACATTCAACAATTTTCGTATATATGGGACGTGCCACGCCCACTAACGAAATCTCGTCGAAATCCATTTAACTTAAAAATTTTTGGTAACCGACATCTCTGTACCAAATTTTAATGAGATTACTCCCATAGTGCACTTAATATAACATTTAACGGTTTTTGTTTGTATGGGAGGTGCCACGCCCACTGAAGCAATCCCGTCGAAATGCATTTAATTTCAAAGCTTATAGTAACCGACAACTCCTCACCAAATTTTAAGAAGATTACTCTCATAGTACAATAAATATAACATTTAACCTGTTTTGCTTGTATGGGAGGTGCCACGCCCACTGGTACTATTACACCCATTTTTCGTCTTGAGGTACCTTATAACAAGTATATCCACCATATGAAATTTCAGAACGATTGTGTTGTTAATTCTCTTATTATAATGTTTATAAATATTGTGGGCTGTGCCACGCCCTTAAACGAATTTTGCCAGTATAGTGACATAGCATGTTATGATGACTGCTCTTAGTGGTATTATCTATAAAATTTTTATGAAAATCCTCAGTGCCGTTTTTGAGTAATATTGAATCAAAATTTTCAATTATTGAAAAGTGCCACGCCCACTTTTCCGATTCCGCCCACTTTTGGCAAAATTTAAGACATTTATGATCTGCATCTGTGTACCAAATTTCATCACAATATCTTGAATAGTTTTCAAGATATGACGTTATGAAAATAAAAGTTTAGGGCTGTGCCACGCCCCTCCAGGAGCTTTTGATAAGTTAAAACCCAGCCCAATCCTAATTTTGTTCATATATGTACCTAACCCCCAAGTTTCATCAAAATCGCTGCACCCGTTTTGAAAATAAAGTCTGAAAATATATATATATATATATATATATACATACAATTTTAGCTCGTTTAATAATAGTAGATTTAATTGTTTAAATAGTTTTAATATGATGTTTCCCCAACTAGAATACATTGAAAAAAATAGCATTTTGTTCCTTATTCTTTTATCTACAAAACCTATTTTACAAAAAAGTGGAGTCTCTGTTAGATCGGAAGTTATTAAATATTTTCCAGCGCAAGTCATGAATTCCAGAACAAATTTAAGTGTGCAGCGTGCGACGAGTCAAAACAAAGAAACGAGTACATAGCACTCGTTATTAAATTTTGATTCGTCGCACGCTGCATACTTAAATTTGTTCTGGAATTCATGACTTGCGCTGGAAAATATTTAATAACTTCCGATCTAACAGAGACTCCACTTTTTTGTAAAATGGGTTTTGTAGATAAAAGAATAATTAATAAAATGGTATTTTTTTCAATGTATTCTAGTTGTGGAAACATCATATTAAAACTATTTGAACAATTAAATTGTTATTATTTTTCAATTGTTGGCAGTATAAAATTTTTTTTAAAAATTATTGCAGAAGCTAACGTTATAGACTATTAATTAAAAAAAGTCCGACATTGATCGGATCAGTAGAACTGGAGATAATAGACTTCAAGTATGAGTACATTTCACAAAATCCAGCCAATTATCAAAAATTCATGTGTGGATATTTTCCAAAAAAAAATTTTTCCGGAAAAAAAAAACATGGGTCTAGTAATTTTATGTATGTATATAAGCTGGAAAAAAAATTTTCGGGCGATTCTAAAATACCAAGTCCAAAATCCTATGCGGTTTGTAAAAGAACGTCCCATATGCAAAGGACGGCTTGTTACGGTGTGACGGGGACTATGAGAGCATGTCCCACGGCAACCTTAAATATCCTTCTACACCTGCTACCAAGCCCGGATTTACCTTAGAGGCACACTAGGCCAGTGCCTAGGGTGGCAAGAATTTAGGGGCGGCAAATATTGAGAACTTTGAAAATTTTTAATTGGTAAGAGTTACACGTGGGAAAGAAAAGTGCGAATACTTGGAATGTGGCCTCACTTTTGATATTAAAATTTTTTTTTCCATATTCAACAGTGAAGAAGGGCGGCAATTTGTGCTTAGCCTAACGGCGGCAAATTTCTAAATCCGGGCTTGCTACCTCCCAATTTTTTTAACAATGCAGCTGCTCCGTGCAGTGCGATAAGGTTCAGGGAAGCCGGAAATTGGTTTTCGAAGCAATATGGACATTACTCTATACTCGACACAAATTCCCCAACGGAGTACATCTATCCTACACTCAGCTTTGAAAACATTTTCAGCAAAATTTTCGGAGCGAGTTCAGTGGGAAGTGGGTACTATCAACTTAAATTTTCGATACCACCATATTCATCGATGGGGATAAGATGGACTCTGAAGTAGGCGCAGGAGTCTACTGAAAAGACGCAGAAATCACTTAATCTTTCCATTAACCTGATTCAGCTAGCATTTTCCAGGCTGTAGTTTTTGCCATTCTTGAAGCCTGCAGATTAGTATAAATTCAGAGATGAACATAGCAATTCTCTCCATTAGCCAAGCCGCTATCAAAGCGTTGAGCGTGGATTGCAGGAAAGAATTTGTCAGGCTAGGACACCAATTTGGCATTAGTCTCATATAGGTTCCAGGCCACAGTAACATTGAGGGAAATGAAAAAGCTAATCAACTAGCAAGGCGTGATTTCTCTCATTTTGAAACCGCTCCGGAACGAGCTTACACTCCCATCGGGTTAGTTAAAAAGAGAATTTTCTCGCATTTTCTGTCAGTAGCCGGAAACCACTGGAAGTCTTTTAAAACCTGCAAAATAGCCAGATCAATCTGGCCCTCTTATAATAAACTTAAAACCACCTACTTACTGTCTAGGAGCCGGTTTGACTTCGCGAAACCTGCACTGGACACTGGACAATCGGCAAGCATGCTGAAAGACTAGATATCCCATTCAATATTTCCTGCCGCAGCTGCTTGAATGCAAGCGAATCACTCGAGCACTTCCTTTGCGGCTGTCCAGTCTTAGCCAAAATCAAGCTAAGATAACTTGGAAAACCTTTCTTCAATGATCTCAGCGAATTTGATTAATTATTTTTCGAATTTTTCTTCATGGGGGGCAAGTATGTTCGGAAAAAATGTGAGGAGAACCTGGTAATACCGTTAACTCCTCTACGGGTCACTCCGGAGAAGCTATGAATTATTTTTCGAAATTTTCGAAATTTTTTGTGTTTTTTGTAGGGAGACCCCCAAACGGGCGACAGATAGCGGATGGGTGTGTACAGAGAGAAAACTTTGGGAGAGTAAAAATAATGGGAGTTGGTCTTTCATTTTACCCCTCCAGAGGCATCTGAGAAAAGGGGGAGTCAATTTCATAATTTCACAAGAATGTAATTTTTGCAGAGGAGCCCCCCTAAGGGGTGCAGATAAGGGGTGAGTATATTCGGAAAAAATGTTGGAGAAAAAAAAATAATGGGACCTTGTCGTACATTTGATCCCTCTAGTGGGCAGCTTCAGAGAGATATGATTTCTAGTTTTCAAAACGGTGAAGGGTCCATCAAATGTTTTCTGAAATGGACCAAATTTACGAGGCTCATATTGGCACCAATACAAAATTTTTTGTGCCCGGGGAGAGAAGTTTGGAGCAACTTATTTATCTTAAAAATAAAATGTATGTCGGCCTAAAATTTTTTGACTTTTTTTTCGCCTTAAATACAACATTTTGATGGGAGAGTGAAGAGTGTGCATACAAATTTCGACGCGATACCTTTTATATTATGAGAACTATAGATTGATTGACTTAAAATTTGGTACAATTATTATAGAATTTGTCATAACATTTTTGATTAAACTTAATAATTTCTAATTTTTTATTAATATTGTACTTACCATAACTATGGAAAGATCCAGGATCGGAATCATTGTCATGACCTGAATGTACTAGAATACTTTTTTTTCTGGCAGGTCCAATATCCGTATGAGAATGGATAGAGGTCTATAAAATAAAAATATTAAATTATTTTAGCATTGCATTTTTCACTTGAACATTTAAATTATGACTTGCTAAATACAAATTTATGAAGTTAAAAAATTAGACCAATTAAAGCTGTCAGTTAAGTTGTAAAAATAAACACAATCGCTTAGTTATAAAAACAGTAGTGTTAATTTGATACTTAAATAAACAAGAGTATGTCATAAATTCTCATAAATAAGATAGATATAAAATTTATGGACAGTATAATCATCGCAAAAGCTACAAGTTATAACTAAGTATACTAAGGGATAACCCAAGAATTTTAACCACGTGAGCGATGTTATCGGTATATTATATTGGTAATAGCGCCAGAAATCATAATACAAATACGAAGGGAAATAATCTAAGAACTATTGAAAATATAAAAGGGAATTTCTAAAATAATCTATAAAGCTATATTAAAATCTCTGAAAACAAATATAAACTTTGAATTATAGCCTTATTATATTATTTAAAGTCTTAGAGCAGCATAGGTCTCTTAACTACATTTGTTACTTTATTTATGAGAAAGTTTTGATGATTGTTATTCAATCACGCTTTAATGACTAAACGGATAAGATGGTCTATCTCCTGAATTAGCACATGTATTTTATCCCGATTAATAGCATGATTCCTTAAGGAACAACTGAGGCCCTGCCATGCAAAAAAAAAATATTGCTTCAAAGACCATACTTTGATACAAAAATACACATTGTTCGTACACCTTAGAGAACGTGGGCAAGATTGGACAACGGGGCGTGACATCTCCCATTAAACAAAACACTTACAAAATATGTATGGGCAAGATTTGACAAGCTCCTCCCTTACAAAAAAAAAAACCTAGAAAGACTATTGTAGCAATTGGTATGAAATTTATTGAGTCAAAAGCGGACGAAATAGCACCAGTAGGTGTGGCACCTACCATACAAGTAAAATACCTTAAGTAGCATATCTTGGTGTAAGAACGTTGTTTATGAAAAGCTATTTCTGGATCAAAATCGAATTGGATTGTACCTGTTGGTGTGTTACCGCCCTTAATTTTAAGACTAATTATATTTGTATATTGCAAACTATACAAGCTATTGTGCTAAAATTTGATATGCAGTTGCTGATCAGGAATATAATTTATGAAACCAAAAGTAGGCGGAATTGTAAAAAAGGGCGTAACAAATTTTGATTTTTCCATTCCTATTCAATTTTTTTCAACATTTTTCATAATTTTTTTTCAACTTTTTTCTCTATTTTATTGACTTTTTCAGCAAGTTTGAGTTGTTTCATCATTTTCCAACCTCGTTCAACTTTTTTTGTGTTTTTCGACCCCTTTCAATTTCTTCCAACATTTTCCATATTTTTTCGACATATTCAACATTTTTCCACTTTTTCCAACATTCTTCAATGGTTTCCATATTTTTTCTGTTAACATTTTTTTCGACTTATTTAACCTCTTCAACGTCCTTTTAACATTTATTTAGAAGGAATTTTCAATGCAGCGTAGGGTATGTGAATTTCGGCCTGGCCGAAGATAACACCTTAAGTAATTTTAGTTTTTAATTTGGAAGTCTTGTGGTATATGGATTTTTAATTTTTTGCAAAAACAATTTGAATTTGTTTAGTATAGTACTCATAAAATCTTAAAAGGTTTTTATGAATAACTGAGCCAGCTGTTAATTAATGCCAAATTCGTGATATACTCACATTGGGGCCATAATTTGTTTATTTCAGCAATGATTCAACAATTCAAGTTGGATTGACTATGATGGTAAAGCTTGGAGGAGAATATATGATGAGGTAATTATTGAAATCAGCTCATGCATTACTAATGCAGCAACGGAAACAAAAATGGGTTTTTACAAAACTTTTAAATTTTTATTGTTATCATTTATATGCATTGAACTCGTAAATCAAGTAAAATATATTTCGATGAAGAACTTGATTTAATTGATAAATAATGGTGCACCGATAACACGGTCCGACAAAGATTGGTACACATGAAAAATTTCAATATATTCTGAAAATAGACTCCAGCACGTCAGATTTTTTTTAATCCATGCCACACCCCCTCCATGTGAAAGAAAATTAAAATTCATCACATCTTATCAACTATTTGACGCAAATATACAAACCTTGGTATATATATAAAAGGTAGAGTCAAAAGTAAGATTCAATGAAAAAATGGACACTGCCCCACCTCCAATATAAGAAAAATTCAAATATTTTATACCTCAGCAACTGGTTGACGCAGTTGGATAAGTTTTGGTACATATGTTTCTTATAGTTTGTGTAAGGTTTTAAGCGTAGTTGGGTTTGGAAAAAGTGAGCAATGCCACGCCCTCCCATATAAGAGAAAAATTAAGTTCATTATATCATCATCATAAACTATTTGACACATATATATGAAACTTGGAGAGAACTGCAGTGAGCCACTCATCATTTTGGCATTCATGAATCTGTTGAAACTTTCAGCTGATTCACACAGATTCACGTTCACAGAAAACTTTGTGAAACGAGCTACCATTCTGTCTCAAGGCGAAGTCTGTGAATGCGAGTGTGTTGCACAATCACTTCTAGTGAATGCCGTTTCATTTCGTTTCCTTTCGTATATGATGTTGCGTGAGCTACTCATGAAACACGATTGTATGTATAAAAAAATTTGTGTATGTTTTTTAAAATATGAGGAAAGGTCAAAATGCACTTTAGACATCACTTGGGGTGGCTCCGGACTCTGGAAGGACGCTCCTCAACCCATTTTCGGAATTTTTTTTTTTTTTTGCTTCAATCGATAGGGAAATGTCGAAATTTGACCCATTTTCGAAAACATTTTTTTTTGCTTCAATCGAAGGGGAAAGGTCAAAAATGGAACATCACTTGAAGTACCTCCGGATCCTGGAAAGGACCGTTTTTGACCCATTTTCGGAAAATTTTCATGTTGCTCCAAACGGTGGGGAAAGGTTGAAAATAGATTTTGAACATCACTTGGAGTACCTCCGGACCCTGGAAAGGAACGTTTTTAACCCATTTTCGCAAAATTTTGTTGTTGCTCCAATCGATGGAGAAAGGACGAAAATCGAGTTTGAACGTCACTTGAAGTACCTCCGGACCCTGGAAAGGACCGTGTTCAACCCATTGTCGCAAAATTTTAAGTAAATGTTTGCAAATTTACTCTGGGAACGTTTGAAAAAAAAATGCTCACTGGACAATAAATCAAACAATTTGAATTGATGGACATTCAATGCAAATATTGAGTGGTTCGAGTAAATGTTTGATGCTCTGCCGGCAATGCGATAACGGAAATGGGTGGTGTTTGAACCCCCAAAATAAAATATGGATAATTTTACACCTGGTAAACATGGAAAAATAAAAACGTCTACGGGAACTTGAACTTCTAATGGAGAAAGCGCGTATGTAGGAGTGTGTTCTGTGGTTCTGTTATCCAAACGACAATATTTTCGTCTTCTTGGCACCTGTGAACAGAATCGATTCCTATTAAGACCTCAGACCATTTTGCACGTAAACTTTTAAAAGTCGAATCCCTAACTGTTAGTGTGTGCAATATAAAAAAAAATTTATAAAAAACATGGCACTACATTTGAATCGTACATCTCAAATATCACATAAAGCACAGAAATCATATACAGGAATATATCGATTTTTTTTTTCGATTTGTGATACAGTTTGCAGATTTAGTTTTTGGCCAGCCAGTTTTCGTCTAATATTTGTAAATCTTCGCTTGAAAAATGTTGGGCTTTAACTGTTTCTGCAACGAACGTCTAAAAAATATGGATATTTTTAAGGAAATTCTATAAAAGAAAACATTTCTTACAGAGAATATATTAAACGGACATTGCACTGTATAATCATGACTGAATAACAAAAAAGTTCAATATTTAGCTCACTTAGTTAGCACTTGATTTTGTTTCTTTTGCCTAATTGGCAGATTTGCATATTCAGTTTCATTTTACCATCGTTGGCGTAAACAGGAAGTATTAATATTTACCCATTCAAATGTTAAACTTCTTTTTGATCACCTATTTTAATTCTCTGGAAAAGTATTATATCTATAGGAAATGATGTATTGAACATTAAAATAAAGATCAGAAGAATTTGTTTCTATTTTTAAACTCTTTGATTTCACATACAGAAATTTGCTAAATAATTTCCTGTTGGTGTGAAATTACGTCAAACCAGCGTAAACTATTTTGCACTTAATCCAGGCTATCTCAGAACTCTCACGTGTTACGAAAAAACTGAAAATTTGGTCATGTTTAGTGCACTATAAAACCGATTAAGAACATTTGTTCCATATCTATCATCTATAAAATGTCCCTCGTATTCCGCTCCCATAAGATACTAAAACAAGATTTTGCAGAAAGTTTAAAAATGAATACATATCTATCACGTGCAAAACTGGAGTCAGGGTAAATATAAATTTCAATATAACCTTCACTGAATTGGATTTAGAACTTTCTTATGTCATAAAAATGTTAAATTTTTTTATTTTATTTTATTTTATTTTATTTTATTTATTTTATTTTATTTTATTTTATTTTATTTTATTTTATTTTATTTTATTTTATTTTATTTTATTTTATTTTATTTTATTTATTTTATTTTATTTTATTTATTTTATTTTATTTTATTTTATTTTATTTTATTTTATTTTATTTTATTTATTTTATTTTATTTTATTTTATTTTATTTTATTTTATTTTATTTTATTTTATTTTATTTTATTTATTTTATTTTATTTTATTTTATTTATTTTATTTTATTTTATTTTATTTTATTTTATTTATTTTATTTTAATTCGTTACGTTTTTATATAATTTTATTTAATATTTTTCATTTGGCCTCATTTAATATTATTATTCTGATCGCCTTTTTTGTATGTGTTTACATACCTGTGATATCTTTCGTCGCGGATTTTGCTCAAAAGCAAGATTATCATAACCGCTACTGCCAAGATTTCGACTATCTGCCGCAGGATCTGATGCTATGCTCACGCGTCGTTTTGGTTGACTGTCAATAACCGTCAATTTATGAATTCCAGGGTTCAAATTGTTATTCCCAGGCATTGGTACCGATGTTATATCGTTGGCGGCCATTGTTATCGTTCCAGTTCCGTTACCAACAGCCTGTGACGGATCAACATTTTCATTCATATTATATTTATTGCTGTTCTGCAAATAAATAAAAAAGTGACGGTAGTGCATAAATTAAAGCCATTCAAAATAAAATTGAAATTAATTTTTTTTTTATTTCTAATCGGAGCACTAAGAATATTCACTCTCATTTTCTTTTTCACTTACAAAAACCATTTGTCAATATGTATTATATAAATTTTGAATAGAATAACTATTTAAATTTTTTTTAAAATTAATTCCGTGTGCTCGTATTGTCACCGAATACGTCTGGCGTTGAGCAGTGAACTGAACGCATTAAAAGTTCAGAAAATAAATTTAAATAATTTAAATAAATTCATCCATCACATAACATGTAAAAATGATAAAATTCAATGCAAATATTTTTTATGGAAATCTTTTATTTAAGAAAAAACTCGTACCTTAATTAGCACTACAAACAGTAGCAGACACACTTTGAAAATTCAATTATATGGTAAATTAGGGTCTAATTTCAAATAATTTTCATTGTTAATTAAATGATTCAATAAAGGGTTATAAATAAATAACCACATGTTAAATATAAAATTTGTAGTTAATTTGGTACAAAGTTTAATTGAGAAGAATATGTACTATACGTACTCAAAAATGTGTCAAAAATTGAACAAAAGTACAAAGTAATTATAACTATTTGATGTGGAATGATTAAAAAATATTGAATAAAGAACTACAATATAATAAATAAAGAACCAATGAACTTGAAGTTTACAGAAAGAACCAGTGATGGGTTTATAAATTACACTAGCTTATTACATTTTACTTTACGTTTTGGACAATGCATGAGCGCAGTAATACAGCATATTGCTTTGAAAAGCAGAATCCCATTCTTGATCATCAGCAATGGGCAATATCACAATTTGAAAATAAGACATAGCATTGCTGTAGGGCGAAGGTTCAATAGCTACGACAACAAACGAGAAATGACAAATAGATGACAGATGCCACATGATGCGTAGTGAAAAAGCGCACATACATATAGAGCTAAAGGTCAAGAACCCAATAGCTCAAGTATTAGAGGCTGTTCTAATATAATGCATGGAATAGTCGATGTTCCAATCTCAATGCATATACTAATATGTAATGGGTGATTCATTTACAAGGTTTTTTTTTTAAATTTAAATAAAACACTAAAAAGAATTGAATGTCGAAAGAACAATCTCTGAGTTTTACTTTTTAAAGATATGTTCATTGAAATTTTGGCTGCGACTACGTCGTTGGTGTTCCATTGGATCCAATTTTCAACGTATGTCGCGAATTATGCGAGTAATGTTCGCTTCCAAGTGTTGTTGCTGGCTCAACGAAAACTTTTGACTTCGCATAATCACAAAGAAAAAAATTCATAAATGTGATGTCACACGATCTAGGTGGCCTTCTTGACTTCATAATTGCAAAAATCATGTGAATTTTGAGTTCAAATAGTTGTTGTTCTGGCGTAAGTCTTTCCATAACACTCTTCTGTTTTCATCTACCCAAATCATCTATTCGAATTTCATATGTCTAGGGCAAACAGTTTGGTCTGGAGGTTGATAGACTTGGACTTTTTATGTAGAGATCTTAAGCAAACTCTGAACTCATTGAATTAATTCATTGGAAATTTAATAGAGTTTTAGGAAGAGTAGAACTTGATCAGTGTCACCATCTGAGTCGATTTAGCAATGTCTATGGAAAGCTCTGTAAAATGCATTTAAATTTTACATTGTTCCAAAAACACCAGTGTGAAAATAACATTTACTGGAAAAACAGCCCTTTCATGGTTGGCTACTGATTTTTATCTCCGAGACGATACAGTAAGGAGACAATTTTATTTTTCGGCTTCATCGTTGGCTACCGTTTACTGTCTCCATAGTATTAAGTTCCACACTTTGTGGATGACAAAAATATTGACATTTCTGAATTTACTTGACATTTGTGGTGAAATTTGACATTTCTGCCCAACATTTATTAACATAAATTTTGCTATTAAACTTTTGTAGGTTCATTTCCAATTTTCGTCTCAACAAAGAAGATTTATGTACGTTTGTAACGAAAAAAAGCATTATTTTTAGAAACCCCATACGTTTATCAAGCATGCCACCCGTTTTGAAATCCTGTTTATTTTTCCAAAATGTTAATATTTCGTTCATATTCCCTTTTGGTGCAGATTTTTGTTCTGAAAGAACATTTTGAAATACATTTTTTGATATTAACTGCAAATGTTTTTTTTATTTACGTGCACTTTTTCATTTTGGCGATAGCGAAATAGCTGTCTCCAAATTTTGACATTTCTGGATACAACTATAAGAGACTGTCGCCAACCATGTAGAGAAAAAAAGTGTGGAAGACATTGCCGCGGAGATACTTCGCCAATGTCGCCAACCGTGGAGCCAATTTTATCTCGGCGACTAAAAAGGCGAGATTGTAGCCAACCCTGAAGGGGCTGTAAGATAATTGAATGAAATTTGCCACACCTTCTAGCAAGCTTCTTGGGATTAAAAATAAGAGAAATCAGCGAACGGACACGCCTACCACCCATACTGTATATATGCCCAAACCTATTTCGAAAAAAGTGGCAGCGATTTTGATTAACTTTAGCGCACATGAGAACAATATTTAGATCGGCTAGGTTGCAAGATCTTAAAAACTATTACAGTATCGCCCTAAACTTTAACTTTTATAACGTCATATCTCGTAAGGAGGGTTGCCAAGTGGCCGTTAATTAGAGGTCAAAGCCGTAGGCCGTTAATTGACATTTTTCCTCAAAAGTACTACATTTTACAAATTATTTAATATTGCAATATTGCTGACCAAAAAAAAAGGTGAACTTTTTTCGAAAAAAAATTTTCGCTTTTTCACAAATTTTTCGTCTTTTTGGATGTCCGTTAATTACCTATTCATTTATAACTTGGCAACCCTGCTCGCAAGCTAAGCAAGATATTGTGATGATATTTGGTAAATGAATAGAAATCATATATATCTTGAATTGGGCTCTAAAATTGGGCGAAAGTGAAAAAGTGGGCATGGCTCTTTCAACAATTGAAAATTTTTATTCTGTATAATTCGAACTTAGCACCCATTGACAATATTTACAAACGTTATATTAGGAGAACTAGCATCGTTATGAAATTTAAAATGGCAGATATACTTGAAATAAGGTATATTATAACAAAAAGAAAGCGCAACAATATTTATGGGCGTGGCACCTCACACATAAGCAAAAAACGTTAAATGTTATAGGGGCGTTCATACCAAATCAGCCGCTTTTTTCGGTCAACCCCTCCGATTTTTCAAAGTTTTATATGTTTTTGAGGAAACAGATTCATGAATTCTTTAAAATTTTTTTTAACTTAAAATTAACATTGAAGGTTATAATTTACAATGCCCCTATAGTAAGTGTGCTATGAGAGTAATTTTCATAAAATTTGGTATAGATGTGTTGGTTACTATATTTTGTGAACCCCTTTCAATACATCCCATATTTTTTCAACTTTTCAACCTCTTTTCTTTTCAGCCTTGATCAAACTTTCCAAATTTGTTAGCCTTCTTCTTCGATTTTTTTTCAATCTCTTTCAATTTTATTCAATATTTATCAAAATTTTGTCGACTTATACAACATCTTTTTAAGATTTTTACACCCGTTTTCTCAATCCTAGGATCAAAGCGAAAACCGAACAACGGTCGGTCGTCTGGTACCTTAAAGCGGTGGGTATAGAAGTCTAGCAAAAGGGCGCAACAACAAAATCAAGCAACAAAAAACGAAATTTTAAAGTTTTTTTGCCAAATTGCACTACAAACAAAAACAATTACTACATTCGTCGAGACACATTGCGGCACCGTTGCTAATGCTTTTGTATGTTGTTTTTGTTTTCATTTGAACCCAAGTCAACGCTGTGCGTCAAAAGCGTTAAAATTCTGTGTATTGATTTTGGTTGCTTGTGCATTGAATAATGGTTCGGGCCATGAGGGCGGAAAGTGCCACTACGTGCCCATCGCTACTTTAAAGTAATGAAGCCAAATTTCATATAAATTCAAAAAATAGTACAGCAGAACGTCAGACCAAAAGTTGGCGAATTTCGGAAAGAGGGCGTGGCATCTCTCACACAAACTCAATGCAGATACGATTAATCAAATCAGCCAGCATGAAGTATTTAAAATACCCTTTTAATAATAATTTAAGATTACGCGCACTTTGATTATTAACGCGGTGTATGGTTTTTAATTTTTGGCGTGGGCAAAGATAACACTGGCTTAACTGGTTGTAGTTCGCCAGCATAGTGAAAATTAACAAAACGAAATTTTACAGAAAATTTTTCCATGCCCATCACATCCAAGTCTTCGACCATAAAATAGAAATCCTCAATCGATTTCCTGTGTAGCATAACTATGGGATGTTTTATTAAAATTTCGGAATAGTCTGCAAATTTTAATAATGAACCTAAAAAGCTATAAATTAAGTTTTTACAATTAAGTCGTAAATTTTTTGAGAGCACCAGCTCAATTTTTTAAAATCAAAATAAGGTACTTAATTCAACACCTTTGAAGTGCATATGTGTGTATGTATGTAAATAAAAAAACCGGAAAATATATATTCAATGTTACGAATGTTAATTCAAAACAACAGCAAAATTATATAAGAACATTTTTAAATTCTTCATTTGCCTTTCGTTAGTACAAATAATTTGCAATAGGATCACGTATTTTAATTTTGTACGGATTAGGCATGCAGCCTTTATCAAGGTTATCTCATATATTTTGCCTAAAAATTTATAACTTTAAAGTTACGGAAAAAAAGTTAATCAAATTAGCCAAGTTTTTGCGAAAAACAAAACGTTATTTATTAAATTAATTTTTTAGCAAATTTTAGTTTTTTTCGGCCGAACTTTAAATTATTGTGACCGTATCAAATTTTGTTGTAGATCAAGTCGTATGTTACATTCTGTTCTTTTCTCTTTCTTTATTTTACTTTGGGGGAAAAACTTGCACAGAATGTTAATTAATCCACTTAATTATTGTGGATGACACGCACGTGACGAACAGTCAATGCGTAAAATTCGTGCATTCAATATTGTGACAAACAATTTGCGCTCAATTACGAGTATCCACACGTAGAGCTCACAACAGCTGAGCGTGTGCCCGTCCGTTTCATATGTACATCGATCGTCTCAGTCAGCAGACATCACACTCGTAATTTGAGTCATTGCCGTTGTAAATGAGTAACTCACGTTATAATTATTATCAGATCTAAAAATCGCTCATAATTTTCCATCAATTACATCAATCAAATCGAAGAAGATTTATGTAAAATGTCCAGCAAATGCCATATAATTCTGTTTTTTACAGTGTAAGTTTCTCAGACTTTATTTACGTTAAAATTGAACAGGTACGTTTACAATTGATTTGGTCGCATTGATTGAATAAACATTTAGTTAATGCTTGCAAAACTCACAAAAAGGTGTTAATAACAGGTGAAAATTGGATCTGCATTAATTTGAGTCATACTTTGTTGTAAATTATTGAATAAAGTAGCACATTTTGCATTGCTTACAACTTGGGTTCGATAAGCGATAAGCGATATAGATATAAGACGTGAATAAACACACTTAAACGCTTTGTAGACAAAAAATGGATTAATCATTTACAAAGAAACAAATGAGATCCTGAGATATTTTCTTGAAGGAACATTCCTACAAGATGTGCACGGTTAGAAATTTTGGATTAAATTTTAATACTTTTGGGCTTACATATATGACTACACCAGAATTGTATTAAAATTTAATACTGCCTAAATATTAAAATTCATTTTTAATACTTTTTTGTATTAAAATTTAATACTCGTTTTTATTAAGATTTAAAAAAAAAAAATTTTCATTTCGAATGGGATTCGAACCGGGTTCCTTGTGAATTCAATTGATGCATGCGCAGCTTAACGACATCAGCCATCGTAGTGTTATTTATTGGTTGGCTAAAAGTTTATTTATATTGACAACAACATAAAATTAAAGTTCAATGTTGAAATATTAAAATATAATACAGCATGGTTTAAAATTCGAATATAATACTTATACATTAAAATTTAATACAAAATTTATTATAAAATTTTGTAATCTATTGAAAAGTATTAAATTTAATCAAAATTGTATTAAAATTCCTTGTAATATTTCGCTTGTATTAAAATTTAATCCAAGATTTCTAACCGTGTGGCAACATTTTTATTATCGCTAAAAAACTTCGTGCAAGTGTCTTTAGACATCCAGAGAAAGACAGCATTTTTTTAAAACACAAAATATTAATTCGGGTGTACATTAAGAATTTTCAGTTGAAAATTACTATCAAAAGTGTAGAAAATGTATGTAAATACACCATTTGTGATATCATTACTACTTGTTACTACTTATGGTCTAAGTTTAGACCATTTTTGAACTAGAATCTTAAGTTGGATACTTACACACTTTTATGTCTAATTTTACACCTATTCTGAAGTAAATATTTCTCAAGGATAAACCAGAAAAAAAATTAACGCATCCGGACCGTTGTCACGTCTACATCCTATATATGGCTGGAATCACTGTACATTCAGTATAGTCAAGAAAAATGTCTTCTCGCTCTTTCTTTCTGGATCTGGAGCTGCAAACCTGCAGAACATCCAGAGCAATATGCCCATCATATAATAATTCAAAAGCCACTGACATATTGTCCAAGAGCCGCAAAGACATCGCGAGAATCACCGCGACACTGGACTATCGGCAAGCATGCTGAAAAATTAGGTATCCCATTTAACCCATATTGCCGTAGTTATCTGTTGAGCACTTTCTCTGCATCAGTCCGGCCCTTGCCAGAATCAGGCTCAGATATCTAGAACAAGCTTTCTTAGCAACCTCAGCGAATTGCCCAAAACTGAAATTGGATGCTTATGCTTAGCTATCTCAATAGAATTAAATGGATATTTTTTTTATTGTTACCATTTATGTGATTTTAAAACGGGACATTAGTGCTACTTAATGACTTCTAGCTTGGTTACTTAACCGCTAGTTCTCATCGACTATTTGACGCAGATGAATGAGACTTGGTACACACATAAAATATCCGAGCAAAAGTAGTTTTTAATAAAAAATGGGCGATACCACACCTCTCACATGCAAATATCGAAAATCGTCACTTAATGGATTTTCATAATTGTTTTTTAAATGCTTCTTATGGTCTGACTATTCCAAAGTGGGGAAGAGATTTGCAAAGTTTGGCTTAGAAAAATGGGCGATGACACGTCCTTCGAAATCAAATTTGTCATATCTCATCAACTATTTGACGCAATTTTTTATACCTCAGTAACTATTTGAAGCGAATGGATAAAAATGTTTACATATTTATGTTTCATATGGCTTATGGAAGATCCTTAGCATAGTTTGGTTCGGAAAAATGGGCATTGACACGCCCACCCTCATACCAGACGTAAATAAAATTCATCATATCTCATCAACTATTGAACGCTGGTTAATAGGACTTGGTACATACCAGAGACGGTACGGGCAAAAGTAAATGAAAAATATGGGTGGTATTACGCCTCCCATATCAGAAAAAAAAATTGTTGATGTAAATGGGAAAGGCTTGTTAAATATATAAAAAAACACGAGCAAAAGCAAGTTCCAATGAAAAAAAAATGCGTGGAGCCACGCCTCCCATATGTGAATAAAACAACATTTTGGATATGTACTTATGTATGGCAGCAACTATTTGATGCAGGTGAATGAGACTTGGCCATATATAAAATATAAAGACTATAAGAAATTCTACTCATTGCCCTACCTACTGGTATTTAGAATGGCCCTCATACAAAAATATTTTAAAAATACCATTTTCACAAAGACCACTTACTCGATTCACATGGAATTTATACCTCGTGAATTTTATATTAAGGCTTAGGCTATAAAACTTTTATTTAGGATGCATATTTAGGGTGGCCCTCATACAAAACAAATTTTAAAATAGCATCATCACAAAGACTAATTAATCGATTAATTTGGAATTTACACTGCGTGTCTTTTATATTAAGAGTCATAGCTCTTATATTTTAAAATATAATCTTTTCGAAGACCGTTTAATCGATTCCCATGGAATTTACATCACGTGGCTGCTATATTTAAAGGCACATACTTAGGTTGGCCCTCATACAAGAGTATTTTTTAAATAGAATTTTCACGAAGATTTCATAATTGTTTTTTAAATGTTTCTAATGGTCTATGGAAGATGAATGGGACTTGAAAAAGTACGGCAAAAGTAAGTTTCACTGGAAAAATGTGCTGATTCGCTTATACATTCCATCGCATGAGCTCATACAACATCCGGAATACCTACCGGAAAGGGCAGGAAAACGTCTGCCGGGACAGCCAGTAAGCATATAAAATGATAGCTAGGTATGTCGATGTGCCCACATCAAGCAAAAACTACTGGATATATTTTGATCGATCAAATTATGGTATTACAGTAGAGTACGGATAAATGCACATCGGGTTTTTCCCGAGTTTTTGTGAACTTAAGCATTCTTTGCATGTAAATGTAAACCTCGGATAAGTACACAAATATTGCAATTATGCAAACATTGGATAAATACACATTTTGTGCATTTATCCTAATATATAGAGGATAAAATTAGACTGTTTGCTTAGACTCTAAGCCTTAGAGTATGTACATAAAAGAAAGAGCAGTTACTAAAATAACATAAAATGAGCTGTTGATGCTTTTATGAACTTACTAAGTTTTATTTCATTGATATCACAGGTCGACAAATTTTTAAACCAGAGACCAGACCTATCATTCAACTCGGATTCGGATTCAGCGCATCAAAAACCATCGGGTATGCTATGTCTGGTCTCTAGTTCTGGACTTTCGTTTAATTTTGTCGGCCTGTAGAATTCATGTATGTATGTTTACAAGTTTTTATGTATCTTATATGTACATACATAGACTTTTCTACAAAAATCTTAATATATCAGTTCAGTAAAAAATAAAAATCACATGTTTGCAAATTTGTTGTTCAGTTCATTTGGTTAATTTGCTTTTGATTTTAATAAACATTAAAATTTCTTAATCAAATAACAAAAAGAGGGATTATAAAAAAAGTTGGTTGAGAAGATTAAGTATATGAGGAGCAACGTGAAGAAACTGATTCAGATTAAATCATACTCGTATATGGTGAAAAAGCCTTTGTTTGAATCAAGTTTTTGGTTCCTACCTCAAACAGTTTTTCTTCTAGTTTGTCGAAATCGAGATCTACATTTCTGTATTCAATGTAATTTTGAATAGTGTAGGTTGTACATTTATGCATACAAAGATCGACTAAAAATGCACTTTCAGGGTTGAAAAAATTATCCACTTTTGCGTGTTTTTCATTTATGCGTGTTGCAATTATCAGTGCATTTTTTCATGAAAAAGTGTAAAAAAGGCTTATGGCCTCAAGACACGATGCACTTAAGGGTTTTTTGCAATTATCCGTGTTGCACTTATCCGTACTTGATATTCCTTAAACACTTAGTCCTTATCTTCAATAAAAATTATCACGAATGGGCGTGGCACTGCCTATAGAAGCAAAAACTTAAATGTTCATATGTTCACATCAAAATAATTTTCCTAGAAAATTAAATGAAACTCAGGTACGAATACCGTCAATACAAAAACTGCGGGACTTTGATAAGAAATAGAGATGCAGATCAGTAGCGTAGTTAGGGTGGTGCCGATGGTGCGGCTGCAAGGCTTGAGGGGGCGGAAAAATGGTTGTGAAATATAACTCATTTTGCTAGGGTTTTTTGAAAGTCAAAAATGAGGACCCTATTTTGTAGTGAATGAAATTAAATCTATGTAGGAAATTTGAATGTATAGATGGAAATTTTCAAAGTTTTAGGGAAATATATGTCATTTTGGTAGAGTTTTTAAAGTGAAAGGTGAGTATGTACTTTTTTTTGCTTGTCAAAATTTCTGTCATGGTAATTAAGGGGCGGCATTCTAAATGTTCGCACCAGGCGCCAAAATGCACGCTACGCCGCTGATGCAGATAGACATACTGGTAGTTGTAGAGATACAGAAAGAAACAGAAAGAATGAAAGAGAAACAAAGGAATAGATATGGAGTTAGAAAACAAAATTTTTAATATGAGAAACTTTGAAACAGCAAGAGATTTTGTAAAAAAAAATCTTTTTATATTAAGATCTGACCCGTATGTCTAACGATTCAGATTCAGCGACCAAAAATCTGTAGAAAAACACAATGTGGTCTGAATAACATAAATTAAATTTTATTTGCTTGACACACTATTTTATTTATTGCCATCGTGTCGTACTTTTCCCCGAACTAATCGATAATCCAAATCCCATTTGTTTTTGTAATTCTATGTATAATTACGATAAGGATGACTATAATTTTTTCGAGTTCTTTTTTCCCCAAATACCTTAATCTCAAGTCAATTTCCAATAATCGCACCAGATTTTATTAAATGCTCCATATTTTATAATTGACGTTTAGTTTTATCAGTAAAGTTGCGTGAAAATTTCAATTGCTACAATAAACGATGGATATTTTGTTGACAAGAATTGCGATTGAATTAGGCAATTAAACTTATATATGTATTAGGTAGCCATTTGATATATCGGTAGAGATATATCGCATGTCAAAGTAATTGATGACACACTTGATATTGTCATAAGTACAGCTACTTTAGATTAACGTTAGATATTATGATTATTTCAGTATTTAGAACAAAGTGTTTACGTGGTCGTTATTAATTTTCACTCCTTATCGGATTTTTAATGCCAAACGTTAACAAAGAGAGAGAAAGTGAATTAAAGTAGAAAGATGGTAGTTATATTAAGTAACTAATATTTGAAAGTACGTACTTGAAGGAAAAATATGTGAGTGAGCATATCCAGAGGACCGGTGCTCAATTGAATCAGCTTAGTAAATTATACATTTTGTTGTTTGTTTCGTATTTGTGAATAAATGTATTAGCTATCAGCTGACTTAACAGTTAAATGCATTTGATATTCTTATTTACCAGATTAAATTTGAACATGAAATCAATTCAGCACCGTACCAACCCGACTTTGCGTGGGGAGCAAATTCAATTCCAATAATATGATTATCAGCCATATAAGTATGGCAATTGCAATTGCAATTGCAAAAAAAATAAGCCCGGAAAAATAAATATGAAAAATGCAACCCTTCCTCCCATTCTATGTGGATATAGTCCAAGGGCCCGCTGTAGAAAAGTCGAGTGTATAAGATTACAGGATGGAATGTACGGGAAAGATAGAGACGCATTTTGGTGAAACTAACCAACCAGGGTTGCCTTGCCAAAGCTCGTCCCAATTTCCGAAAATAACCGAATTTTGGCCAATTTTGATATTTTAATTAAAAGTATATAAGATTACAGCATGAAATGTAAGCCAAATGATAGAGCTCGATGAGACTATATAGGGTTGTCTTATCGAATTCTGTTCCAAACATGGTTTTCCAATCGTTTTTGGGCCAACCCGTGTTTGGTACATGGGACCTCCGTTCGTACACAAAGGACTATGCTACCCCCCTTTTCTATTTTAGTTTTTTTGGTTTTATTCGTTTCTTATGAACAAAAATCGAAAAAATGCATGTCTGCTTTTGTCCATTTTTATGATCCCTCCTCCCCCTTGCTGCGGATGTCTTTTATGGATGACCCCTAATTCTATTTTACATTCTAATAGCGATTTCAGTGATAATTTTTTTTAATTTATTTCCCAATATTTTTCATAGGAAATTCATTGAATTTCTCTCCAAATTCGTTAAAGAATTAAAGTTTCTTGGAAAAGAATTGAAAATAACCGAATTAAAATTGTGATTTTGAGCGAGAATCAGAAGTTCAGAACATTTTAATACATTAAATAGACAGTTGATTTCAAATAGCAAATATATATTTTGCTTTGAATTATAAAATGTTTCGAGGGGTGTCTATTGGGAAACAAAAATAAAATTTTTAAAAAATTTAATATATGTACATATGTATATAAAGTTTCATTTTGATCACCGAATCCTTACATTATATCAGAATCGTTAAAATCAATTTTCCGTGATCCACTCAAAGGCAGATTGTTTACAATAAATAACTTATAAAATAATTGTAATCCATTAAAGATAAGATTTTTGATTAAGATGCTTATCACCACCACCTTTGTTTTATGCTCGCCCTCAGGTGTTGAAAGCATTATTTCTTATTGTTTCACAAGCTGATAAGACGTGTATACACATGCACATTAGGGAGTTTTTTTTTGTAAGATTCTCATTTTTCTGATTTCTGATGATCATTTTATAGTACTTACATATAAGGAAAATAGTTTCATCCTTAGGAAATTTTCGAATATTTAGAGATCGTTCAAGACCAATATAGCTTTTCATATAAAAATGTATGACATCATCATTTTTCTTAAAATAAGCAAATCTGAGCCAAGCTTTCAGATATAAAATTTCTGATTGATATCATTATTGATATAGTTTATTAATTACAGTTATAAATATAATTAAAATTAAAAATTGATCAATTAAACTTTAGAAAAAACTAAAAAACCACCACCCTAACGTAAGTAAGTTTTAATTCTTTATTGAACTTGTAAATGGTATTGACATTAAAGCAAAAAATGCGCTTGATTTATATTACATTTGGTAACTCCAATAATACTCGAACAATCGTCATCCTCACCTTATTTCTTAATCGTACTTTGTTAATAAATTTTATTGCATATCAATCAATAATATTCGTGATAAAAACTGTGCAAGTAAGTACACACAGATTTTAACGCAACCCTGTTAACTACGTAATTGGGGTTCGTTAACATAAGTAGGTAACAACTCAATAGAACGATAAACCCGAATTGGTGTAAAATAAAAAAAAATTCACTTGAAGCAAATAAAAAAAATAACAAAACAATGGATTAACGATGTTTACTTCTTAAACCAAATATATTTTCTTATAAGATGGTTCATTTAGCTAAATAAATAACAATAAATCATTCAGTAAAAAATATTTAAAATACGCCTTTTACAAACATTCGAATTGTTTAATTTTTCAGGTCAGCTGTAATATCATTCGTGGTAGAGACTATCTTGTTCCAAGTGTAGACTGGTCTTCGACTTATCAGATGATAATACCTGATATACTGAAATGGAAACATTCAAAAAATTCCATACTGATCTATACAAATGGCTCAAAAAAAAAAAACATGTTTTCGTTAAATTCAGAACTATTAAGGTCAAAATTGTCATTTTCTGTATTGCTTAGATATTTTTTAATCTTATTCTTCTAAATCTGAAGTTTTGAGCTCATTACACATAACATAAAAAGTTGAGTTTAGTTAGTTGTCTAAGATTTTTTTAATGAAGAAACAGAAATTATTTTTTAATGACATAAATTTGTAAATACCTACTACCAAGTGCTGAGAAAATTGATGAGGCATAGCGAAAATTATTTTCTTTTCTGATTGCTTATTTTACTTTAACAATATTTTTTTATTAAAAATATAAAATAATTTAATATCTTAAAATCAACAAATTATTATGGAAAATAGAACAAAAACACTATGTAACTAAACGTCCTTTTACTTTACCTTAAGAAGTCATATAAAAATAATAAATTTATTGTAGTTTTACATATCTTCCAATAAATCAGTTAGAATATAAATTCTTATTGAAAATAAGTAAATTTAAAATAATGCATATACCCAGCGGGCAATGCAAGTCTGAAAATATCACAGCTTTCAATGCTGATAGGAAAAAATAGCATGAATACTTCCATAAATTATTGTATTTACAAACGTATGGCCTGAATACTTCGCTTACATTTGGAAACTTTTCATTATTTATTTCAAGTAACCGGGTTTATTAGTGCTGGAAACCTAACTAACTTAAAAGGTAAGCTGAAAATTCACACCGAATGAAAAATATTAAAAACTTCAATATAGTTTGTAAAGTAAAGTAAAGTACTCTAACTTTTGAGAAATAAATCCGTACATTATGCAGTAAGAAATTATTTCTTTTGAAATATTTGCTTTTTCAAAATTCTCATTGAAATCCAAGAACAGTTTTATTTTAGTGAATTTTTGCATTTGTAAAATTATATATAAAATTTTGACTTATATTCCATCCTAATAGTAATTTAATTTCTAGAATTTAGTCCTTTCCGTTTTATAATAAATAGAAATTTTAAATGT
Organism: Meiosimyza platycephala; assembly: GCA_963662105.1. Lineage (NCBI taxonomy): Eukaryota > Metazoa > Arthropoda > Insecta > Diptera > Lauxaniidae > Meiosimyza > Meiosimyza platycephala. The sequence goes on from OY759210.1 coordinate 78,118,004, forward strand.
TTTCCTTATTTATACTAAGTAATTAACTTGAACACCACAGATAACACTTTAGTACTCGGTTATTGAAAATGGAATGTAGGTACCTACTACTTATAATCAAGTATTGAATTATCGAATCTCAAGTTATTTTTAATTAAATAAAATTTTTTAATCTAAGGTAATATGTATATCGTTATTTAATTGTGCAAAATACTCTTATAGTAAGTGGTACTCGTAAATGATATCGACTAAGATTTGCAGAAATTGCCTAGACTTCACTATATCAGACTCATACGGCTCATGAATATAGTGACAAAACTGACTACGCAATTATTTTCTACAGAGTAAATACAGTTAGGACCTGTTTTATGCAAAATCGGTGTAGAACGTATTAAGCTCTGAATATTCAGTCTCCATATTCTTCCAGTCTTCTATACACTGAGAGAAAATTTACATAATTTTAAAATCCAAAAAAATATATATTGCAGTTCTGTTTAATGTTTTATTAAACAGGCATACTTAAAATATATACATTTATAGTACTATGGGAATTAAGAAATGCTCTATACAAAAATTATAATTCCAGCATTATAAAAAAATATTTTAAAGCAGCATGAATGTATTGAAAATACAAGTGCAACTAGTTTTCTAGATTCTTATCCAAACATTTCTTAATCCTTTGAGTACCATTCAACTTGACAACAATACGTTTGCCAACAATTTCGGCTTCGATAACCAAATATGACCTGATGGCATCGCAAACAACAATCGAATTGCAGGAGTTTGGCCTATTTGACTTCAATGGATTCTGGTCTAGTGGATTGGATATTTTAAAACTCTGCATTTATCAATTTCAAAAGTTTGTTTGCTGGAAAGTTTCTTTTCGAGCTCCCGTTTCTAACTGACATCAATTTTTAAAATTTTTAACGGACAAAAAACCAATATTGACCTTTGTTGTTCATAGTTTTTTTTTCTACTTTAGACTTTTTGTTTTATCAATTCAAAATATGTATTCAAGAGTCTCAATGGATATATGTATGTATCTCCAATATTTAGTGGCTTCCATAACTTTTTATTCTGTACCTAATGTACATCCTAGACATGCGAATTAAGAAAATTATTTTGTGCGCGGTAGTTCTGATATCCATCCCAAACTGTCAGTGATTTTTGACGCGATTACTCGCAAAAACAGTTCATTTAGTCAGCGGTACTTATCGCCGACTAATTTCTCATAGAACATTTTTTTTAAGCGGGTAACCGTGTCAATAGAAGCCGTAATAATAATAATATTTAGGTGCAACATTTGTTTCTTGGCCTCAACTTAGTTTATGTATATTAGAGGTTTGCATGAGTGCACTCGAAACGATAATCAGATAAACTTCCGAATGCAGCACTAACCACTCTTGCATGGTGTTTCGATTTGTTTTGAATTGAATTGTGATTTTTGTGCACTAAAGCTCAATGGACTCGCAACGTGGCGAGTAGCTAGATGGTCATTTCGAGTGCACTCATGCAGACCTCTAATCTATGTATGTATATCTCTTATCACCATTCTTTCTTGTCCATTGCGAAATTACACAATGGCGGGCATCTAGATTTTAATGCCGGATCTGACCGAAATCACAAATTTGTAATTCAGTATTTCAAAATGTTATAACGAATGTAAATCTTATAAATAGTCCCAGAAAACATTTTTAATCTCGAAAGAGTCATATTTCATTCGCCGAAACGATTTTCGATTGTGTGTGACCACTCATAGTCTAAGAGCTGGCAGTCAATTTGAGCAACGTACTAGGTACAAAGCTAAAATTTTGTCTATGCTTGATTTAGAACTAGTTAAATAAGAAAATCAAAATCTGGCAGCATTGGCGCGGTCTCGAGGGAACACCCTAAAATTTTCAAAAAAGAGTAGAATATTTCCAAATTTTGTGAACAAATATTATAGCTTATTAAATTATCTTACATATGACATCTATATTTTGGAAATCCCTTCATAGCCCAAGAGCTGGCTGTAGAAAAGTCGAGTGTATAAGATTACAGCATGAAATGTATATAAAATGATAGAGCTCGATGAGCTTAAACACAATATATAGGGTTGCCTTGCCAAAGCCTGTCCTAAATATGGGTTGCCACCCGTTTTTGGGGTGAACATTTTTTAGAAAGAAGTTTATGGTTTAAGATTCCAGCTTAAAATGTATGTCAAAGGATAGAGCTTGTAGAGCCTAAATATAATATATAGGGTTGCTTTGCCAAATATAGTCCCAAACATGGGTTGCCACCTGTTTTTTGGGCCAAGATTTTTCAGAAAAATGTTTATGGTTCAAGATTTCAGCTCGATATACATGTCAAACGATAGATCTTGATGAGCCTTAAAAAAAATATTCCGAATAATCTTGTCGAATCCCGTCCCAAATGTGGGTTGCCACCTGTTTTTTGGGCAAACTTTTTTTGGAAAAAAGTTTATGGTTTAAGACCGTAGCTTGAAATGTATACCAAATGATAGACTTTGATGATCTCTAATAAAATATATAGGGTTGCCTTGCCGAATCCTGTCCCAAATGTGGGTTGCCACTTTTTTTTGGCACAATTTTTTTCAGGAAAATGTTTATGGTTTGAGATTTCAGCTTCAAATGTGTGTCAAATGATAAACCTTGATGATTTCTAATAAAGTATATAGGGTTGCCTTGCCGAATCCCGTCCCAAATGTGGGTTGCCACGTTTTTTTGGCCCAATTTTTTTCAGAAAAATGTTTATGGTTTGAGATTTCAGCTTGAAATGTATGTCAAATGATAAACCTTGTTGATCTCTAATAAAATATATAAGGCTGCCTTGCCGAATCCTGTCCCAAATGTGGGTTGCCACTTTTTTTTGGCACAATTTTTTTCAGAAAAATGTTTATGGTTTGAGATTTCAGCTTGAAATGTGTGTCAAATGATAAACCTTGATGATTTCTAGTAAAATATATGGGGTTGCCTTGCCGAATCCCGTCCCAAATGTGGGTTGCCACCTTTTTTTGGCCCAATTTTTTTCAGAAAAATGTTAATGGTTTGAGATTTCAGCTTGAAATGTGTGTCAAATGATAGACCTTGTTGATCTCTAATAAAATATATAAGGCTGCCTTGCCGAATCCTGTCCCAAATGTGGGTTGCCACCTTTTTTTGGCCCAATTTTTTTCAGAAAAATGTTTATGGTTTGAGATTTCAGCTTGAAATGTATGTCAAATGATAAACCTTGATAATTTTTAATAAAATATATAGGGTTGCCTTGCCGAATCCCGTCCCAAATGTGGGTTGCCTTTTTTTTGGCCCAAGTTTTTTCAGAAAAAAGTTTATGGTTTGAGATTGCTGCTTGATATGTGTGTCAAATAATAGACCATGATGATCTCAAATAAAATATATAATGTTGCCCAACCATAAACTTTTTTCTATAAAAAATTTGCTCAAAGGACAGGTGGCAACCCATATTTGGGACTGGATTCGGCAAGCAAATATATATTTTATGAGAGATCATTAACACATTTCAAGCTGAAATCTCAAACCATAAACATTTTTTTTGAAAAAAATTGGGCCAAAAAAAAGGTGGCAACCCACATTTGGGACGGGATTCGGCATTTTATTAGAGATCATCAAGGTCTATCACATGACACACATTTCAAGCTGAAATCTCAAAACATAAACATTTTTCTGAAAAAAATTGGGCCAAAAAAAATGTGGCAACCCACATTTAGGACGGGATTCGGCAAGGCAACCCTAAAAACGGGTGGCAACCCATATTTAGGACAGGCTTTGGCAAGGCAACCCTATATATTGTGTTTGGGCTCGTCGAGCCCTATCATTTGACATACATTTCATGCTGTAATCTTATACACTTTTTATAAAAAAAAAATGGCCCAAAAAACGGGTGGCAACCCATATTTAGGACAGGCTTTGGCAAGGCAACCCTATATATTGTGTTTAAGCTCATCGAGCTCTATCATTAGACATACATTTCATGCTGTAATCTTTTACACTCAACTTTTCTACAGCCGGCTCTCCGCCTATCAGCCTTTCTCCAGTTATAATGATTTTTTCAAAAATATTTTGCATTTCGAAACATTTAGGGTGTACCTTCGCGACCACGCCAATTCTGCCAGATGTTGATTTTCTTATTTAACTAGTACTAAATCAATCATAAACAAAATTTTAGCTTTGTACCTAGTACGTTACTGTTCGAAAGTAGGCGATGGAGTTTCAAATGATTGATGTTGAAGGCGAAATAAAAACATATTTAACGTCCTCGGACTTGGAATGAATATTGTTTATTCAGACTATGTTCGCGAATATTTTAAAGCTTTTAGAATAGTTCAAGAAAGATTTAACAATCTTCCAAATTTTGACTGGGGTTACTCTACTTAACTTTTTAAATGCAAAATAAACAATATATTTTGAGATTTCTTAAAATTTACGTAAATATATATATATATGTACTTGCAGCAATTAATGTTAAGCTTAAAACGTTACCTCAAAAATTTAATTGTGATTTGTTAATTTAGGGAAAAAAATAAACATGATTTATAGATTGTTTATTACACAATAAATTTCTTCTAAAGCTTAATTTAATAGTTCAGCAAATAAAAACTTTTTTTAAACAACCTTTGTTGGCACAAATTCGTACTACCGTATTTTTATGAGAATGAGGTGTATATTTATAAGAACAAAATAAATTCAATGAGATGGGGCCTAAGATTGCTTTATTTGTTTTTTGACGAATTATTAAAAAATTAAGCATTGTATCGAATTTAATTTCCATTACAAAGTTGCAAAGAACGAAAAAAAATTTAGATTTTGCTATGTTTTTTGGAAAAAGGTTCAAAACAGACCAAGTTACAACCTTTTAGAAATTATGCAGCTTGCTGGCGAAACCACAAGAAAGAAATTATAATTCACAACAAAACACATCGATTTTCGTCCAGCATGACTGATTTTTATCATTCAACCAAATGGTGTATTTGATACAGGTGAATTAAATATTTGATATTATTTAACATGCGGCATATTTAAGCAATTATGTTGGATCAATCATATATTTGGTAAAAATCACCAGATAATAATTTTGGCTAAAATAAGTATATCTTTTTAATAAACATTTGCTTGTTTATAATTACCAAATCATGCATTTGATTAACGTATATACATATTTATTAATATCGACTTAGGCTAAAACCGATCAGCAAAAAAACGATATTATAAGATATCGTTTCATAAATAAGTCATTACACATTCATATATTGAGTCAGTGTTTACACAATCATAGATACCTAAATTGTGCACCAAGCAGAAAGTAATTAAGTTGTGTTTTTTACTTAAATATGTTGAGATCTGTATAGTATTCATATTAATGTGAATTGAAATTAAATAAAAATATGATTACGAAATATGGACCTACTTCAATCTACTCAACAACAAAAATTTGACTTCCAATTAAGACCATAGTAACATATGGAGCATTCCATACCAAATCGGCCACTTTTTTCGGTCACCCAATCCCATTTTTTTTTCAAAATTATATATGTTTTTGATACTAATAGGAAACGCATTCAGGAATTTTTAAAAAATTTGTTTACCATCCATTTTAGAGATATGAATTTGTTTTTAAAAAGCTTATAACTTTGCGAAAAATTCACCAATCGGGTTGTTTTTTTTTTTTTTAATTCATGTTCAAGTAAATATTAATATCCATGCACCAGAATTTTTTTTTTTCATGTACCTGCAATAATTAAACCTATTTGAAACCATAAACATTTTTGAATCACCCTAATACCAGTGCACATTAGGCGCCCGGGGGCCAAAGATGTTATTTTCCGCGCTCTACAGACAGAAAATTGTATTTTGAAACATACAAAAATTTTATTTACTACAAAAAAGCAAAAAAGTCATCACATCTGGAAAACCCTAGCAAAATGAGATATATTTACCATACACATTTAAAATCTGGACCTACGCCAAAGTTCTTTCCATTGGATCATTTTATTGGCTCCCAGCGTTACTCCTGGGGTGACCGCCCCATCGCCCCCCTAGGTACGCAACTGCCTAATACACACCCATTTTTCATTAAAGTACGAATGCAGAAATTTGTGCGATTAAATTTAATATTTTTACTGCACTATAAGTTAAATAAGCTTGTTTACTTTTGTGAATAATTAACTTTCATTCAAATTTTTCATTATAAAGTTAGTCAACAATTAAAGGTTGTTCGCTTAATGAAACCTTTCATTAAGAATAATAAAAATTTTTATTTTTGACTGGCTTAAGCCAGAGTGCACATCCAATCAAAATTGAATGAAAAATATTTATTTTTTATTTATTTTGTTGAAATTAGCTTGCATGCACTCTGAAAGCGATTAATGACGTATGTAGAATCTAATGTAGATATCCGTAAAGTGTCACAGCTCTACGCTTGAAATTATACAAAACGTACTATAATGGAATAAATTAAGCGCAGTCAAATTTGTAAATAAATAATACGCTTTGGTCGAATTGATTTTGGCAACCAACAGCAGCTAGTGATTCAAGTTTAACACCTTTCTGTGTACTTACGACGAGTAAATTGTATGTTTTAAATAAATTTAGTATCTGAAAGTATTTATTAACAATGAATAAATTTTTGACAATTGTTATCAGGCCTTGAACTGAGTGTTAATTAGTTTACTGGTCTAAGCACGTTATATGTTTGAAGGGAGTTAAGGCATCTGGTGGAGTCAAATAAATTGCACATGAGTTGTAGAAAAATATGTGCGATTACATTAGTGAACAATTCTTAAGAATTAAGTTTCTTTCGTATTGTTTGATAATTATGTGTATGTATTTCCCAATTTTGAAAAGAAAATTATGTTGAAACAATTATATGTCCGGGGACTATTTTGGAGTCCAAGCCCCTACAATAAAAATAACTATTTTTCCTGTCTTTTCCTATTCTTATATAATTTAATTAAGTATTAAATCGTTTTAAATAACAATTTGTTCTAAATAGAACAAGAAAATTTCTTAATACCTATAAGTTTCTTCATTCTGTATATGTATATTAACTAAACATCCTCCCAAAAAAAACTTCAGGCTGCACCACTTGAGCATTGTGATTCAATTTTTATAAATGAAGATAACAGTTAGAAATTTGTGCCAAATTATAGAGCTCGAGGATATATAGGGTTGCAGTGTCGACTCTTGCCTTAAACATCGGTTGCCATTCGTATTTAGGGCCAATTTTTCTTAAATGGTTAGCAGCCCATGTTCTTCGCCTGGCTTTGGTTAGTTAGTTTCACCAAAATGTCTCACTACCTTTTCTGTACATCCTATCCTGTAATCTTATACACTCAACTTTTCTACAGTGGGCTTCCCACCTAAATACATACATATTTTCAACGTTTTGTTGGGTGGATCTAGAATCTTCGCATATTGCCATCCACTAACAAAAGCTCCTTAAAGAATCTTCATTAATATTGAATACTGAATTAGCGCCATCTGTTTGAAGTTTTCAAATTTCCAAGGTCAAGATTAATTTTAAAAATGGTGCAAGTTATAGGGGTTATCGAATTTCCAACCAAATAGGCGTGGTTTTCGCGCTATTTTCGGCCGAGGAATTCGAATCCGCGATTGCCGTAAACCGCTTATCATAATCTTATTTCACAACTTCGAATCGAAGTCGATAAATATACATATTGGGGTGATTCAAAAATTTTTTTTTTGTTTCAAACAAGTAATAGTAGACATTTCTTGCAAGCGTCTCGTTTAAAGCTTTTCTGGCTTTATGTAAATATCGGCGAACTAATCGAGAGTAATCTCTTTGTTTGCCAGAAAAGTTTTCAAACGAAACGCTCGCAAGAAATGTGTACTATCAAAATGGTTACAAAAACAAATGCATACAAGATAGAAATGCTGAATTTTGGCACACTAAGTATGTTTATATTTTGCTATGATTCCTAACTGGTCAATGCAAAAAGTAAAACAAAGTATGCTTGAAAAATATCAAAAGCTTAGAAGCAGCATTGAATTTTGAACGAAAAAAATATAATAATAATTAATAATCATCGAAGATATTTCAAAGAAAACACATTTAGAGCGGTTTGAAAGGTAGGAACTAGTTCAAACTTGTATAAGCTTATACAGCTTTTATACGTATAGGAATTGACTCACAAACTTATATATATTTCATACAATTTTTGACACTTCAGATATAAGCAGATAAAATTAACTGATATTTGCATACTGTATAAGAGGTCTATGTATATGTACAAGTTTAAATAAAGAGCTTCTGTTCTATTTGTTGATCGCGACAAAAGTTGAGACTAATTTGCTATAGAACTTGTGTTTATTCTAGGGGCTCCACAACTTGCTGGTATTATTGTTATTTTTCTTATTTCCGAGTATTGAAATCTTTCGCCTATGGAACTGATGTGTTCGCCGTCCAACAAAAAAACACAGCAAAAAACTATTGTTAGAGTCGTGTAAATTCATTAAAAGCTGTATAAAACATTATATTTTTGAGCAATATCAACTTATGCATTATGTTCGAAGCTTTTAAAAATATGATCCTATAGACCTACTGGAAAACGAGGCTTCGGGGATGAAATGGAATTTTTAACTGGCACCGCTAACATAACTTTAATAAGTTGTTTAAACAAATATTCTACTTTTAAAAACAACAAATATAAGTGAAAAATCAAACTAAATGTTTGATCTTTAATCTTGGATGCAATTAAATTTTAGAAACATTTTTTAGTGGTACTCTTAATTGTAAAATGCCTAGCAGTTTTAAATTAAACCTTAAAAAAATTTAAAAGTTTTGTTAAGCAAGAAAAACTTATACGAAAAGTTTAACAATAATACGTATAACTAGCTGTTCCCGCGGTCTTGCCCGCTCGCTCCCCGTTGTACAACCTCGTTTATATTTTACTCAGTCTTTACTGCAGAGTATAGTATAGCTCTAAATAAGTACTAATAATGGCAATTCAAATATTTTTCTTGTGTCCCGTTCACATTTTCCAAGTTGCCAGATATTCGTGAGGTGCTTCTAGATAATATACCTCCTAGTACCAAATATCAATACTGCTGCTATCATAGGTGTCCAGATATAGCGTTCTAATTGTTTTTGGTGAATGAAAGGTACCACGCTACGTTGCCTAATCCCTTCCAAATTTCGTGAGGTGCTTAGTATAGACAATATACCTCCCCATACCAAATTTCAATACTCCTGCTATCACAGGTGTCCAGATATAGCGTTTTAAGTTTTTCTGTTGTGTGGAAGGTGCCACGCCTCGTTGCTGAATCCCGTCCATATTTTGTAAAATTCTTAAAATATACATTTTAACCCACAAATTTCAAAACTCATGCTGTCATAGAAACCCAGATATGTATGGAGTTTTTTTGTCGTTTAAAAAGTGCCACGCCCCGTTGCCTAATACAGTCAAAATTTCGTAAGGCACTTACTATAGACAATATACTTCCTAGTACCAAATTTCAAAAATCCTGCTTCCAAAGGTATCCAGATACAGCGTTTTCATTATTTTTGTCGCATGGAAGTGTCACTCTCCTTGTTTTTATCAAAATAAAACATAGGCTATGTTACTCAGAGATAGTATAGCTTTTTATTGATATTTATCGTTTACAAAATTTTTGAATCACTGCTGTCAAAATAAAAGGTCGCTTAAAGTGAATATATTCTTAAAAATATAGAAAGACAGGATGTTCGCTTTCAGGATGCTCTTCCTGCAACACACATTCTGTGCAGGAGCGTCACTTCACCAAAAGCTTGGGGGGGGGGCCAAGAATTATAGTTCCACCACTATTAGATGGTTTTATTGAATTTTTGTATTGAATAATACCTAGTATCAGATCCTTGGGGGGGCCAATGCCCTCCGCAGCCCTACCGAATTGACGCCACTGATTCTGTGTAAGAAAATACTAGGATTTGAGTTTTCTTCTTCGTGGTGTGGTGCACTTTGAAATCTTTCCCGAATGACGAACGAAAAATAAGGAATATTGTTTATGCATCATGTGATTTGTGGAAGGACAAACTCATGGATTTCGGGCCACGACAATGAATTCATGAATTCATCATTCATTTAGAGAAAAATTCAATGAATGTCAAGAAGCTATAGGCTGTATGGGGGACTGGATCAAATGCTGGCGTAGTTATATTGCAAGCGGTGCGCATTACTTTGGCGACAGAATAAATATTAATAAATAAATAATTTTATTGCATTTCATTTAAAAACTTCGGATACTTTTTACAGAATAATATAACTACAACGGTCCCTTTTGGCTGCCTAGCTGATAATCCGCCCCCGTATCAAATAGATCAGAGGTTCTTAAACTTATGTAGTCCGAGGACCCCTTATCGAGCTAAACTCTTTCTGCGGACCCCATTCCAACCCTAGATATTTGACGTCGTTCTAAGCATAGTTTCGTAAATGGGGATCATGTACGCAAATTATACGGACATAATCCCCATTTTCACAATAATTTTGTTGTTAACAACTATAGTAATTCTACACAAGTGTTAGGGTAAGTGGGCGGCCTACGGCCGCAGCTCAGCATTTAAAAATCCTAAAAATCTAACATCCGGCTTCGCCGGAATATAACCGATAAAAAAAAAAGACGGACATAAGACCCAAAACAGTTTGCATTAATTAAATTTTAGGGACATATGGGGATTATGTCCGAATAATTTGCGGACATATTCCCCATTTACGAAATGGGGATTATGTCCGAGGGGCTATGTCCGGTAACCGTCAAACTCAACCAGAATAAAATGTCCAGTTATTTGACGAGGTTAAGGAACGAAGTATTTTTATTTTACTTTAATTTTTCCGGTTTTTAAAGATCCAATAGTTGACAAGTCTGCAGAAACTACTTTCTAATAAATATTGATACTTATCCCATATATCTTCGTATTTTAACAAATCTTGTGCATTTATAGAGGCAAACATTTTTAATTAGGATTTTCATGTAAATACACAAATTCACAAAATGAATAAAAATTGTGGAAATGTGATAGAATTAAAAAAGTTTCAAGTTAAAACATGTACATTAAACTCACACAAATATTTTCGATTTCGATTTTTTTATAATCGCTTCTATTTTATCTTCAACTTTAAATTTATTTGAAGCTGCACCTTGTAGGCTCATTGAAATTTACAAAATTTGATGATGTTGTCAAACAGTGGGAAGAGTGGAAACAGTTAGTTACTGGGCATCCCGGCAATGGCCATGTAGAATTTTTAGTAAATGAGTTATTTGAATATAGCGAAAAGTTTGATGATGTAAAATTATTGATGTCAAAATTGTTTCGCGGACCCCTAGAATGGCTTCGTGAACTCCTAGGGGACCGCGGACCACAGTTTAAGAATCGCTGAAATAGATAAATGAATACTAAAATATATGCATGTGGTGCTAATATATATGTTAGTCGTAATAGGTAGTATTGTTTGAAATAAAGTTAATTGCACACAGGTAGATAATTAATTATTTTTTAGCGTGTAAAATAAATAGGTAACCATTGCTAGTTATAAAGCTACGTGTAATAAAAGAAGATGTATTTATATTTTATTATAATGTTTTGGTTAAAATAATTAACCTATAATTTAGGGCTATAATGCAAAATTTCAAACGATGAAATGTTGGTCAAATCGTATATTGATCTTTCGGATAGAAAATCGATGTACTTCCCAACAACTTTTGGCCTCCAAAGTTTTTTTTAGACTTACTTTTTGAGTTATTGAGCTAAAATCCTAGGTCGCTTTAATCTTATTAATTTATCGTTTATTAGAGGCAGATCTTTAAAACCGAAATTAATTAGGCATTATCAAGAGCCTCTCCAAAAAAATTCATGAGAATGAACTGAATATGATAGAATGTATTTAAAGATATATGTAGAATGATATTATTAGCGCATCTTGGACCAAAGTTACAGATAAGAAGTCACGTGACGATAGTCAACAAATATTCTAGACTGAAAATTTCACTTATTATGTATTTATTGTAAATTTGATAGTTAAGTTACCTTTCAAATAATTTATATATTGCTGTTATCATATATCGGGGACCAAACCGTTCTTTCAAATGACTATTTATCCGAAACGTGTACGAGTTTGCAAAATTCCTTTAAGTGTTAGTTTTGTATGCAAATGAAGAAGATTCATGCAAAATTTAAGCTCAATTAGCAGTTTTTTGTTTTTCGATATATACCTAAATATTCTTGTAAAATACTATAGTTACTGAATGTAATTTACCTAAGTGTCCAATCCAAAAAAGAGACCTCTAGAACTATCTAGGACCTTCAAATTCGAACCGACTTAGAATTTCTTTCTTTCATAGTTTTTTGTTTCTTTCTTAAATACTTTAGTCGAGATTTAAGAGGGCCGATTTTGAAAAGAAAACGCCTATTCATTTAATGCTTTTTGTACCTGCCAAATTTAGGTGCAAAAACCCTAATAGCCCGACCTGTTATGCGCCTGGGGTAATTCTTTCTGCAGTTCTGATACAACAAATTCTTTTAGCTGCCTATTTGATAATCCGGCACTGTATTAAATAATTAAATGAATATAAATAACATATGTGCATAAATGTGTAATAGGTATAATTTGAAGTAAAATTAATTGCACACAGATAGATAAATAATAATTTTTCGCATCATAATAAATCCGTAATCATTGTCAGTAATGATGTTACGTGTAATACGATAGATGGATGCATTTATATTTTATTGAAATGTTTTGTTTTATCTTCTTTTATAATAAAGTGATTTTTCGGACAATGAGATATAATTATTTTCTTCTTTAATGTTTACTATTCGATTTAGTGAAAGCAAACCCTTTTCGGTCTTTTGAAGCGTTCATAGCTCATGAAGTAACCGTTAACTAGATGATAAATCTTTGTTCTTTGGTTTTATTAAAAACCTTCCCTAAAAGCTTACGAGCTCACCGTCTTAAATTACAATTTTGTTGAAACAAATGGTGTTCGAAATAATAAGAATAACTTAGACAAACATTTTAATGATAATATTTTATAGTATCGATTTTTATTGTAATAACTAAACACATAATAAGGTTTTAAAAAATGGAAAAAGTGCATTAAGTCCAAAATGAGCTATTCGAAAAAATAAGAACAAGGATAAAGAACATAGAATACTCAATTTTTATGGTAATCAAATACGCTCTCAAGACATTACATTCAATAAGAAGTGGCTCCCTCATGATTTTTGATTATTTTCCCAAGTATTTTTCGCTGCTTGCCATTCTTTTAATAATTGCACACATTGCTCTTTTTGAACATTTTTTGAAACAAAATATCTCAAAAACTATGGGGAATAGAGTAAAAAACCCAGGACTTTTTTTCTTAAAAATGCTTTTATTTTATAGAAAAAAATAAAATATTAAGGAATTAATTTGTTTAAACATTAATATTTTAATTCATAAAAATATTTCTCAAAATATCTTTTATACAACATTCTCTGTTTTTTTTATTTTTTATGTGGTATTCTTCAATCAATCCTAAGAATGCATGTGCTTTCATACCGAAATTCCCGCCATAATTTTAGTAAATATGAGTTTTTTATAAAGGCGCGCACCAGTCTAATTGTATGATATTTTCAAAAATTACATATGTGGGGAATTTTTAGGCTGTAAGGACGAACAAGGATACGTAGGACTTTGAAATAGATGTCAGTTAACCTTTATAGTCGTATTAATGAAAATATGTGCTCAAATATCTTATAAGTTCACGCACTTTAATTCGGTCTTGAAAGGGTTAAATGCGTTCACCAACTACTATTTCCACATTCGTTGTCACTATTAAGAGCCTCCTGAGAAAAATAGGAGTTGCTAAAAAAATCAGAACCAGTGATAGCATTTGGATTTTGTTTACATGTACTGAATCAATACTAGAAATGAACTTTTTAAATACCGAATATTCTTTTTAGTCACTTTTTTGAACTGGTACGAAATTTTAAAAAAACAACAAAGGTCCTCACTTTAGTCATCTCAAAAACCCTAGCAATTATTGCGAAAATTGTCCAAATGTACCGAAAATTCGCCAAATGTACTAAAAAAGCGACAAATGTACCGAATGTACTGAAAACTTGTCGAATGTACTGACGACGATTTTTCAGGAAGCAAATGTACCGAAAATTCCATCACTGGTAGGAACACTTATAATAAGCCTATAACTTTTTTTTTCAAAAAAAATAAACTTTTCAAGGTTTCCCATATTTTCTGATTTTATTACGCCAGACGTGCACACACACTTATCAAAATCAGAATTAAATGATTTACAGCCAGTGATGGTATTTTTAGTACATTTGTGTTGTCAAAAATATGCGTCAGTATATTCGACAAATTTTTAGTACATTCGGTGCAATGAACGAATTTTTAGAACATTTAAACTATTTGTAATAATAACCTTTTGTTTTGTTTTTTTAGTAAACTTTGTTGAGTTATGCATAAAAAAAATTATTTTTTTAGTAAATTTTGGCATCCGCAACAAAAAAAATTTAAATTCGCCCGCAAAGTCTCGATTTAGTGCATTTCCACTAAATTCAAATGTCCATCAATGTTTACAGCTTAAGAAAAGAGAGTGTGGTATCTGCTTATTTTTTGACCTTAGTTTACAAAGGAATACATATTCACATACAAAAGTTTATACAAAACTTTTATAAAAATATTTTTTAAATCAATTTGCACAATTTTTTAATTAGTCACACTATTTTTGTGTTTTTCAATTGCAATACCTTTTAGAATTTCTTTCAAGTTTTTTTAACACTTTTCTTGCACTCGTGAAGACGCGCTGCACATCGATTAGATGAAGAATTTTGTCGGAAAACGTTCAAAACCCCGAACTTAAACAGACTAAAATTTGAGCGGCCTAAACGCAACACTTTATAGGCAGGAGGTGATTAAAAATGTTGATGGAACAGAGCAGCAGCCGATTGATTGATCCGATTGTAATTCCAGACGTTCGTATTCGAGGGTGGAAAGGTAAAAAGAGACTGTTAAGTAATAAGAAAACAAATAAAAAAAACCAAAAAAGAACAATAAACGAAGCGGAGAATCCAACTTTGACACTGCATAGCAGTGAGCTAAAGCAAAGAATGATCGCAATCAAGCGAGTGCAACAATGCGGCAGTGCTTTGTAAAAGAGAGAAGCGCAACAATCGAGAGGGCCTAAAAACAAGCGGGTGCTGTTAAACAAACGGTATCACTGATGTTAACAACAGCGTTGTTTATGATAACAAACAACTCGTACAGCAACTGACAATAAAGCCGTGGCCAGATAATGATTATTTTTTTTTTTTTATTTATATACGTTAGAGTGACGGCTCAAGTGGAAACTTTCGAGCCCAACTAATGCTTATGACGACATTCACTTCTTTTGCAGTAAATAAGGTCAGTCAATGAAAATACGTTACTTCCCTACGAATTAAAATTTGAAATTAGTATAAGATAGATGGATATACATATGTAATACATCTGCTATGTGAATATTGAAAATATTTTGAGAAAAATATTTTTAATTAAAAAAATTAATGTTTTAACAAATTTATTTAAATTTTTTTAATTTTTTTTATAAAGTTATAATATTTCTTAACATTATTATCATTTCGTTTTCCATCCTATCTCCTATAGTTTTTGAGACATTTCGTTTCAAAAAATGTACAAAAACGTCAAAAAAACAAAGTGTGCGTTTATTAAAAGAATGATCGATGTACATACAGTGGTGGAGAATATAATATGGTCACTAATAACTTAGAAATATACATTAAACTTTTTGGCAACCCTTGTACGATACCAAACCAAAACTCAAGGGAAATTATTTATGGGTACTATTAGCTCCGGAAATAGTTGGCTGGAAACTCTGAAAACTAACGTGGACATAAAGATAGGATCAACGTCTTCAATACAATTAAATTAATAATTTTATGATTAAAGTAGACATTGTGAGTATTGTTTTTATTGATTTCAGTTATATATTTTATTTATTAATAATACAAAAAATCATGATAGGTCGTTCAAACATGGGCCGAGCCAAGTATTTTACAAAAGAAGAGTGCGCTATCATTAACCAATTACGTTATGAAGAGAAAAAAGCCAACGAAAAATAGCTCGATCGATTGGTCGCTCTCAGAACTTTGTATACAATGGCTTACAAGCTACATAGAGCCAATTTTCCAAAAAATGATAAAATTAGCTCTACTACATATTTTTATTGTATTTCGTTACCAAAATGACATCTGTTTGTTTGCCAGAATTATTGTAAAGAATTGTAGCATTGAAAAAAAATTATAAAACTAAAATTACAAAAGAAAAAAAATTTACAAAAATTTTCCACTTACGGTATCGCAATTTGTTAACGTGCGTGAGATACGATATGGTGCTCTTTTGCTGAGTATAATGACGCATACGGTCTTTTACGTTTACAATCGCTGCGCTTCGTTGATTGCAGCGCCCACGGTCTTGTACGTACTACCAGAGGCGGCCTTAGCCATTGCGAAGCTCAGGGCGGGTATATCTTTGTGAGGCCCTTGCCATTGAGGAATTAGTTTTAATGATGTTAGAAATGCAACATTATTAATAAATAATTTTACAGTTTTAAAATTGTTTACTGGAAATTAACATCTGTGTCATAGTTTTCCGCAGATATGTAATATCTTCTTTCAGCAGAAAGGTTTCTAAAAGTTTCTTGATCGCCACTTTTTATTTACATGTTTACATTTACACAGATTTTCTTGTACCTGCTTTTTTCTGTCGTTCAGTTTTATTTTTGATCTACGAACTCAAATTTTCTACCGGCATCACGATCACGCGAACTCATAACGCAAATTTTTTTCACTCATAAAAGTATTTGATAAAATTACAAACAGTTCTTTACTAATTTACTATTTACTACAAAAATTAATGATGTTACCTTGTTTACTTTAGATCTAATATCATTTCTTGAAAGATAAAGATTATGCAATGTAACGCACAATGCTACTCTAACATAAAAGCATGAGTTGACTACAATGACACTGATAGCCTGTCAATGACAGGCGAAATGAAAGACGGGAAGGCCCCGAACGTAAATCGTTAACATTACGATAACTACCACGTAAGAATGCGCAGCGTAAGGTGCGTAATTCAAATAAATATAAGTTCTATTACTTAGTACCTAATATTTTTCTACATGTGTTTTTGCGAGGGGCCCTTGTAAGAGCGCCCTGCTCGCTACTCCCAAAGGCCGCCTCTGCGTAATACGTATACAAAAGTTGTGTCTCCGTTGAACATGATCAACGTTTTGCGCGGAGCTGTTTTAGAACCGTCATCGTATTTTCTCTTTTGATTATCGCATTAATGCGATAGAGTCCAATCTCAATCACTGCATCAATGTTATCAGTTAGTGCTTTAAATCATTTAACTTATTTTTTCAGATTAATTTGATTATACTGCGATGGCAATCAATTGTTTTGGGAAAGCGTGTCAAGCGTGTGTTTTTTTTAGCATTTTCGATACGATTTTATAGTATTAGTGCTTTTACTTAAAAAAAAAAAAAAAACAACTTCGAGTTATATTCGTGGATATCATATTCTACAAACTCAGTATGATCTGAAATACATACATATGTATGTATGTGTGAAAATTATAAATCATCATACGAATGTGAAAAATGCTCAAAAACCTGACATACCACCACTTTGCTCGCCCGAAACCATAGCGAATTTAAATTTTTCGGCCGCAGCACTATGCGCAATCGATCGGGCATCCTCCAATGGATTTTCTGGAAAAATATCCCATTTGGTAGCCAAATGACGAATCGTACAAGTATTCGAAGATTACATTTTGTGAACGACATTGCAGAAAGACTGATCACTCTTGTGCAAAATTCCAAGAAACAGATATCGAGGGACGAAGTTTAAAAAATTACTTAAAGTGGTCAAAAATAGGGGTTTCCATTTGAAAAACTAAAGTTCACCTTCAAATGTTGGTCAAGGTCATGGTTAAGGTCATGGCTGAATCAGCCCTTTGATACCCACCAACTTTTATGTGAAACATTTTTTGAATGACTTGAAATTTTTTGACTTATTCAGCTGTGTAGGTTAAAATGGGACACCCGGTATAAAAAATTTTGGCACAGCTTTAAATATAAATAATATTTTTGTTGAGCAAAAAAAAAAGGTCCTCACTTGTACTTTAAAAGTAAAAATAATAATAGAGATTTTACCGAAGAGTATTACATTTCAAGTGAAAAGTATAAAAGTATTTCTACAGCCCAAAAATGGTCAATGCACTACTAAAGTATGTCATCTGGTTACCCTAATGTTGTCCTATCACTATCTCTACCCCTTCGTTAGAGTTCAATATACATATCTCCATACCAAATTTCATCAAAATCAGCCGATTAGTTTAGCTAAAAAAAAACATGGCGCTACCCACTTAAAAATGAATACCTTTACTCAGAGTCTACTTATCTCCATACCAATTTCATATAAATCGGTTCATCAGCTTAGCTGTGAAAACATATTTCCTTTTGGAGGGCGTAGCACCATCTACTATCTTTTTGTACCAAATTTAATCAAAACATTTTTTTCTTGTTAATGGCGTGGAACTGCCCACTCAAATTAAATATTTTCAACAAAATCTATGTAGCGTGACAACGTTTTTTCCTATTACATACTTAACTTAATGTTTTTAATAACTTTTCTTAGGGTTCAATCTATTTCCAAACCAAATTGAATCAAAATCAGTCCAATACTTTAGCCGTTTTCCTTTGTATTATTCCTTCGATAAATAAAAAAAAAAGAACTAAAAATGTATACTATCTTATCTTTTTGTTATGGGTCAAATTTATAATTTAATCTTATTTTGAATAATTTCTTTTTCGGAGGATTACTAACCAGTTATTTTCCAAATTGTACTTACATCAAGTCAAAAAAAAAAATGTATATAATTTTCATATGGGGTACACAGTACCTCAATATATGGGATAGGGTTAAATTTGGCACACATTTCAAGAATTAATACATATTAATAAAAATTACCCAAAAAACTGGTGGTAACCTATTTTTGGGACAGGTTTTGACAGTGCATATGTATTTCATATGAATATGAGAATTTCGGGAATTTCGATTTGAATGCAGATTCATTCTTAAAAAAAAAATTTATGTCGAATTTTATGTTAAAAAAAAATGGTGCGTCATCAGTAAAAAATTCGTAGTTTCCAAAGTTATTGCAGGAATTTTGATATGAAAGCACATGCATTCTTAGGATTAATTGGGGAATAACATAAAAAAATCAAAAAAAAAATCTTGAAATATTGAAAATATTTTGAGAAAAACTTTTTAGTTAAAAAAATTATTTAAATCTTCTTAATTTTTTCATAAAGTTATAGTATTTCTTAACAAAAATTATTAAATTATTTTTTATCCTATCTCCAAAAGTATTTGAGATATTTCGTTTAAAAAATGTTCAAAAACGTCAAAAAAAACAAAGTGTGCAGTTATTAAAAGAAAAACATAAACAAAACATAAAAACAAAAAACAAAAGGAATTGGAAGTAGGCATAGAACTGATTTAGAAATAAGGTCCTTGATGAAGAATTGATGATATGAAAAAAAAAACCAATCAGTCGCAAACAAATGAATTTTTTTAACATCAAAGGGATACAAATAAAAAATAATTGATTTGACTAATAAAAGTTTAAATTTCATTAACAAAATAGAAAATTACAAAACAGTCTAGTCAATAAATAACAAATTATTTAGTCATGCTGCAACGCACGCACACACACATATACAAGTCAACACGTTACATCGTTATGTTAGTACATAAAATTTAAATGTTACACTGTCGAAAACTACGATGAAATTGCGCAAAATAAAGGTCGTGCTCACCAGATACGGATACTATATATATCTCACGCACGATTTTTATCTGATTGTTTGACACCACTACGCATACCCATACACACACACACACACACGAACACACATCCTCAGGCCTTAAAATAATTAAAGCAAATTTGCACTTCAGACACTCATTGAAAATAAACATCGAAACGTGAAACCAACAAACAGCATCCACAACAATAACAACAACGATAACAACAACAACAAAAGCAACAAAATTGTGTGGGAGCAAAATGAAAAGTGTGTTTGAGAGTACGAAATATCCGAAAAATACAAAATCCCTTTAATAACCCGAGTGTGCGCAGCACACAAATGGCAACAAATCGAAAGAACAAACGAACTGGCTCACATTGTGGTATTTTATTCAAAAGACTGACTAAACAAGTTTTCTATAATTATTATATATTTACCATGGAATCAATTGAAAACCGATAGAAGTATAATATATTCTATATTCTGATATAGAATGAGCGTCTTATTGGTAAGCGTTTGAGCTACAATGGCCGCTTGTACTCAAATTGAGTGGCAAAAGAAGTGTCTGTTACCCAATGAATGAAAGGACAACCTACGTAAAAATACATTTGGTCACTTAAGGTTGCTTAACCTACTAAATTCAGCTCTTGTATTACGATCTATTGCATGGCAAAGTATGGCTATACTTATTTTCCAAGTAGAAATGGCTTACAGGCTTTGGAAGCGCCGGCATTTTGAATTTTAAGCAACTCAAAAGCTTTAAGTGTACTTCATTCCACGTGTCAGAATTTTATCCATAAATTTACCAGAATCTATCACTGAACGGCGTTTGACTTCTTCTAACCTAAGATAATCTCAATTGGCGATTTTCGCAACGTGTGCCAAATCCATTTCCACCTTCGTCTTTTGACTCAAATGGAAATCGGGTCTTGACAACCTCAAAAGGATCAGAAAGTATCCCGTTATAGCCTTTGTTATCTCCGTCAGTGAATGTCAGCCAATGCCAGTCGTTGTGGTCTTCCCGCAGGAAGAGGCATATGGTTAGCGCTTAAAAGTGGAATTGAACGGTTGTTGGCCTCCAAAAAATGTTCTTTCCAATGGATTAGCTTGGCATTTGTAGTCATTAATGGGCTCCCGTTTTGGTGTTTTACTATCCGATTTTGCTTGAATTTGTTGCCTGTCATTTTGTGTGTTATTTCGCACACCGTACGAAGGCCTCTGATATCGCTTGCCCTTTTTGCAGAAGGCTTTTACTTCTTTATTTAGGGCGCTGTAAATCTGTGCGACGTCTTACCTCTGGTCTGTTGTTTGCGTTTCATCACTAGTGCGTTTTGCTGCTCTTTTTTTCTCAATGATATTCCAGGTAGCATCCGTCATCCAGAGTTTTCAGTTCCGTGAGGTGAAGTCAAGTATGGACCCAGTGACCCAAGTAGAAATTTGTGACTCTTAAGGTCACAAATTTTGCGTGTAAGTCACAATGTGGTTATTGTGACTAAATTTTGTGTAGATAAAGTCACTTTTCATTAGTTGCGACATTTTAACCGAACATTAACTGCAAAAATACTGAAAAGCTCAGTTTCACTTTATGGTAACATTTCAGTAACTTTTGTGTACCAAATTGATCCTATTTAGGACAAATTTTAGTCACAATAACTACACAGTTCTCTTCAAAAGTTACCTAACCGTAACCACATATTTAAGACACAAAGTCAGTAAATGTGACCATATCCGCTCAATTACCATAAGTACTCAAATTTAGTTGCTATCGTTGCATATGTAACCGTAGAGTCACATTTGTGTATGTATCGTAACATATACAGTAGAGCGGTTCAAAAAAAAATTTTGTTTTTTTTACAATATGTCAGCTGATATCTATTGCGTTACACGTCTTGACAAAGCTCCTCAAAGGATTTTCATCAATATTGAATACTGGATTAGCGCCGCCTATTTGAAGTAATCAACTTTTGAAGATACAGTAGAATTTGGCTATAGCGACTCCGCATGTAACGACAATCCGGTTATTGCGACGTGTTCGCACAAATAAGTTTGGTCCCCATACAAACTTCTATATGGTATTGTAACCTGCATATAACGTCATCCGCTTATAACGACGGAATTTTTCGCTCCCTTGGAAGTCGCTATAACCGGATTCTACTGTACTAAATACTTATTTTAAAAACTGCGCAAATTATAGGAGTTATCGAATTTTCGAAGGGCTTTCATTTAAGCGGACAAAAATACAAGAAAACTGATATTACACTGGAGCGTGAAAAAAATGGGATAACTTGCGAAATTTTTAAAATCAGTAATTTTCTTCAAAGTAGACAACATCGAACAAGCGACACCTTTGAGGAGCTTTGTCAAGATGTATAATGCTATATCCGCTTAAACATCGTAAAAATCACAAACTTTTTTTTTTAACCACTCTAATAGAATTGGAATTATTTAGATTAAACAGCTTCACCCTTAAAGTTACACATAAACTACTTTGTGTAGTTATTGAACACAATTGTGTAGTTTAAGTCATGCTGACCACACTGTGTACGTACGAACACAAGTTTTATGCCGAATGGTCACAATGTAGACACAATCGGTCACAACATATGATAAGGTCACAAATGTGACTGACGCCATTTTTTATATGAAAATTATGGCATCCATTTTGATTTATAATTGTAAATAATATCTAAAAAAATTTTTACATAAATTTATGGCTCAAATTACTTCAATAAGGTTGTAATCTTACATTTAAAACACCTAGTAAACGTTATAAGATCATTCCAGCATTTTAAAAAGCATTTGATTAATAAAAAATTTTTCAATTTCTTTAATTTATTATTAAATATGGGATATTTTTTAAGCGCATAAGTTTTTTGTTCAATATAATATTAATATTTACAATAAAAATGAGCTTCGTTTTAATTTCTACGCATAATATGCGGAATTAAATTCATATACAAAGTTGGGGAATAAAATTTATAAGAAGTAAAATAGTATAATATTACATATACATATTAAAGCTTCTTACCATTGTATTCATTTATATTTAGAATACTAATACAATGATAAAAGTAACTTAAAAGTAACATGTTTCCCACAAATTTCAGTTTTTATAACCCACACAATAACTACAAAGTGTGGTTACAAAGCAGTAACATATTCAGTCACATTAACTACACATATCTCGAATGTCTCCATATCCCCACTCGGTCACGGATACGTAACGGTTACGTAACAAATCGCACTCGGTGTAGTTATCAACACAAATACTCAACCGTAACAAACCGAATGTGTGGTAACAATAACGTAACGCCGACCGAAATTTCTTCTTGGGAGCTGTTTTAAATGACGACTTGTTCTTTGCCATTTGGATTCGATTGAACTCCGAGAGTTAGTGTCGATGAGTCTCTCGTCAATGAATTTTTTCCGAAGACAGGTTTCCTCGAGTATATAAAGGTTGAACTTCCTGGATGTTGCGCAGTTCTGTTTAATGAATACTATTTTGAGTCGAAGAGAAGCCACTAGAAGATGGTGATCGATGTCTTGTATCATTTTGCTGTATGTCTTCAATATACTTATTTAACGAAATAAATTATCAAAATTTTCGAATTGAAGTTCAGGGTCCTGGTGGTTCCATCAGGGACCAGCCAGGTAATTTGCATCTAGGGGGCGTGGCTATCACCTGTAAAAAAATATAAAACAAAAATTGTCCAGAATCGCAGAATCTACAACATATATTTTTTCAGCTCAAAAAAAAGTCAGGCTTTTAAGGGTTAAGAGAAATGCAACAGTGTCAGATAGGATAGAATAGGTGATGGGTAATAAGCAGCTTGTTGACATTAAGAAATTTTTGCAATTGGAATACTATACAGATCTCAAAAGCTTTAGATACAAATTTGACTATAGGCACAGGAAGATAGTCCGTCGATGGAGCATTATTTTTCGGAACCGGTATGATTTTCGATATTTTCTAACAACTAAGAAAAGTTCATGTTGTAATTACGGTGCATAATATCATGTTTTCATAGGATAAGATCCATTGTAAGACTTAGTATTCATTTTAGTTGAGAAGCATATTTTTGCACTTAAAAACACCAATAGATTTATTTTCATGGTGACTCAAATGATATCATATATTTTATTTATTTATAGATCATTACCCACGTCTCCGATATTGCTGATTTATATTTATTTTTTTGAGGGAGTTACTTGAGCATTTGTCATGTTTTACTTAAAATTATTATGGCATAAGTTGAAATATTGCAAGTTTTTCAGGTTTTAAGAAATAGTGCAGGCGCCGAAGGAAGTTGAGTATGTGAGGTCCGCATTCTGTTCATAGTCCCCTTAGATATCAAAAAATATCTCGAAAACTACGAGCCGGATTTCAAAAATTTCTGTATCAATATTGTACCTTATTATATTACCTTTCATATAAAACACATATTTTGTAAATTAATGCAGGCGTTTCTGACTTATATAGATTTATAGATAAGTTATATCTGCAACTTCCGATAGCTATATCTCCGAAACCAGATTCGAGCGACACTTTTTGATAACATATTTATGCTTAGAATATAAAAGCACATAAGAAAATATTTGGTTTATAATCAATTTCGATTGTGTGCTAAACTGTAATTGTTCCATTTACTTGATATCTTAAGGGATGAGGTATAAGAAATAAATGTACCAACAAACCTCCTGGCAACATCCAGAATCATATCTGCAAACTTTTATGAGTTCAAACCTATATTCAGAACGCGGTCCTCATATGTTGCACACTCAAGTCCATCCAGCTCCCGGTCTAAAAATAATTTTTAAAATTTTATGAAAATCATTTTTAAGTGCAGCAATGAATGGTTCGTTTTATACTGAAATGATTTATTGGGTCATCATCATACATATGTCCAGGCCCCGATTTAGAAATTTGCCACCCCCAGGCAGTTGCAAATTTTGACGCTCCCCCTGGTACCAATAAATTAACAATCACATTAATAATCGATCACCAATGCTCAGTTATAATGGCATTTTTCACTTATAATGTTGGTAGGCGTACCAACGAAATAAGAGGGAAATTCAACTCCCACGAATAAAACAATTTTTCAAAGTTTCAGCCAATATTTGCCGCCCTAGGCACGTGCGTACTCTGCCTGTATGGTAAGTCCGGGCCTGCATATATCATCAACTTGTCGATTGCTATCTACAAAAACAAAAGCAAAAATAGCAAAATTTTAAACCTCAAGGTTCAAATCATTTTGTTTCAGCAAAAAATTATTACTTGTTTTCGTAAAATAAGATTAATGAATTTCATTTTTAAAACATAAAACATTCTATATATATATATTTTGTTTTTAAAAAAAGTTATAACGTTTTAGGTAAAAGGAAAATTTCTAAGCTTTACGAAAATGTATAATTTGTCCACAAAATGCAGAAGATTATTAACTTGGATTTTCAAAGCATAAATTTTCTCTGCTGTATAGTCGAGTTTTCAGCGTCTAATCACCATCATAAATATATAGCAAACAATTAACAAAAAAACCTGACTATTGCATTTGTATTCCAGTGGTTTAATTTAAAAAAACCAAATATTTGCTTACTTCTCAAATGTTTCATTCTCAATAAATACTCTAATGAATCTATAACCCCATTTGCTAGTAAAATTAAGCAAAAGATTTTTTGTCCAAATACTTCACGCAAATACCACAGTTCGCAACGAATGAAAGATTCGCTCTCATGCAACAAAATTCGTGTTTTTGTACTTTTTGATTCCAGTAAAATACATACACACACAACATAAAGATACACACACATCCATCCATCGAAATTCCGACAAAGTGCTGCATCCTTTAAGAAAACTTCAACCCAAAAATCAAAAAGACGAAACGAAAGCGAATTTTTCGCCATTAACGCAATTAGGAGACGACGACCACGAACGGCAGGCAGTTTTGTTGAAAGTTTTC
The DNA here is from genome assembly GCA_963662105.1 of Meiosimyza platycephala. Taxonomy (NCBI): domain Eukaryota; kingdom Metazoa; phylum Arthropoda; class Insecta; order Diptera; family Lauxaniidae; genus Meiosimyza; species Meiosimyza platycephala. The sequence continues at coordinate 78,143,823 of OY759210.1, forward strand.
TGCGTGTGTGAAAAGTTTTTTGAAAAAAATAATTGAAATTTCAGGCCAAAAAAATAAAAAAGAAATTATAATATTAAAAGAAGTTTATTGAAATTAAATAAAAAAAAAAACGTAAAAGGCGTACAAAATACAAATAATCCCTTGTTGTTGCTGTGAAAATTGTCAAAGCTTTAAAAATTTTATGCAAAACGCACAAAAATATGCTACGAAAAAGTTCGTTTCTATTACACACAGCTGCAGACTCTGCAGAAAAGATAAATGAAAAATTTTAATACGTGAAAAACAAACAGAAAATCTCGAAACAAAAGGCGTCAAAAGCTGTACATGTGAAATGCTCTGGAAATATTGTGTATAAACTTTTTAAAGGATAATAATTTTGAACTTATAATAAAACATAGCAGTAAACAGGTGAGTGAACGTTTGATTATCTAAAAAAAAAAAATTATACCCATGGTACCTCAGCTTGCAAAATATCCAAGTCAGATATGTTGAAAATTGAAAAAAAAAAACAAAAAACAGAAAGTAAAACAGCAAGAAAACTAATAATAAAAAAAAACTGTCAACATTTCTGGCCTACGCTAGCGGGCTTAAACCACTATAAGTCTTGTCTGACATTTTTAGGTCAGCATAAAAATATGGTGTACGTAAAGATGCGAATAACGAGATGGTGAGCAATGAGCTGCACAGATACACGTACTCATAGATAAAGTACAAAGCATAGAATGCAGTATGAATGCAGGAAGAAAATGTGTGAATTGCATGTAGATGCATTGAATTTCTAATATCTTAATTGAAATTTGAAATTGTAAACCATGCCACCATTGATGCCGCACAAAAGAGATTCTCTGCAATACAGCTACCTACCATCACTCACCCACCAATCTACGCCAACTTTTCACTGGTGACTACTATTACTCTTTTCGGCTATTTATTTTTTTTTTTGCATGAAAGCGCAAATATTCGTTTACAAAAGCATGAAAAAAGCAGATAAATGCCTAGGCATGAATCTCATGAGAAATTGTATCTATAAGTACAAGAAGTATCTATATAAAATGTACAATTACATTTACCCAGATACAAACACTGTCGCTGTGAGTGTATTTTTAGGGTTGCCAGCTTAAGGAAAACTGCAAAAAATTTTAACAAAAAATTATTTATTTATTTAACGTAGCTTTATTCGAGAGTACAAATTGTATAACAAAATACTTTTATTTCAAAAGCTTGATAGGCCACATTTCTCAAAAAAAAATGCGCCAGGAGGGTGCTTACACCCTCCATCATTACCATATGTACGAACAGTCAGGCAGCGATCAAAGCACTGAACCCAAAATCGTGAAGTCTAGATGTGTAGAACACTGCCCTGCTCTGCTGGATGCTCGGTCATAAGGGTATTTGCGGAAATGAGAAAGCTGACGAATGTGCGAGAATAGGATCAGAACAATCGGAGAATCAACAAGTGGATACCGCTGGCGGAACTACACTATCGAATAGAGGGTATAATCAAGAAACTAATGAACAGAAAGTGGAACATTACCGCCGGTTGCAAAACGTCTCGAAACATGTGGCCTAAACTGAATATAGATAGAACGCAAACTCTCTTAAGATTCAGAAGAATAGAGCTAAGGACTGTTGCAGGAGTACTGTCGGAGAATTGTGTTATTGGTCCTATGGCTGCTAAATATGGTGCCCCTATCAGAGATTTCTGCAGGAGTTGCGGAAATGAAGAAGAGGATGAGACGTTTAAACACCTGCTCTGTGATTTCCCGGGGCTAGTGAGGAAACAAACCAAATATTTTGGTTCTGCATTCTTTGTTGGTCTTGAGGAACTAGCCGAGTTGGAACACACCAGCATCCTCAACTTCACCAAGGCTTCTGGGTGGTTCGTCCCCATTTAATAAGACAATTTAAGGAAAAGGAGGGGCATACTTTTATACAATATATGCCCTATATCACAATGGGCAAATTGCCTTCAAGTGCATTTTCTTATATGCAATCAACCCTTTTAACCTATCTCTGAATCGACTTTGTTTCGTATTCTGTCAATGAAAGCGGAGCAATAGAACTATAATAGATAAGTCAAATCGATATACTTACTACGGGTCTTCTCACGTGGTATTCTTTTTGCGCTAAAATGTTAAATTGTTGAAAAACAATAACAAAATACAGAACCAGCACTTTTCCATTTTATCAATACTTCAGTCCCATTGTTGGCTAGTCACGTTAAAATTGGTCATATTCAGAATTCACCTTGGAACGAAACTGTTGCCTTTGCAATGTCTGAACCCAGCATTGTCTGGATTTTTGAGCTTTTGTTAAATACAGCCATTTAAAAAGTACTTACATGCACAGGATTGCCAAATGACCGGGATTAACCTGACCAAGCCCGAAATTTCATATCAAAGCCGGAGGCCTGGTAGGAATTCAAAAATAACCGGGAATTCGACGATTTTGGTATCAGATTTTTGTAAAACAACCAAAAAGAAAGTTTTTCTCGTCCAAAAATTTTATATAATATGTATATACAAATTTTAATGTAAGTCAAATTTTGAAAATTTGGCAGAGTTAGAGATGCCATATTTCGATAAATTCCACAGGTAAAAGGTTCTGGTTTAAGTTGAATTTTCAAGCAATTTAAGAACCGTTGTTGTTATTATTTTTGTAGAATCATTAGCTTAGGAGTTATATTCGCAAAACCAGTTTTGGACATCTTTGAACTGAAGTGGGCAAAAATGCAAACCTTGCACTTGGCCAAAAACTTTGTTTTTTCTAAATAGTTTCGGCCTAATTAGCTTATGATAAAAAGTATGCAAAAATCTCTAATAACTGGACTATTAATGTCGTATGCACTACTTCACATTTACCAGTTTAATTGATTTTTTTCACGTAACGACATCACCAAAATCAGATATATCGAGAAAACAAAAACTTACCTGGTAACCCTAGTGTTAGTTAATGTATGTATTATGTACGTATTTGTGTGTTCTATACTTAGCAGTGTATTTTTTGCATTTATTTCATATTTAAGAGGCAATTTATATTCCCTTTTTATCAATGTTTAGAATTTTTTCTAACGTTTTCTTCACGCCCACTAATTTACCTACTGCATTTTGTTTTTAAACTATAACGCGTATTCAAGCAAAAGAATTTATGTTAAAGCAAAAAGAAAAATTGAAGAAATAAAAACAAAAGGCAAGTCAAAGAATTCTTACCACCATTCCCATTCCAATTCCACCATTAATAACTACTGGTGTTGATCCACCACACATTCAACACCGTATTTTTTATCGCCAATGGTGAAGTGGAAATTTGTTTCGTTTACTTGTGATTTATTTTATTTCTCTAATAAACTCATTTTTCATTGGCATCATAAAACCAAAAAAATGTTCTTCATAATTGAAGAGTGGGCGAACAAAACGGCACATGTCCATGGTCGGTCGTTTTGAATTTTTTGATAGATTCGTGAACATTACACTAACCTTCAAATAATTTCAATCTCAGACACTTCAAAGAAGCTCTAGATGTCATACTTTTTTTATAGTAAAGTGAAGATTTTCCTCTAATCAGTTGAGAGACATAAACAGTTTTTTGCGATTTCAGAAAATTTTTAACAACTAGAATGTGCCGTTCTGTTCGCCCACTTCTCAATTATATCACTATCAATTATAGTGTAAGGAAATGTAGCGGTTCCAGGGTAAAGGCAATAAAAAAGCGATTCGCACGGGAAAAAAATGGAAGAGTTTTTCATGGCCATCTATAGAAAATCAGAGGTCAGCGGAACCTGTTAAAATTTTTTTAATGCGACTTATTTTAAAATGTTATGAAATAATATAACTTCTTATTAGATTTCGTTGGATTGCAAAATCTTATTTAGTTTTTTTCTACCAAAATATAATGATATTGCGAACGTGACATGTTTTTCCATTATGTTTCATTTGAGCAATTTTTCATATATTTTTTGTATTAAGGATTTCTATAGTAATTAAAAAACAAATTTAGTATTAATACTGCCCCTAGGTAGTTGCAAGAATTGCCGCCCCCCACTCCCCACAAAACTTCTTCAATAGTGAAATAATTTTGTTCAATCAAAATGCATTGATTTCCACCTAAGTACATAGGGATTAGATTAGGGATGAGATTTTTTTGTTGCTGTTAAAACGATTTTTCTTGTAAGGGGCGTGGCATCACCCAACTTAAAAAAAATTTCTCTTCTCAGGAATCAGTTAATCCACATATCAAATTTGATCAAAATTGGTGTAGCGATTCAGTAGTGGCTACGGTTTTTTCCATTAGGGGCGGTACCACGCCTACTTAAAATACTTAGAGGTTCTAATAACAATTTTTGTGGTTCAATCTAACTCCAAACCAAATTCCATTAAAATTGATTAGCCATGCAAACGTATTTTACTATTAGAGGCGTAGTGCCGCCTACTATTAAAAGAAAATTATATTGTGCACTGCCCCTTTTCACAACTTTGCTTGAAAAAAAAATCAGCGTTTTGTTGTGTTCTCACAGTTAAAAAGTGATCTAACTCTTTTGAAACTGCCTAGTTTTACACTTACGATTGTGAACGGGACCAACTTCAAACAGCTCTAGGAATTTAAAGTTTTAATTTTTTACACTCGTTGTGTCTTGCTTTAATTATATGCATGGAACTCTGTTTAAACAAAAGTTTTGACACAATTGCTGCTGTTATTAATCGCGAAATGAGAACAAATGAGGTTTTTGGATTGCGCACGGAACATTAGAACATGAATTAAAGCGACTTAAAAACTTACAGTTAATGGCGATTGGTTTAATACATTTTTAATATTTTAATCACGATAGACCTTTCTGTGGAAATACCCACATCTCAAAAACTATGGGGAATAGGATAAAAAAACTTAAAATCATTTTTGTTTAAAAATGCATTAGTTTTATAAAAAAAAAATATAAATAAATATTTAAACATTAATTTTATTGAGATTTTATGCCTGCTTCGAAATCGTGTTTTACAGCTCTGCTTTTTTCAGTGGTCTTCCAGCTTGCATCACTCAACCAGGCTTTTTCTGAAAGCGAAATTTTCACAAAGTAAATCTTAATGCTAACTTTCAGTAAACCGGTTTTTCGAAAGGATTTTCAGCGCTTTATCTCACTTCGCGTTAGTCAAGCACCCATCATATATACCCAACCCAACCAAACGTAAACTCCCACGTATAGTATGCCCACAACTCATTCACATTCGTATTCATATTCACTGGGCCGCGACCATTTCAAGTGGGCACCACTTGACTGTTTGGGTTACTCCTGTGATTCTCTTTGTCATAAATTATTCAAACGTAAACATCAACAAAATCCTCATCGTCATCATCAGCAACAGTATTTTCATCATCTGCTTCATTTTCATTCATTCACAATATCGTCGTCGTTTCTCATTTCGTTTGGTCAGATTTATGTGTTTGGATCTTCTGCAGCCTCAAAGCCGTTTTATCACATTGTCCTTGTATTATAGACTTTATTATCCTTCTTTGAGTGTTTGTTTGTATGAGTGTGTTGAGCACATACATACATATTTGTTAGTATGCGTAGGAATAGAAATTTCAATTTTAAATGTGCTTCCTAGTTTTTTGCACTCTATGTTAATCTCCTCTGTTTTTTTTTTTTTTTTTTTCTTCCAAAACACGTATGTAGAGTAACGTACCGTACCGTCGTTTGTTTCCTTTTATGGCACGATACTTCTTTCTACTTTTCGTTACTTTATGGTTTTTCGTATTTAATTTATGCAAACTCATTTTTAAGTTAGTCTTTCTCCTTTTGAAAAACGAAATACATAGCAACATTTTATTTTAGCTTAACTGCTGGCATTCGCTTAAACCTTTGAAATATTACTTCTAATGTTGGGGGACAAGTCATTTCCTACAACTACGAAAACATAAGTTGGTTTTTTTACTATCCAAATAAATATCTCTTCAATATAGTGTTCAGAAGTTTCATTTCGTGAGACGTCCTTGTGCCACAGAATAATGATGAAGTAATCTGGCAAAACACATTAACAATATTAAGGTTTAACAGCCCTTACGGGACTTCAGTCTAGCTTTCCTCACCGTCATGCTGTTACGTCCATTTTATGTGTGCGCAATGGTAACCAAGGTTGCCAAGTAGCCGCTAGTGACGCGGCTAGGCCGTTAATTGCATGCCTAAGCCGTAGGCCACGTAAGAATTTGAAAATTTTGCAAAAAGCCATTAATTGGAGGTAAAAGCCGTTAATGGGAGGTAAAAATATTTTTATACCAGCAAAAAAAAAAAGGACAAACATTTACTTTTAAAAAAAAGGTATTATATTGCTGACCTAAAAAAGGTCATCAGCTTTTTCGAAAAAATTTTTTACATTTTAACAAATTTTTTGCCTTAGTGGAAGACCGAAAATTCCTCATTTTCAACTTGGCAACCCTGATGGTAACAGTTGATTTAAGTTAAATTTTAGTTTTCGTTGTATAACCATAATTACATTTCATCGCCAGCTAGGAGTGCTAGCGTAACTGGGTGAGTGGACCGCATTGGGCCCTGGCTTTAGGGGACATAAAGAAAATTGCTACAAGGAAACTGAGAATATGGGAATTTTTTTTCAAACTTTTTCGAAAGTAAAAAAATAAAACAAAGTAAGAAAATCAAAGCATTGAAATAATGGAAAATTTGAAAAACAAATATCAAAATATTCTTTTTTTAACAATTTCCAAAAATTAAAAATGAAAAATAAAAAAAGATGAGATGTCCAGTTGAAAGGCCGACCAAGTGCCTTTTTCATACTTTTGGAAAAATATCGAAAAACGTTTATCTTCTTCTATATTCATTGAAAAATTAAAACATTTTTTTGGCATTTAACTTTAAATAATATAAAACGAAAACTTTTTTCGAAATTCAGGCTGCGGCATATTGGTTGACTTTCATTTAAAAAGCCAATTGTTTATTTCCGATAAAATTTCCGGACACTAGGAATTTTTAAACCAAAAAATATTAAAAATTTTTTTTTTTCGTTAAACTTAAAATTACAAAAAACGAAACTTTATTTTTCAAAGTTGGGGTCTGGCAATTTGTTGGCATTTAAATTAGCTTTCAGTTAAAAACGAAAATTGTTCGTTTCCGATAAAATTTCCGGTCTCAAGCAATTTTTGAGACAAAAAATATTTAAAAATAATATTTGTTTGGCTTTTTCCAAAAAACCATATTTTTATTTCACAATTCTGGAGATTTGTTGGAATATTGATAAGCTTTAATTAAAAGAAAAAATTGTTAATTTCTGACAAGATTTGCGCTGTCTAGCCATTTTTGAACAAAAACAAATATTAAAAAAAAACATTTTTTCGGGATTTAACTTAAAATTTTAAAAAAACATTGTATCTTTTTTCGAAATTCGAGCTACTGTGATTTATTGGCATTTTGGTTAGCTTTAATTTCAAAAAAGAATTGTTCATTTCCGACAAGATTTGCGGTCTCCAGCAATATTTGAACCAAAACTCGATTCGGGACAACAGTGCAGCGGAGCGCAGTATTTTCAGAGGTGCGCGGAAGAATTAATTTATTTGGGATAGTCCGTATTTGGCTACCACTCTGAAAAAATTAGTTTTTAAAGGAAATTTGACGAGGAATTCAGTGGTATTTTTTTTAGTTTCATACCGAATGGTATTCGCTCTATAAGCTAACTTTAAAGAATTGATTTGTTATAAATGATTTTAATTTTTCATTTAATGCTCAAGGCAAAAATTTTACAAGAAAGCTGTAGCTTTAAAACGATATAAACAAATTATTTTTCCGTTAAAATTTACCAGAGATATAACTATTTGAATATGAGCGTAAAACACCGAAAAACGTAAAACCTTTGACCATCGTAACTCGATATTTTTCGATATATTCGATAACAAATCTATTTCTGATTTTCGTGTCCACTAATATAATGCCTAGAATATGTAAAAAAAATTTGGAGCGATTCAAAGATGTGTCGGCCAGAAAGTGTTCGGTATGCTAAAGCAATGAATTTCTTACATTTTCAGATTCAAAATGATGAAATGTCATAATATTCTTATGGCACTGTTTTCATTTTCAAACCCCCATAAAAACCTTAAAGAAAAAACAATTAAAATTATCATTTTATATACCCACGCTAAGTGCAAAAACTCAACTGTAAAGAGCGACTAAGAAACCTATTTTCGTCGACAATATTTTTCTATCTAACATATGAACTAGAAAAAATCGTATAGAGTAGAACATTTGTTGCTCAGATTCAATCAATAATTGGTTCACTTAGCACTTCTTGTCACATAGCAAGATATAATTACATACCTACATAGGGACCGACGACTTAATAAGTTTTATGGCATAAAGCAGCCGCTAAAACGTTTATTAAAAATTTTAAAAATCTCGCAGGAAAATCAAAACAAAATTTTTTTTAAAAAACACAGATTTTTTTATAAAAAAACAAACTTTATTAAAAAAAACTTATAAGCGTTAGTACATACATACACATATAAAATTAAGCGCCAACTTTTGACTGAAATAATAGCTTTTAAGTGCCATATTTCGTTATCGCTGCTACAATGAAATCAATATCACATATATCACCAGTGAAATAAAACCGTTGATATTTTTTTAATAAAATTATTACTGTAAGAATCTGATTACAAAAATTAAATTATACGACGTCTTGAAATTTATAATCAAATATTGTAAATCATTTCTCTTATTATTTCATTCAACAATTTTATATTGATTTGATTTTTAGAGTTTTTTTATGTCGTTGTAATGTAAAGTTGTGTATTTTATTAATGGTCAATGCATTGAAACGGATGAGTGCAAGCACTCACGGTTTGACGTGTGATTATTAAGGCTTCTATCGAAAAGTATAACGTAGTGTCAAAAGTGGTGCCATGTCATAACCTCAATGCTCATAATGCCTAAATAATTTTGGGAAGTACGACCACGTTTGTTTTGCTTGGAAATACAAGAAAAATTCTATTGTTTTTTTTCTAAAAACTCATATATCTTTGTCATATGCAAGATATGTATGAGCATGACCACCTTCATATTTCTTTTGGGCTTGAAAAATTTAAAAACTAGCTTCGAATGTACTATATTCTTTGGATCTTCAGTCACATTAAAAATGTGGGCGTGGTTCAATAACAAGGTGTGGCACTACCCATACAACTAAAATACCTAAAACGATATACATACATATGTAAGTATATTGGCGCCTGTGATAGGTTTTTTCTACGTTTTAGTAAAAACAGTTGCGCTGTTCACAGGTTTGATCTAGGAAATTGAAATTTTTTAAAAAATATCTAAAATAATTGGAAAAAAAACACCACTGTATACATCAGACAAGATTTTGGTTAATTATTTGTTTGGACGTGAACCGTTCCATGCACTATATTTGAACAGGCGCTCTAACACTGGAGTTATTGAGGTTGAGACTTTGAGCTGTGCAAAGTTCGCATATTTATTTCAATAAATTTGTCATCTTTTTTATCATTTCTTGTTTGTTGCCAAGCCTTCGATTTGAAGACATGCTTTCGAAATTGTGGCGTTGCCACTCATATCCAAATGAGCGTTTCTCGTGAAATTAGAAAATTTTATCTATAAATCATAGCATTTCTGTAAACCGACTTTTTCATAGAATGGTGTCGCATATTATGATGTCAATGTTGATAAAACTTGAAAAATATCAAAAAGTCAATAAAATTTAGACATGAAGTAATATAGACAATAAAAAAGAATCTTAAAAGTCGAACTTTCCGTTTTCGAGAATTGGTGAAATAGCACTCACTGTAGCTCAATTTAGAACCTTTTAATATATTGAAAGTTACCCTCGTATAAAATATCATTCATGTTAGTAAGTAATTTCAGAGATTTTGGAAAAATGTTGCCATATGTAATCGTATGGCAGCGTCGCCTGTGATGCTCACCATACTTTTTAAAAGAACATTTTAATTAAAAGTTGCACAATTTTACGGTATCATAAATTTCATTCATTCGAAGGGTGTAAATCAAAAGGGCCGATAAAAATGCATTTCAACGAGAACACTTGAATAGATGCTTTTAAAAAACGTGCACACACTTGTGCAGACAAACTTATGTGTGTATGTATATAACTGCATACTTACAAATATGCAAACAAGCAAACAAAAACTTAACCTACCAGTGCACTATAGGAAATTGCACTCAATTTGCTGGTCAAAATTTAGAAAACTTGAAACGTAAGTAGATGGAAAATTTTCTGCAGAAATTTGTTAGACGGTGGAGATGTTCTCATACAAAAATGGGCTCAGTCGGGCGGTTGTCATGTTCACTTCCTATATAAGAGATATTGACGAAATCATATAGCAAAAATCAACAATTTTATTATGATTTTATAGATTTGTTAGAATTATTAGCACTTTTAACGTTTCCATCGGAATTTTTCCATCTTTATTATTCTAAATGAAACATCAAAAATTTCCATCCCCCAGTATACTGTTAATAATTTTACATCAGGTAAAAAAACTAATGCAGTCAAATATCATCGGAAGTCGCTTTTACGGTATTTCTATACAGCTAAGAAGCTACTTAAGTAAGCGCAACTTAAAGATTTACCACAGTGTAGTGTGGAACACATTTTGATACGGATTAAATTGTCGTAAAAGAAAAGCAGGTGAAAGACGTTTGTGCGCTATAAAATAGAAGTTATTACCTAAATATAATATATACATTGTAGTTCACTTGCTAAAGCCGCAATTTAGTGAATTGATTCGTACTAAATATTTCGTCAGTTTACAATGTACGATAGCCCAGGATGGGCTATGATTCTGGATGCCTTTAAAGATTGGAGTATTGATGGAAAAAGTTAATTGAATTAGTAGTGAACCATTTTGAGAAATAAAAAAGATTTATCACTAACCGATTAATTCGATTTTTCAAAATATCAACTAAAGACACCAAATTCAAGCTGAAGCTGAAGGCCATTTCTCAATCAGCCCTCGAAAAATGTTTAAAGGATTGGATCAAGCTCTGGTGTTGATATATTGAAAGCGGCAAGCCTACTTTGACGACAATATTCTATATCTAGTGTGTATGTAAATAGGCAGTAGCAAAACGTGTCCATCGCAATTTAACTGACATAAACAATAAATTATTTTTACGTTGGAAAGGTTGTGAAAAGGGGATGTACTGAGTGCAACTTTTTTTCTAATAGTAGGCGGTGCCACGCCTCTGATACGAAAATACGTTTCCATGGCTAAACCAAAAAATTGATTTTGTTGAAATTTAAGAATTTTAAGTTCTTTAAGGGGCGTGCTACTATCTATAATGGGAAAATACGCTGTCACGGCTGAGTTACTACACCGATTATGATGAAATTTCTTATAGAGATAGATGAAACTCTGAGTAAAAATATTTGTTTTGAGTGGATGGTTCCACGCCCCTAACAGAAAATACGTATCGCTGCCAAAATAATGGACCGATTTTGATAAAATTTGGTAAAAGAATAGATTGAATCAAGAGGAAAGGTATTTGTTTTAAAGATGGTGCCACGCCCCCATAAGGAAAATATGTGTTCTTAGCTAAACTAATCGACTGATTTTGATGAAATTTGGTATGAAGAAATATATAAGGAAGAGATAGAGCTATCTCTATATGATACCAACGCGAGCGTTTTGCACCATGTCATTTTTGCCTATATATAGTCATTTTTCTGAGTTAGCGGTTAATCTTTCCATATTCTCATAAATATTCCATGTGAATAAGGTTACAAGGCATTGAATGGCGCTCCATCTCCTTTGGCAAGTGTGAAGTGTGCATGAGATTACTGACTTGTTGGAAAATCTAATGCCAACACAACCCAAATTTACAATATTAATGCATGATTGAATAGTTTTGTTGAAAATTCTAATATAGTCCAATGAAGCAGTGCAGTATTTAGAATCGTGTCTATTCCACTTACCCGAAATGCTGCAAGACATTATGTTTTACTATACTTGAGATGTCTTTTCCATTAAACTTTTCTTATATCTATGTATCTTCAAATTTTCTCTTCTATTCGGAAAATTATATATTTCTTGAATTTATTTTAATAGTTTCAAGTACGGTGGGTGTACTTGTTGAGTATCTATGAATGTGCAGCCTTATACGGTGTATAACTAAGTAATGTCGGTTCGAACATTTAGATGTCGCCCAAGCCTGAATATTTATCGAATGTCATGAAACTTTGACAGTGTGAAGCGCCAAGTTTCGCGCCAATCGAGCGTCATTATCGTGTTATCTCAGCGCAGTCAACATGTCGAGTTTCGTGCCGAATAAAAAGCTTTCGCGGAAAATGTTAATTCTGTGTTTTCATTTGAAGAAAAGAGCCGCGGAATCGCACCGAATGCTTGTTGAAGCCTTCGATGAAGAAGTGGCGACTGTTAAAACGTGTGAAAGATGGTTTCAAAGATTCAAAAGTGGTGATTTCGATGTCAAGGACAAAGAACGCTCTGGAGCTCCGAAAAGGTACGAAGACGCCGAAATGCAAGCGTTATTGGACGAAGACGATTCCCAAACGCAAAAAGAACTCGCAGAGTATTTGAATGTGAGCCAGTCTGCCGTTTCCAAACGTTTACGAGACAAGGGAAAGATTCAAAAGGTCGGTAGATGGGTGCCACATGAATTGAACAAGAGATAGATGGAAAGGCGCCGAATCACATGTGAAATTTTGCTCACACGGTTCAAAAGAAAGTCGTTTTTGCATCGAATTTTCACTGGCGATGAAAAATGGATCTTTTTCGAGAATCCCAACCGCACGAGATTCTGGGTAGACCCTGGACAACCGTCAACATCGACTGCTCGGCCGAATCGCTTCGGCAGGAAGACGATGCTCTGTCTTTGGTGGGACCAAGAGGGCGTTGTGTATTATGAGCTTTTAAAACCCGGTCAAACGGTTAATACGGCACGCTACCAACAACCGAGAGAACGGCCGCAATATCAAAAAAGGCAACACAAAGTCATTTTCCTCCATGACAACCCTCGCGCATGTCTTGTTCTTGTTCGCATCGATGGGACACGCACTCGCTGAGCAATGCTTCGGTTCCTACGAAAATGTGAAAATTTGGCTTGATAATTGGTTTTTCGAAAAACCCAAGGAATTCTATTGGCGTGGAATTCACAAATTGCCTGAAAGATGGGAAAAATATGTGAAAAGCGAGGGAGCATACTTTGAATAAACGATTCTTCCTTTAACTCTTGAAACAAACGTGTTTTTTTTTTAAGAAAAAACGACATTACTTAGTTATACACCTGGTATATCTAACTGATGATGCAATCTGTATAAAAGTACTGTTTCTTGCCAGAGGTAAGAGTTCAAATGTTACCATATTCTTCTAAAAAGACAGTATCAGCAATAACACAATCATTATTCAGCTAAAAAGAAAAAAAATAGTGATAAAGTTATGAGCTTATAAAGATTAGAGTTCAAGATCTTCTTTAAAAACTGATAAAAAAAAAGTTATTTCATAATATCCCAAAAACTGAACGCGAAAAACCATTTCTTTTTTTTTAAATCGACGGATAATTTGAGCAATAATTATCAAACCATGCTGAACAAAGCCTATTTTTTATTTTTTCATAAACTAGGGTAATTCATAAATCGTAACCATTTCCACTCACTGTGGTATGAAACACATTTTTTTTTGGCATAAAGTCCAATAATGAAAGTAGAGCTTTGAAACTTTGCACCGGCTAAGTCCATAAAACTGAAATATATGAAACATCATAGTTTTTTAAACTTGTATCATAAATTGATGAAATATTGTATGTATGTATGCTTCTGATAAGAGAAAATAATAATATAAAATATGGGCGTAATCCTCCTTCTATTGTATTGTGCCTTCCATATTACCTTCTACAAAAAAAAGTTGAACTGTATTTTTTACTGTAATTTTTCTGAATTTCATCTTTAATTTCATCAGTTAGTTTATCATTAGTTGATTTCTGTAAGCCCCAATCAAAAAAACCGTCCACATACCGATCGATCTCCTGATCCTGAAAGTATACAATTCTTAAACTCAAACAAAACAAAAACTTTTTGAATTTAATGCTGTAGCTTCTTTTTATTTCTTCTTTTTAGAATTTTCATCCATAAAACTATCGCAAGCTTTGGAACTGGATAATTTCTTACCAAATCACCAACAATCAAAACGAACACAACCATAATCAAACGAAAAGTGCTATACAAATTATATAATATTTGAAATCAAAGCTCCACTTAACGAAAATATCAATGAAATTAAATGCAAAATTGACATACAAGACAACTGCTGTCAAAATGAAACAAAAAATGGCGGCAACTGTCAAACGGCAATCAAATTTCTACAATTACAGCAAAAACAAAAACAGCAGTATCAACTTACTAACTTAGCAATATACTTTAGTACTCTATGGAATTTTTCACTTACCTATTTAGTATTACGTTCAACTAGCGCAGCTATTTTGGTTATTCATTTAATTAAATTTTACTTAATTGAAATTCGTAAATGTTCAACAAATATTATAGTAAATTTCGATTGCCATACGACGAAGAATCGCGTAGTGCTACGAACTCTTAGAAGCAATCAACAAAAAGTTGCTGTCAAACTACAAAAGAGATTCTTCAACAATTCAACAACATATTTGATGCTACAACAATTTTGTAGTCACATCTACAGTTTATTAGTTGAAACTACAGTAAGCAGTAGTTCGTTAGTGATAGAACTCTATAAGACACTACGGACACATTGCGAAATCAGAAAGATAGAAAGAAGAAAAGCAGAAAATGTACGTTCGTTTATAATTCGACTACAAGGAATTTGCATTATAAGACTGATATCATTGTTAAAAAGAGTTTTTCAAATTCCCCATAAAATTAGAAAAATTACAATAAATCAAGCACCACGGCCAAAAGAAACAAAATTTTATTATTTATCTTCAACACTTCTTTATTCGTTACAAATACGAGTAATCACATTCTTGTGCTTACAATTGAAACATTTTTGGTACTCGTCTGCTCGCAAAAGCTTACAATCAACGTCATTCAATACGCCGCCAACTAACCATCACGATGACACCTACTATCCGAGCAACATTAAAAGGAATGAAGTTATAGTATTAACCAAGTGTATGTGGAATCCTTTTCATGTTGGCTGTTGTATGGGAAAATATTCGCTAGTGCCACATTTGCAGCGCAGCCTCATCTTCTTGATCCTACTATCGACGATGTGGCATGGATCGGAATGTTTTCATGGTAGCGTCAAATTGGGCACCAACACAGTGAAGACAAAGTACGGTCTGCTGCGTGGTATAGTGGTTCGATCCTCACCATTGGTTGAAGCATATTTGGGTATACCGTATGCATCACCACCTGTTGGTAGTTTAAGGTAAGGTTTTTTTTTATTTAAGATTTATGCTTTTTCCACTTGTACCAAGGGACTGTTAAAGATTCTCTTGCTGGAGTATTGTTAGTGCAGTGTTTCTTTGGTCAAAGAAGTTTGGGTAGTTCAAAACTATAACGATTAACAATTAATTACACGAGAAAGTTATGTGAATTATAGTACATAAATGTCTTAAGAGATAAGCGCAAATCAAAATGCTTCTTTAAAATACAGTGTTTGCAATTTTTCTTGTGAAATTATCAAGTTAGCTACGTTTAGATACGTCCACTGACTGTAAAAAAAGAAAGGCGAGTATCCACTTTTTTAATTTTAGTTAAAAAAGTTTGAGCTTATTTGCGCAAACTGAACAAAATTATAAATTTTTTAAAAAAGGTTACATAAATTTTAATGCGAGTTTACAACGTAATATGGACATCATTATCTACACATCCCCTCAGCTTCTTTATGCCCAACCCATTTTGCACAGTATTTCCAAGCTTGATTAGCTTCGTTGGGATCCAAAAATTCGTCATAGCCCAGCACAAGTTCAGTCGATTGGCGCCATCGTATACAGTTCAAAAGTCAACAAAAAGTGATGGGTACTGATTTGAAATTCGATGATTTATTTTTATGTCGTTCCGTTAAGGCCGAATCCATATTGGTACAATTCGATCAATATGATGTAGATAGGTTTCAAGCGTTCACCGATTATGTTGGACATGATCTTATACGCTACACTTAATAGGTTTATGCACCGATAGTTCTTACAGGACATTAGATTGGCGTTTTTTGTGGATGGGGCAAATAGAGCTGATTCTCCGGAGCTAATTCTCCTCAGGCAAACATTAGCCCTTCTCAAGATTTTAATGATTTGATGCACGCAACCTACCATAACATCACAACTAGCTTTGAAAAGCTCCGAGTCAGTCTTTTGCATCTGGTGACTGTATTTATTTTTAACGCCTTCACCGCTAGATCTACCTTTTCTTGACTAGATGTCCGAACTTACTCATTGACTAAAAGTGGAGTCACTTGTTCTTCTATCAGTCTATCGATTAATTTTCCGCTAAGAAGCTGTTGAAAATGTTGCATTAGTACATCTGCAACTCCCTGTAGAATCGTGACCTTTTCTGTCTCATCATATGGGGCTTGCGATCTTCTCTTGTTACTTCTGATGTCTTTCCGTTCCCGAAACCTTTCCTTATTATTGCTCTTTGTTTTTCGTGCACTTTCATTTACATGGTTTAGTTGACAGTTAAATATTTTGAAAATTTGGTGATGACCATGTTGCCGTCTGGATGTGGTGAGCAGAAATTTGTTGTTACTTTTAATCGTATTGCGTTCTGCTGCAAAATTGATAGGTTAGGTTAGGTAGGAGTAGCAGTCAGCTATGAAACTGACTCAATTAGACCAAATGTAATCCATTGTCATACCACAGGGTGTTTGACTTTACCCTCTCGTTGAATCAACCAGACTTCGAAAACTGAATATCTGACCTATACTTACATGTCTAAGGTCATTAAGATCATCAAATAAAAACGAACCTAGTGTTTTTTGGCGTGTTCAAGTGCAAGTGCGGGGCAGGAGCAGAGAAAATTTTTTAATGTTTTCCTCTTCTTCCACATCTCCACAACTTCTACAAAAGTCAAAGGACCTAAAATCTAACCTCTCCGCTTGTCTGCCGATGAGACAGTGGCCAGTTATGACTGCAACAACTGACGAGACGCTATGTCTAGTGCGGGAAATCAGCTCTGACGAACGCTTAGCGTCCCATATCGGCCAGATCTGCCTAGTATTGCAAGTTGACCCTTGAGTTCATCTTTTGTTAACATTTTTTACCATTTCTTCTTTAAGCAGTAACTTGCAGATAGCAAGTGGCATGCCAACACCTTCCTTGTCCTGAGGAATTTGTGCAGTAGTTCCTTGCCTAGCAAGTTCATCAGCATTGCATTGCATTGCAATTGCCGTCAATGTTCCTATGCCCTGGCACCCAGATGAGGTGAATGTTAAAATACTGAGCCATCCAGAGGCGGAGACTTCTAAAAAATATTGGGGGGGAACAACTTTCAAAATTTTTTTAATTGGCAATTACAAGGGAGGGGGGGCGGTGTAGAGTCATAGTCATCAAAAAGTATGTGAAAACACATGATCAGTATGTATACATTTCCCAATTGTAATCAAAATTTATTGTTCAAAAACATCACAAAATTTTGGTTATGACAATGTAATATTTTACGTCTAATTTCGCATCGTTCTATGAATCATTCGTGATCTCGTTTAAGTCTACAATAAATGCATCTTCGCATTGTACACACAAAATGCTTAGAGAGTTATGGCGAGTTTGGATCATATACTCCTTAAATAAGTTAACAATCTTCTTAAGGTCGAAAACGATTTTTCAGCTGTGGATGTCGTCACAGGCAATATTATCATCAATTTTAAAATTTCATTAATTCTAGTTACAAATCTAAAATGTGTTTATCACTTTTCAATAAACGTACATAGTCAGTGAAGCTTTTTTTCAAAGATTGTAGCTCGTTTGTTGCAGAAAATTTTATCCACGCAGTGTCGAAGAGCATATTTCTATATATGTATGTAAAATTAGTCCATCCTTGTCAATATCTGCACCAAAAAACATAATTATTTCATTTTGAAATTTGTCATATTCAAAAAGAAAATTTTCAGCCTGGCTAAGAAAAGTGCAAAATTTCGTTTCAAACCTTACTTTCAAACAATTCACAATATTATCAATAATTTCATAGTATTGACTTCTGAATTTTTTTTCGTGGTTTTGGAAACAAGCATTATTATTCGAATAATCAAAATATTTTGGAACTTTTAACTACGTTAGAATATTTTAACTGCAAATTCGTCCATTCTCTTGGGTGAATCTCTCACAAAAATTATAAAATCTTTTGGAATATTAAGGGCATCACGAAATTCAGAAATTATTTTTACTGAACCTTAGATGACTAGATTCAATTTATGTGCTAAAGTGGATGAAATGGGCCTTTTATTCAACTTCGGAAATTTAAGCTTGATCTTTGAATTTTTCAGAAACATTTGTTGCTACGTCAAAGCATACGCCCCGGATGAACTGAACGTCAAGATCTAAACGACGTAAAATATCAATGACCAAGAACCAAGAAAAAGTTATTCGAAGTCAACTGAATCATTTTCGAATCCGAAAATAATAATCGATATATAGTTTTTCATGAATAGACTATTATATTGGGGGGGCAAGGCCCGTCAAAATATTTTTTGGGGGGCAAGAAGTGCTTTTCCCCCCATAGTCGCCGCCTATGGAGCCATCTCATTTAGAGACGAGCGGCATTGTTGGGCTTCTAGTGAGTTTAGAGAGACTGATTCTAGAGATTTGACAGCAGCCTGACTATCTGAATAAATGTTTATATCCTTTCTGGATACAACATTCATCCTCAGCCAAAATGCTACCTCTTCTATCGCTATAACCTGAAAAACGCTACAATGGGCTGGTAACCTTGCAGCAATTTTTACCTTCAGTTCCTTAGAGTAAATACCATAACCCACCTGGTTATTTAGCTTGGAGCCATCTATGTAAAAATTTATATAGCCTCTTCTGTCCGGGAGCCCTCCCTTCCAGTCATCCCTAGATGGAATGTGAGTTACGTAATCCCTATAGAATGAGATTACTGGAACAATGTAGTCCAAGTTAGAGGGTACAGAACTCAAGCTATGAAGAATAGTTGAGTGTCCTGTTCTACTGTCGGACCAGCAAACAGTTTCCCTAAGTCTGATGGCAGCATCCGTTTACTAGAGGAACGAGATGAAAGAGGACCTCCAAGGCGTCAGTCGGTGTAGTCCGTAAAGCATCACTGATACACATGGAAGCTGCCCTTTGATCCCTTTGCAATTGTTTGTAATAGGTGACCTTGCCTTAGACAGGCCACCACACCACAATGCCATATAACAGAATCGGTCGAATGACCGCTGTGTAGAGCCACTGAATAATGCGAGGTGATAGCCCCCATATTCCACCTACCCCTTTTTTACAAGAGTATAGCGCTACCGTTGCTTTCCTAACTCTTTCTTCGACATTAGTTTTCCAACTTAATTTCCTATCCAATACCAGACCAAGATACCTTGCACTATATTTAAATGCAAGTCTAGTGCCATTTAGCGAAAGTGGTTCTAAAATTGGAAATTTTTGATTCCTAGTAAAGAGTACTAGTTCAGTTTTGTTCGGATTTACACCTAAACCAGCCTCATCTGCCCATGAGGCAAGTATGTTTAAGGCATCCTGAAGAATTTCACACAATGTGCTTGGGAATTTGCCACATGCAATTAATGCTCCATCATCTGCATAGGCAACAGCTCTAAAGCCGTGCCCTTTTAGTGACAAGAGCATCTTGTTTACTGCCAAATTCCACAGTAGAGGAGATAGTACACCACCCTGTGGCGTTCCTCTGCAAACGAACCTATTTGCCTTGGATTTACCAAGATTTGAGGTAATGCTTCTGTTTGTCAGTAGCTTTTTAATCAAATCAATTAGGGAACTATTAATGTCCAGTTTATGAAGTTCTGATATGATCATATTTGGGTTAACATTATTAAATGCTCCTTCAATGTCTAGAAATTGATAAGTCGTAACAACTTTCCATGCCAGATCCTGTTCACCGCTCTTCCAGCAAAATTGCGAAATGGCATTAAACACCTTTAGAACATCCTTAAGTTTTGATTGGCTCCGGGTGTGTAAAGCCTTAGTACATCATACGAACATAATTTCATTTCGTTGTCAGCGGGTATTCTTTTTGTCATAATATGTGGATTACTTATGATTGAAGAGTATCTAAGGCTTCAGATTCAACCATGCGTGCGATTCTCCAACCTGAAATGCCAAACCTTAGCAAAAGTTGAAGAGTATTCTATCCGTCGATACTACTGATAAAGGAAATTGATACCTTTTGGTCTCATCTGTGCTGTGTAAGACACACATATGCCCAGAACTGCACCAAAAGATGGCAAAAGGGACAGTCGCCTCGAGCCCTGCGCTTGAGCGTTCAAGAAGACATGGGTATTCAGACGACGATTCTTTCAAAGATCTCAACCGACTATATAAGAAATTCTTTGGCCAGAATCTGACGCAAATATTTCCGCAATCATATGAGGTATTCCTAAATAAATTCTGCAGTTCTGTAAAAAATTCTATCGACACATTTGCGATTTCTTCCCGTGCCGTTGGTGTTGCGAGCAAGTCGATTTGTAATAAGAGTAGAGTCTTAAAAAGGAATTTCCCACATTTAATTTAATCTAAGTTTGTACTTGTCATAAATTTATTTTGGTCAATAACTGATAAACTTGAAAATAAATACATTGTTCGATACGATTATAGGTGCATTCAGTGGCGGATTAAGCGTATAAGCACAACAAGCACGTGCTTGGGGCCCCCGCCTCCTTTTCTGTACTAGCGTTTTTTAGAAAACGTGTTTTATTTTGAAAATTTTAAACTATATCTGCAAGTATGTTAATATTGCAGAATTTTTTCATATATCGAACTTAGAGTGGATGAATAAATGTAATTTAATTAAAAATTTTAAGAATAATATGCATCGCACATACTTTTTCAAATAATAAGTACCTGGTCCAGAAAAAACCATACAACAAAAAATTTGAATTTCATACAAAAGGTTTGGGCAGTTTCTGGTTGTCTACGGCTCACAAGTCAATTGACGGAGTATATAAGCAAGCTCGGCCACGTACTAGGAAGAAACAAGTAAATGATGGAAATGCAGCTCCAGTTGATTTAAGTCCGAGAGATAAATTCCGCATCGAGACATTCAATGTAATAATTGACACACTTATTTCTCAAATGCAAATAAGAGGTAACTTATACAATGACGTCTCAAAAAAATATTCATTCGTTGTTGATCTTGATAAGTCACGTACAGAATATCAAAAAGATATTGAATCGCTTTTAACGGCCTACCCGGAAGACTTTGATAATAATTTCCTTGGTGAATTGAATCATTTCCATAAATATGTTCGGGTGAAATACGAGCCGTCAGAAATAAATACCACTCATTCCAATTTGTATAAAATAATCATTGATGATAAGTTGAAGTGCGTTTTCCCAAACATAGAAGTGGCATTTAGAATATTTCACAGTTTAATGATCACAAACTGCTCGGCTGAACGATCCTTCTCGCAATTAAAAAGATTAGAGAGTCCACAAAGAACAAAAATTTGCCAAGACAAGCTTAATTCTTTAGCAATAATGTGTATTGAGGCTGACATACTTCGTCAGCAAATTTTGACGATGTAATCTCGGAGTTTGCTCTGAATAAAGCAAGAAAAATAATGTTTTAAATCTGAAATTACCTACTGTAAATTAAATAGAATCTAACTTAATATAAACTTTATTTATTACGAAAAATTTATTTCGTTTAATTTCCCTGTCGGACTCACATAAACTGGTTGACGATATTTACTAATTTTTAAAGTAGCTAATTCTTAACTAGTTGTGAAAGTGGTTTAAAAAATATGCAGAGATCAACCAGTTTGTTTCTAATTGTTTATGTTTGAGGGAATGAAAACAAAATATCCAATTCATTTAACTGTCATTTCATTTAAATTTTATTATCAATTTAAATAAATAAGCTTCTCTATCGATTGGAAGAAAAAAAATTTCCCGAAAATGGGTCAAACGGTCCCTTCCATGGTACTGGTACACTACAAGTGACGTCGAATTTTCGACCTTTCACTATCAATGTGAGCAAAACAAAACAGTTTCTCTTTACTACACTTCAAAGCAAGTGGCTCAAGCTACACTGCTTCATGAATGCTGAATACATGGGAGTGTGAGCTTCACACGAATTCTCATTAATGAGAACCATGGGAACAGTCACGTTTCATATTTTGGTAGGGGCTCAAAACCCTCAGTGAACCACTCAATGCTGTCCTCTGATCTGTACCAAGTACTAAATGGTAGGTTCAATGAATTCAAAGTAAAATATTTTATAAATTTTGCATATTTTGTGTTTTGTTGAAGCGATCGAAGCAGACGATGCTGATAAATGCCTGGGTAAGGCTCTGCAAGTTGCAAGAAAAAACACTTCCACAAAGTGTGCGTGGATAAAAAGTTTATTGTTAATTATTACTAATATCTTTTTTAAATAGTACCATCTGTCTTAATAATAAAATACTTCAAAACATAATAATTGTGTAAATGTGTAAACTAATTTCATATCAACTAGTTTTAAATTGCTTTCAAAAAAATAGTTCCGAAAGTAGTTATTCACAACTGGTTTAGAAAGTAGTTTATCAAAACAATTTTGGAAAGTAGTTTACCAGAACTGGTTTAAAAAGTAGTTAATCGAAACTAGTTTAAAAACTAGTTGAAAAGATATGCAGAGGCGGACAATTGACTTGTGCCTAGGACAAAATAATGTTAAAATAAACAGTTCTCTCGAAGAAAATATATCGATTGTTCAACTAGTTGATTTCCCTACAGGGTTTATTTTCATCCTTCAAAATCCAAACAACAAAGGGCCTACGCAGTCGCTGTGCTTAGGGCCTCCTAATCTATTAATCCGCCACTGGGTGCATTTATGGAACATTCATTGAGCCATAAAATGTTTGATTATATGAATTTGCATCAATTTTGACTGATTGCTTCAATGTTATATTTTTTACAATTAGCGTAAATACTAAGGAATTAATATGATAAGACTTATTTTTATATCTAATTTAATTTAACCTTTTTTTATTTATTTAGATATATGCCCCCCATTACGCCATCCACATGGAAGAACGTACGAAATGCCGAACGTTTTTCAGCAGTTTGTCCACAAACTGTACCAATTCCACCAAATGGACCTGAAGCACTCTTGGAAGTGCCACGAGCACGTCTGGCACAATTGCGACGCTTATTACCATTGCTCAAGAATCAATCGGAAGACTGTTTATATTTAAATATTTATGTTCCATATGAAACTCGAAGGAATCAGAGTAAGTAGAATGAAATATGAAGGCTAAATTCTTAAGCATAATGCTAGCTTAAGCATTAGCTCAAGCTGAGCTTCAAGGACTTGCCCGTAAAGTAAAGGAGCTAATTTAGTTATTTTCAAGGAATTTCTCTCAGTCATGGTCAGCTTATATCCTCGTGAAGAAGCTTGTTTTTTCGCTCTTACTTGTAGGTAGCTATATGATAAGAGATATTTATGCTGTTCCAGCCCAAAAAAAAAAGTTGTCCGGTAGAGCTAAAAATTGCTCTAATTTCATGGTATGGTACTTCTCACATATTTTTTTGCATCCGGAAAAAAGTTACAAACGTTTGAAAATTGCGCTTTGCAAGAAAAGTTCACATGTTGTACCCCCTCCCCCCAACTTTTTATATATTTGTCCATTAATGGACAATTAATTAATTGTTGGTGTGAGAAATACCATCTAATAGGATAACAATTAGCCTAATATTCAGCCTTAGCGGACAATTTTTTTTTTGGCTGGAACACTTGTCAAACTATTCCCCATATTCTACATATCATCCCTAGGCATATTTCCATTATTATTAGGAGACATGTGGTATTTAAAAACAGCCCAAACTAAACCTCAACTACTAGCGATTTTCTTGATTTGTAAATGTAAGAAAATAAGCAAGGTAGCTCGAGAAAGCTATTTTTCACGAGGATATTGGCCATTACTATCTAAAATTGTTATAACCTTTCCAACACAAACATAAAATGTCATCACGTGTGACAATGTGATAATGTGAAATCAAGAACAAATTGCCAAAGTCTTCAATTCCGTAGTGCATTGCAGTGTAATTAATAAAACAACTGCAAGCATTGTGGAAATGATGTCTTTGTCAAAAATTTGCAACCGAAATAAATAATTTTTTTCTCCATTGCCACTCGAAGTATATAATTGAGGAGACACTTTGACTAAGACTTTTTATTTTGCTTTATTCCACAGAAACCAACACAGAAGGCGGCGCTGAAGAAAAGGATGATATGCCAAAACTATCTACGGTTCTATTTATACATGGTGAATCGTACGATTGGAATTCAGGCAATCCATATGATGGCTCTGAATTGGCGGCACACGGTAACGTTATAGTGGTCACCATTAATTTTCGTTTGGGCATTTTCGGTTTTCTTAAAACTGGTGGCAAAGAAAGCGCTCAAGGGAATTTCGGTCTTATGGATTTAGTGGCTGGCTTACATTGGTTAAAAGAAAATCTTCCAGCATTTGGTGGTGACTCTCAAAGTATAACCATACTTGGACATGGTACAGGTGCGGCGCTAGCAAATATTTTGGTGGTATCACCAGTGGCAAGTGGTAAGATAAATAAAACAATTGAATATTTTAACGTTGTCGTTATATTTGACGAAATTCAATTTTAAATAAAATTTCTAGATCTTTTACAAAGAGCTGTGCTTGTAAGTGGATCCGCAATATCACCGTGGGCAATACAAAAGAACCCACTTTTTGTCAAGAGGCGGGTTGCCGAACAAACTGGCTGCCATGGTGATATGTTAGATGATGATCTGGCACCATGTTTACGTACAAAAAGTGTTGTCGATCTTTTAGCAGTAAAAATTGATCACCCGAGGTAAGTAGGAGAATGTGTAGGTTAATTAAAACTTTTTGGATGAGTCTGCTTTATAAAAGTTTGCGAATTGAAATGGTTTATTCCTTTAAGTTCTCTCTACCGAAGCTATGAAGGCCATTATAATCATCGAAGACATTTAATATATTGTTTGTGCCGAATCAGTACTATCGATACTTAGAAATTCATCTAATCAACAGATTCAGACAAATAAAACCGCCGACCATACCAATATTTTTGATACCATTGTTTTTGTCTTCCATGTTGTCTGCAACTTTGATATTTTTTGAAACCTTTAATACACCCAATTCTGTTTTTAAACGGTAGATACGTTCCAGACAAAACCGTGTAGAAAAAACCTTGTAAAAAAAGACATGCAGTTTGTATGTACATATATAGAAAAAAAGAGGATTAGTTCCATATCCTTCAAAGAAAAGGGAATTCCCTAACTAAATTTCTAAAAGATTACGGTTATTAAAAATATTTTTCTTTAAATTTTCAATCAAATAGCTTTTTTTAAATACTGTTAAATCGAAGGAAATCGTGTATAAATGGAATCGGTTTTTTCTCTAGACCGTGGTAAATCAACGATAGGTTCGTTCGACATCATCAGCACTTTCATCGACTCATTCAATACAATCGATTATTCTGATAAAATCAATATTTTTGAAGCCACTTAAATCTTAAAAATTACATGCGGCAATGCTTTCGACACTAACAATACAATCGGAGCTTCTGATGTTATCGCGCTTCTGATGTGTCCTTTAACTCCTCACGAAGCATAAGGCCTCTAAAAAACTCTCCCAACGTGTACGATCAAAGGCGAGCGACTTCAATTCTGTTAAATATTTCCCCAATCCACATATTTCTTGTTTGATTTCAATTTCTGCTACCCTAAGACTCCCACACCAATGCTTACCACCACGCTTCAATTTGTGTCTTCTTCACTTTTCGCCATTCTTTTTGCGCGAAAATTGGATCTTGATGGCAACTACCAGTAGACTTTAAGAATTTGGCGAAACATTCTGGTGCGAGGAATTTCTCTTTTTGACATTTTTACCAAGATTCCTATGAGCCAGTATTCATACCAGTATACGGGCAGGGTACTAAAGCTCAATGATTAACTACGCCGAAGCTTTCAACATTTCTGCAATTATACGAACTGCGCTCGCTGCTATATTGTTTTGATGTCTTTTATAACATGTTACCTTATCCACAAGACTGGTCGCTGTGGTTTTCCTTCACAGATAGGCATATAGCGTATGTTTTCATTTCTTTACGATAGGGATGCTTACGTCGTTGCCCAAAAATCGACAGGGAGTTTACCTCTATCACATGAATTTCGCGCTAGAATGTATATAAATGTGTATAGAAATTCAAACGAAAACAAACCATTACCCAGTAGAAATTCGTGCATCACTGATGTAAATAAATAAATATAAACGTTTGCATGAAAAAAAATTCGAAAGCATCGCATGGCTACACTAAAAATGTTTAAGCTCAAAACTCATCAATAAAAACAAAAAGTATTTTTCCGAGAATTATAATTATTTTTCCATGAATATGAATTTTTATACAACAATGATGCTCGCAAGCGCAATTTTTTTAGTCTCTCATTTTTTTTACAAGTCAATAATATATGCAAAAAAAAATTGCCTTTCGCAGAAATAATGTTTTGGACCTGCATTTTTCGCAACTGGCATTGCGCAACTCACTTGCGCACATTTGTTTTGCTTTTACACGTTTGATTCCGACTGGGTCTCTTGCGGAACTCCTTGTCTTTAATTTCTTAGCCCGGAGTGGATGGCCTCTTATTTCTGCGACTTTTTTTTGCCTTGGGTGAAAGGTCGTTGTACATGGGACGTCTTTCTGTTATGGGAATATTTAACTTCTTTATCAAGCTCAATGCATGCCTGTGTGAGAAAGACGCCTCCGGTGTCTTCTTTCACGTTGTCCCTATCACATCCTGTAGCGCTCCTTTTTTCTACCATTTAATTGAAATAACAGAGTGTAATCATTTATTTTTAAGTGAGCCGATTCTGTAACACACCAAACTCTTTTATAATTCAAAAACTATACAAATTAACCCAACCTTTGTAATCATTAACCAATTATTTTATTTTTTTATTAGATTTTTAGTTGGGTTTGCGCCATTTGTCGATGGTACCGTAATCTCTCCAAATACAGAACCGATTGGAGCGCTAGCACTGCCTTTAGGTTCAGCCATAGTTAGGTGAGTAGTTTTTACCTTGTTTTGATGAATATTATATTAACTAACTATTTTCCGAAATAAAAAAAACACAGTACATCAGGAATTGAATTTGCGAATTTTCCAAAACGCGACCTCATTTTTTGCCTTACATCAGTAGAGTCATATTTGGATCTAAGCGCACAGGATTTGGAATTTGGTTTTAATGAAACGCGCCGAGATCGAATTTTAAGAACTTTTGTTCGTAATAATTTTCATTATCATTTAAATGAAATATTTGCAGTATTAAAGGTCAGAATCAGTCAGAGTCAATTTAACAAATTTTACATAATTCAATAAAAATTTTTTTTACTCTCTATAATTTTTATATAAAGAATGAATATACTGATTGGGAAAAAGCCATTAGAAACCCATTAAGTTCACGAGATGCCACATTGTCATTTTTAAGTGATGGTCACACTGCATCGGCTTTGGTTAAACTTGGTTATATGCACAGTTTACGCGGTGGACGTAGCTATTTTTTGCATTTTAGGCATAAAACAATTGAAGACGAATATCCTCAGGTAAGTACTTATGACAATATTTGTTATTTGCCTTAATATAAGAGTCCGTACGAAACAAGTGAGTGGCTGATTTTTGTCTGCCTATATCTTTACGTGTAACTCTGAATCGAAAGAAAGAAATCGGATGACGTTAAATCGTATGATCTTGATGGCCAGTGGACATTAGAATTTCGTGAGATGATTGATTGTTTCATGCGCAGTGTGGCAGGTGGCACCGTCCTGCTGAAATCACAAGTCTTCCAAATTCATGCCGTTCAGTTGGGGCCACAAGAACTCCATTATCATGTTCCCCTGTAACGAATGTGCCGTTCACAAATACTGTAATTCCGGCCTCATTTTCAAAAAAGTAAGGCCGAATGACGCCGCCTGCCGAAAATCCGCACTAGACAGTTGATCGTTTCATGTTCTCATAGATCGCGAGAGAATTTTCTGAGCCCCAAATTCGACAATTTTGTTTATTCAAGAAGCCATTCAGATGGAAATGCGCTTCATCGATGAAGATGACTTTTTTTGAAACGATAACGGATTGCACAATGATAACGCTTTGTTCTTGTATGTAGCGCTCCATTTTTAATAATGTATATATCTTTAAATCTTGGCTTCCCCCAACATATTTTTATGAAATCACTTGGAAGAGTATGGAAGAGTAATCGACCAACTGAGACCGCTATTTGCCGTATTGTTGGCCATTTTTGAAAATTTTTTTTCCAAAATGCGGCGACACCGAGACGCATAAGAGGAGTGCGTACTAAAGAGAATATTGCATCCGTTCAGAAGAGTGTTGAAGAAGATCCAAATGTATTGATTTGACGTCGTTCGTAACACCTTGGTATTTGTCCATTCACATTTGGTTTGAAGGCTTACAAGATCCAGCTCGTCCAGAAATTTTAGTCCTAAAATCAACTGGCATTGGATCCGCTGTTATACCGAAAAATTTTGTTCGGCGATGAGGCTCATTTTTGACTCAATGGGTATGTCAATAAACAAAATTGTCGTATTTGGACTGAAGATAATGCACATGAGATTATGGAAATGTCGTTACATCCCGAAAAATTCACAGTTTGGTGCGGTCTGTGAGCTGGTGGAGTTATCGGACCGAATTTTTTGATTAATAGCTTTCGTTCCCCGATTGAATGGCATGAATGTGGAAGAGATGTGCATCCAGCAAGATGGGTTACGTGGCATACAGGAAACGAAACAATAAACTTATGGAAAGAAACATTCTCTTGATTATTTTCTTTGGGGAAAACTGGTCGAAAACTTTGTGTCTCAGTTGACATCCATCAGATCCAGCCGTCGTGGGTATACATCAGGTATCGGCGCGCTGCTACTCATGAGTAGCAGAGCTAATTTTCTTGTACACGTATACAACAAGAGAGAAAGAGAAAGTATTATTGCTCTGCCGACCCCTGGTATACATACATACTTATGCCCGAAGTTGTATTGAAAAACTAATGTATCCTCTCGTTTGCTCAAAATCAAAATCAGCACTGCCTTTAAAAAAATACCCGATATAAGTCGAATCACTATTGAGCTACAATTTTTTAAAATTTGTGAAAGCTTAGAGCAAATTTTTTTTAAATATCCCTTATCTCTTTCAATATCAATTGAAGTCGAAGATTTTCTAAGAAATTATTCTGCAAAACTTATTTTTCAAATTTTAATTCATAAGATCACATTAACAACTTAGTTTTTTTTATTACAGAGAACCGGATCCGTTCGTGGTGAAGATGTGCCTTTTTGGTTAGGACTCCCCATTTCACCACTATTTCCACATAATTACACAGCTCAGGAGAAACAAGTCAGCGTCCTCATGTTGCGATATTTAGCGAATTTTGCTAAAACCGGGTAAGGTTAAATTTGTTCTACCTAACTATAATGAAATTACTAATAGCTATAACAAATTGCATGCAGCAATCCAAATCAATCCATTCAAGTGACAACATTATCGTCAGCATCTACATCAGCTGCAGTCTCACGTCAATCAAGTGATAGCTTCTATAATCCTGATGATCTTTCACAATATACTTCTTCCGAGGAGCATATCACATCGTCTAATGTATTAAGAGAAAATAAACGACAACATGCGTCATCTATAGACACAATACAACATGGAAAAGTAAAACGATTTGCTGCAAAAAGATTCGATCTGATTCATAAGTTTATCAATTTAACGGGATCCTCAACAAGGTCACAAAAGCATCGCGAAGGTAACGAAGCCATTGCTGCCGCTAGGGAGGCTCTCAATTTGGCAATAATATACAATCAACGCCGAAGTAACGCAATGAAGGATAAACGTTCATCATATAAACGAAACTTGCGTAGTAATGATGAATCAAATTCTAATGTTGATAGCGAAAAATTGCCATTCTGGGATGCCTACGATGTAGTAAATCAACTATATTTGGAGTTAGGTAGGTCATCAGAGCTTATCATGTAATATTTTAAGCAAAAATGTTGCTGACGATATATCTCGGATTTTGTTTTTGTTTGAAATCATAAGTCAGTAAATTAAAAAGATTTATCGGATAATTTTGGAGAAACTACATATAAGGCCGACTAAGGGCTGGGTAGAAACTAAAATAAGTTAATTGAATATATACATACATGTGAGATATCGTATTTAGATATATCCTTCAAACGAAGCGATCCCTAAAACCTCTAAGCAACAAATTCCTTATAAAAAATCACTGTAATACAAAATGTAGGATTTAGAAGGGTCCGCCATATTGGATACGCCAACTTGGCTTTAGAAATTATCGAACTCTGACTTCAGATTCGTGATTAGCGACCCCAAAAGTCCCCGGGCAACAGAATTTGGGCCAAAATATTGAGTGAAATAATTTGTGCATAATTGAAGGCGAAAAAGCGTAATAAGCGCCTAACTATAGGTTAAGTTTTCTCAAATTCCTGACGTGATGGCGCAAAACGGACTACGCCATCGTATTCAGGTCATCAAAATACTTCGGATTTCAGTAATGAATTCTCATTGGTCGACCCTTTTTTTTGTAACCAGTGTTATCTTTGACTTACCGAAACTTGACAGTTCTTTAAGACTTTGATTTTTACAAAACGCATTCATACGACTTGGAGCCTCTTGACATTTACCGGTAGAGAGCTATCAGACGCAAACAGATGTTAAAAGGCATTCCAAAGTCACTTCTTGACTCTCTTGGAATATAAGGCTCAAAATTGTCTTATAAACCGGATATGCATTTGGCCTGAATGCGGTCTAAGTTACATAATATGTGCATTCTTTTAAATATCTCGAAAGCTGTTCGATAAATCAATACTTTTTTGACTTAAACATAGCACACTGATTTATGATTTGAAAAAATCATCAAATGGAGGTACTCGTACCCCGAAAACAGAAATTGAAATGTAAAAGGTGCTTATAATCATATGTATGTACGCAATTACTTTACAGGTACCAAGGCAGAAATACAAAGCCATTACCGGGGACATAAACTTTCAATGTGGCTCAATTTAATACCACAACTTCACAGGCATTCTAATATAAATGATCAGTCAATGCGTCATCATCAGTTCCCAGATGACAGCAATAGCAGAGATCTTTATGAAGGTACACTTTGAAAATTTAATATAGTTTTAAGTCATCATTATTTCAATGCCATTTTTTTCAGGTCCAGTGCGGCCCCAATTACAGTCAAAACCGGCCGATGAGGAAGATGATATTATTTTACAAATGATTCCGAAAGCAACAGCATCTGCGAAAGTTTTAAACGCAACTGTGGATAAAATCAGCCCCAAGAATGCTTTAATCGTAACTGCAACTACAGGTAAGAATTATTTTTACTAACAAATTAAATCTTATAATCGTAAAGTTCGGCTTGAATAAAAATAGTGTCTATTTGCGATTTAGGAAAAAATCATAAAAAAACTGGGTCAAAAATAAAAGTGAAAATTGTTCTAAGCCTGAATCTGACGATTTTTTTAGGTGGCTTTCTGCTCTCTAACATTAGGTCGTTTTAATGCAGGCAATGGTGGTTACGGAAAGGCCACAAATTTATGTTACCTTCAATGCAAAATCAAAAATGTAAAATGGTATTTTCGAAATATAAAACGGACGCGTTTTCTGCGACCCTGATGGTTCCACTCCAATGATTGCCGGCAGATTTCAGTCAATGATTTCAACAACGTGTGCCCAATCAATTTCTATTTTTGCCGTTTGATTAGATTGGAAACCGGAGCAGTTCGACATTGAAAATGTTCCTGGGCCACCAAGCTGTCAGAATTCGGCGTAAATAATTGTTGGTGAACACATAAATTGTAATTCGGTAGGGTTGAGGGGGGCTTTAATGTACCAATTCTAACTTGAGTTCTGACAAGATATACGAAGTATGCAGAAAAAAGTGGCAAGTAATTTGGACACTTTTTGCTCCCTACACCGTAGGGAAGGGAGCTCTTGAGATATTGCTGCAAGGTCATTTATGAACTTGCCGCAGAACTAATGAATATAAAACTACTATCTCGATCGGCTTTTACAAATCCGTTCAATACAAGACCATTGCTATCACAGAATTTCGTCTGATGTTGCTGACTGTTTTGTCCTTAGATCTTCTTGCCTCTAAAAATTTTAAAGACCAGGTTGCGAAAGCACATCTGAGTCAGTTTCTGTCTCTTACATACACCGAAATTATTTTAAAGATCCAATCATTCATGAATATATTCAGTGTTTGAACGTCGCCGCCGTTACGTGCAAGGTATGAAGCGTTCGCATCATACCCTATAGGCGTAGAGACCGCTATAGAAAAGTCGAGTGTATAAGATTTCAGGATGGGATGTAATGGAAAGATAGTGATGCATTTTGGTGAAACTAACCAACCAAGGTTGCCTTGACAAAGCCTGTCCCGATGCCAAAAGTTCGGGCAATTTGTCTTTTTTAATTAAAAATGCATAAAATTACAGCTTCAAATGTATGCCAAATGATCGACCTCAAAGAGCTTAAATAGAATATGTTATGGTTATAGGTAGCCCGTTCTTAGAGCCAATTTTTCTTAAAGTTAATCAGGCTAGTAGCAACTATATTCACGCTATTTTTATCTTATTTTAGAATGCGGATCCGAATCCACGGCATTCATAACAGAGGTGAGCACTTCTGCCCCACAACCACCATCAGACAACCGCACCCTTGTAGAAACCCACAAGGAGCTGGCGACAGCCTCGACTGGACTCATCGCAAACCTCGAAGTACTGCGACGCCTTAGTGGCAAGCAATTTCAAAGTTACACCACCGCCTTAGTGGCCACTGTAGCTGTGGGATGCTTTTTGCTCGTTCTAAACGTGCTCATATTTGCGGGAATCTACCATCAACGTGAGAAACGAGCGCGTGATAATAAAACCAAAGAGGAACTACAAGATAGCGATACAAGTAAAAATTCCAGTATACTTAAATTAAACACCGTTGGTGTAATGACTGTAGCTGGCGATGGTCAACATTTTGGTAGTAGTGGTATGGGTAAAACAACTGTCGTTTTTGGAGAATACAGTTGTTACGATGAGAAAACAGTACAGCGAAAGGACGATAAATTGTTGGTTGATATGCCACCACAAACGGCTCAAATACTCGATACTAACTGGGCATGTTCGACTAGCACATTAGATCTACTTAAAACAAAACATCATCACACACCAGTTGATATAACAGCAGCAGCAGCAGCGACAAACTTTCCATCCATAGCTCATCAAAGTGAACTACATCCTCATAATCTTAATAGCATGGAGATGAACACATATAATACATTGCCCGTCGCATTACCTAAACTCATTGAGACAACTACATTGCACGGTAAACGTGGTTCTTTTGGTGGGGGTAGCACAACGGGAGCAATTCAGCAACATTTAAATCAATTCGACTACTCGGTACAATCATCTGATCAAATGTCCTTTAAAGAAATCGAAGATGCTGTTAAAGCTTCAGCATCAGAGGTTACCGACATTGTTCGTGTGATTAATATGGATGCGGTTGGTGCGGTGCATATAGATGATGATGATATACCAGAACCACCACCACCACCAAAATCTTTTCAAAACAATCAGCAGCAACAGCATGGTGGCATTTTGCGACAAGCTGGCTCCAGTTCGGTATCTTCAACGTCCGGCAAAAAACGTGTACATATTCAAGAAATTTCTGTGTAAACATAGCAAGTATGTACTACTTTCTTTTACCCACTTCATCCCTATTTAAATTATGATAGTGACAAGTAGTATATATAAATGTTGTATATTAGGTTGTCGCTTATTTTACTTATTTACTGATTAATCATGTGAACTTTATAAGCTAATATCTACAATATTATGGAAGAATTCCAAACATTTTGTAAAATAAAACAGATTTAATTAATTTGGGTTTTTGTACCTTATACCGCTTGATTTAATTAACTCAAATCTCTGTATAGTATTATAAAAAAAAACATTATTAACATTATTTTTTATGTGTTTATTTTCAATCCTTATTTTTTTCGATCAAGAATATCAATCATTGAAAATGTTCAAATGGAAAAATAAAAATTGTGTTTTTTTTAATAAAAAGCTTACAACGAAGCGCCTGCAAAAAAGTTTAATATCAAATGAGTTACAAAAACAAAGAGAAGCAAACAGAAAAAATAATTTTTGCTTTACTTTGTTTTACTTTTTGCTTGGGTTCTCAACAGATCTATGCAAAAAGGGAAACATATCAGACTAAGAAATTCTTACTAATCGACTTAAAAGTCACTAATGAGTCCGCTTAGCAACTGACAGAGCTTAATGAATTTTTATTGGTGTTGACACACCGAACAGGAAGCTCAGTAAAATAATTATAAATTATTATCTTTTCCGATACACTGCAAAGTAAATAAAAAATCATAAATGACGGTTATTATTGGAAGTAAATAGTAGAAATCAATAAAAATAATGCAGTTGATTTCAATTTTTAAAATCATAAGGAGTAATTTTCCTGCCACATTTAAAAGTATCTTTACCTAATGCAACTGGAACTGAAAAATAAGCTAAATAAGAGACAATTTAATATGCTAATAGGTAGTATTTTATTCATTTTATATTTACTCATTGATAACATACGAGTAGATGCTTTAATCTACTAAACGTGTAGAGTTATTATGTATATGTAAAATTTAAGCAACCGAAAGTAAGGATGTATGTAAATTTTGTAAATCTGTTTGTTATTTATTTATAAAATTACGAGTATAGTAAATTCTCAGTTGATAGATTTTATTTTATTGGCTTGTTGATAAATTAAATTATTACATTATTGTTAGAGCGTCCAATTAAAAAGTTGATTTTTGAAATTTTGAATAAAACTCTCAACATATTTTTAAATATTACAAAATAGGAATTGGATGAACAACAACTCTACACATTTTCTGTGAAAATCTTTAACAAATGCTGTCGAATAGTTTAACCTTACAAATGTCAATCGACTGGATATTTATCATATGCCGGTAAGATTAGATCCGTTACGTGAAATTTTGAGTTGGCTTATCTTTCCGGCTAATGAACATATTCCAGACACTTGTAAAGTCTTAATTGTTTGACAGTTTTTGTCCTTAAACTAAGAGCATACCCATAAATACAGTACATATAAACAAAAGTTTTGTACAAATTTTTAAAATCAACTCTTTAACAGATACTCTATTAAATATACTTTAAATTTTTAATATATAATGTATAATTAACTATACTGTATAATTAAATCAATGAAAAAGAAAACTTAATGTAAATGTAAGCAGAATAAATTTTTTGGATACTAATAAATTTATATTTACTGTTGGTTCCAAGAGCTCATTTTAAAGTATTTTATTTTGGCAAATTTTGGCTATGTGCATATTTTTTACAGCTACATACTAGGATCAACACCCAGGCTAGTGTAAGTTTAAGAACATAGGGAACCAAGCAATAAACTGCTTAATTTTTGATATTTTTCAAGACACGTTGCATGCCGACCCTACCCAAATTGCCGAATTGGCACTTAATTGGTTCGTCTGCAATTTCACTCTGCATCCGGATTAGATTTCTTTGCTATTTTGTTTTGAAATTGAACTGGATTGAAAATATAAAAAAATGTTATTTAAAAATTCAAAGTTGCTACGTACACTGCAAAATAAAATTTTAAAGGGAACGGTTTTTGCTTTATTTGCATTACTAAAAAGTTGTTTTAAAAAATTTGATGCTTTCAATACAAATATTTACAACTTTATTTGTATTTTTTGTATTAACATAATTGCGCTTAAAAAAAATTTAAAATAAGTACAAATTTACGTTTCTTTTTCCTTTTTAACGCTTATGGCGAAATCCTGGCTTATGCTAGAGCGTTTCGCTTTTTTACTTTTCCTATGCGTTGATATTTCTTCTTTTACGCTTATGTCGTTTATCGAAGCATCCTTTGAAATATCGGATGTACTCACACTGCTGCGTTTTCTTTTCGAACTACTCTTTTTCTTTGGCGTTGGTACGTCTTCCACTTCATAGGTGGTTTCATGTTTTATTATATGAATAACTTCATCCAATTCATTTGTATATTTTTCCTCAATGCCCGAGTCGTTATTGGTGGTATTGTCACAATTTCCGTTGTTTTCCTCTTTAACTTCGTAGATCTAAAAAAAACAATATCGTAAGCATATATGAGACGAGAAGTACGGTAAGTTTTTTAAATAATTAAATTTGATTTATATGTATAGCGTTTTTCAAAAGAATGATATCTTCTATTTAAATAAAACAAAATCGAAATGAGGTACTTAGTTGAAGTTGAAACTATGCAATTAATAATCTAAAAATAATATTCAAATATAGAAAAGGGCTTTGCGCAGGGGACAAGACATCGGATCTTGTTTATAATTACATCTCAAAAACTATACTTCCTCAACTCAAAATTAGTTAGTTCAATTAAGCAAAAAATTTCATATCTGGCCAAAGATATAAAAATTGCAACAGATGCTTTAACGTTATTTAAAAAGAAAAAAACTCCTTAAGATCGTTTCAACACAAAATGGTTGAATGAAAATTATTAAAACATCAAATTTATGGTAAAAAATTGGTGGAAGGATACTTTTTCTCCTCAAATAAATTGAAAAAAAATTATATTTAACCTTAAAAAGGGTAAAGCCAGCTGAAGTTTGATGCCAGCATTGGAGTGGAACCCTCAGGGTAGCAGAAAACGCGGTTATCCTCGTGGAAACGTTGACAAGAGCAGGAACTACGTGAATCAAGAAATATTGGAGAGAATTGCAGGCACCCCCTACCGATCGTGCACGTTGTAAGAGTTTTGTGGAGACCCTATGTTTCGTGAAGAGATAAAGAACACACAAAAGAAAAACTAAAATGGACATAACTTTATAAATTACATAAGCTAACCGAAGGAGTCTTTTCTCTTGGACGGTTATAAGTATTGCATTATAAATTTAATGTGAACTGTATTGAACTGTTACAATATTACGGATCTAGTTGCAGTCAGTTAAAAACTCAGACGCATTATACTTTTATAGACACTATGTACTGTAGTCAGCTTATGCAACTGTGCGAATACACATAAAACGTGTATTAAAACTACAACGTACATATATACATATATACTATAGCTTCTATTAGCTGAGCCCTGCGGAATCATCGCCATGGATTCCAACACCGTGATCATTTTGTAAAAATCCCATCCCAGAATATTGATAGATCAGTCAATATTTAGTCACATAATTCACAGTGTCCCAATTATGTTATTGAGTTAACTACAAATTCTTTATGTAAATCACTCCAGGAATCCAATGGTGCAGATTATTTTATTCAAGACTCAGCAGATATGGCTAAAAAAGCCATTTCCGGGTGCATTTTGGTTGGTTGTATGATTACTCAAAGCGTAAGCGCGACGTGAGGTGCATTGAAATTTAGTTAACGGAATTAGAATAGTCAATAGAATTTTTCTAATTTTTCCAAATTAGATGTTGAAGGCAAGGCAAGCAAAACGAAAATATTAGCAGAACGAAAACTAAATTATATTTCATCAAATAGCTTCCAAAGTGCCAAGATCTGTTAATTTAGCATAAAAATTATATTTAGCACGAATCGTATTTCGTATTGATTTTAGTACAGTAAGAATCAAATTAACTTAATAAATTTGTAATTACCGATGAAAAATATATTTTTCAGATAAAATATAATTGAAAAAACATGATTTCCAGCAAATAATTTCTACGATAGCAATGATAGCATTACGTTACATCCCATTATGAGGCCTATATTATGCACTTGTAGTAACACGTAATGTTGCCAACTGTCAAATACAAATCTGTGAAATTGCAATGCGTGTAAGTTGTTACTCAAAACATAGACGTTACGCGCCGTGGGGTTATCTCGAACAGAAGTTGTTGAAGAAGCGAGAAAATGACCTCGGAGTCGTGGTAAGCTTATTCGTATATCGTTCAAAACAAATTAAGAGCTACACATTCCATTTGAATGTTGAACTGATCATTTAATTACCTGCTTTACTGCGCCATGATGTGATGCACTCGTATCCGCAGCTAAAAGCAGCTCTCCTTCAATGTAAGGAAACAGATTTTGCATTTCGAAATTTTTAATTTTAAACTTGATCTCTTTATCCATTTCTACATCGCCCTCAGCTAAAGTATTGGAAAAGCGAATAGTGGCATTAAATACCCTGTGAATTATTGCACCCACATGTTTTGTGGAAATGTATTTAACAATGCCACTGAGTACGGCGCCGACGGCTGGTCGGAAAACATAGCAGTCAGCATTAATGTTTACATGGACTTTCGGATCGTCAAAACGTAATGCGCACTCATGTCCAAGCACTTTAATTTTCTTTATGTCCAAAACGACGCCATTCAGCTTAGGGTTAAAAAACCCAATTTGAGTTTGAATAATGTGATTCAGTAGCGCTTTCTTAAAGTTGGACAGCGAATATGGGCCAATCGACAGGTGCAGATCAGCATTTATCTTTTTTACGCAGTAGTCTTTGGATTCTATATACGATTCCAATTCTTTTGCTGTATACTTAACATATTCCTGCAACCGTTTTGCCATTTTAATATTTATTTTTGACTCTATAGCCAAAAAAGCACATTGGATTCACAAAAAAAAAAAAAACAATTGCATGTAGCACGTTCAGTGAGTTCCAGATAAGAACTTTAGGCCTGTTTGTGTATACAGCGTCATAAATAAAATACTATTGTCAAAATCGGTTTATTAAACAAAACAATAGATTTTTTGACATTCCAAAACATAAAAATTTAACATACAGTTGAAGGATAATGGCTTAACTAAACTATGCATGCATTGACTATAGCCAGCTTATGCAACTGTGCGAATACATATAAAATGAGTATTAAAACTACAACGTACGAAAAGTTTCGACGAATTTCGTAAATGATTTGCTTAAGCAAAGAGCGAAACTGATCGCATTTTTTGTACGGAATCAGCTGTTTAGAGCATAATTCTTCTATTAGTAATTCGTAGATAGAAATGCAACACTAATTCGTCGACCGATAAAATAGAACAAATTCGTTTAATAGAATTGGGACGGAGTCGAAAAAGCGGCATTGGAAACTCGTTGTCAAAAATTATAACACACTTGATGCTATGAAATTGAACACAATTGCGGCGTACGACTGGTAACCTACCGACGGATACCCGTTGATTTAGATTTAATTCTATTTTTTTATGTTCAACACATAAATCATTGTACAATTATCATGGTAGCAGCAAATCCAAATTACAGTTCTTCTTCTTTAGTTTCAAGACAATCTTTTCTGTCAATGTCGGCTAAGATACGGCACCAACATTTCCAAATCACAAACTCATGGCTAGAAATGCACATTGTTAGATTTCTTGTCTTCTTTTGTTTTGTTTCTTCTTGACAGCAATGATGGAACTTTTCACGGTTGCACAATTTGAGTTTGAATAGACAATTGTAACGTATTAATTGCACTTTTCACTGAGAGAAATTCTAGTGCTTTAATTGTTTTGCATACATTCTAACCATTTTAATGTTGCGTTCGGAGTTCTTTGTTACTATTTTTTACCGAATCGATAGGAACAAATTATTTATAGAAAATTCATTCAAAATTTATACATTTAAGTTATAAGAAAATGCAAGTTATAGAAAAACTAGTATATATTATTTTTATTTGAATATGTGACAAGAAAATCCAGCTTTCACGAAAAATAATCTAAAAACGACAACTACATATTATTATTTTTATTGAAATATAAAACGTGTATTTATTTTGTAGAGAAAAAAAAAATTGAATTGAAGTTTACCTTTAAAAAATTAAATAAAAATTTGTGAAAATACTTAAGTAATATCAATCGAAATTGGCTTTCCCGGCATACTAAAAGTGCAAAAGCATATTTAAAAGAAAAATCCATGTCAAGTTATTATATAAAATAAATAAGTTTTTCATGGATGGAATTTTTTATGATGGGATGTGAAATGTCCTCCTATATTCCCTTTGTGTACCTCCATTAAAACGTGCATTCGAATAAAAAATTTTCAGAGAAGAAAAAAGTCTCTTCAGATTTAAACATTTTTCGCAGTGCACTTGACAAAATGCCCAACAGCGCAAGCCTACTCATTCATGTTTCAATAAAAACTGCAGTTCTGGATTCTTTATGCAAGAGCGAATGTTTTTTCTCTTCCTTCGGCCACGGCCATATGGTCTGCCATCACTGAATTATACGTTAAACAGAACTCCGGCGGTTGACGTAAATACCGCCAGCGTGAAATACGTTGAATGGTAAAACCGTCGTAAAATCCGTTTGAATAAACGGAATTGCGAAAAACAAATTTTGATTGATATCTTTTTAGTAAATTTTTGCGAATACTCTTAATATTTTATTTAATTTTTTAAAGTCAGATGAAATTCGATTTTATTTTAATTTGGTTATTTAATTTTTTTTTAAGAAATAATTTTTCCTAAGGTCTCATTTTTTTATCCCAATAATAATGATAATATGCGGAAGTCGTTTTTAGGCTATTTCCGTTCGTTCCTATCTATTCAATAGACTACCATATATGTATTAAAAGAAAAACAAAGAAGTGCGAAAGCAATATCAGAATTGAAAGAATGTATGTAAAAAAATTTAAAACATACAAGAATTTCTCTCAGTGGGGAGTGCGCTTTAGATTTCCCTCTTTTTTGAGAATAAGGAAAAGCGTGGGTTTCGCTCTTTTCCTATCACTGATCTGAAGCCTTAACCAAAATAGACGTGACGAGACGATAGCAACTAATCGAACGTTTGCACTTGTTATGTCTATTTTGACGGTTAACCCAAAATGTTAAGCTAGCCAACGAATCGAAGCAGCTGTTATAACGGTTTCAAGTTCAGTTCTTACAGAACCACACTTCTTGCTAAATATTTCGTTCACTTTGGATCAGTTAAGTACGTTCATTTTGGTTATGATTGTGTTTAAGTTTTTAATGTTGCAAATTTTCAATATGGCAATTTCATTGTTTTCGAATCAATTGAAAAGTTACTGGCTGAACGTGCCCAAACCTCCGACTTTAGATTTGACACACGAATTAATTTAAAAGGGTTCATCTGAAATATGCCAATCCATCAAATTAAGTTAAATCGAGAAAGCTCAGATAAGCATTTCAGATGAATCCTGGCAGTAGGAAACGTATATTTTTACTATTATGTATAATAGGAATAATTTGCCTGCTAATACGCTACTTCATAGTTACTGGAACTTTGTTGGCAGTAAGTTTTTTGGAGCTTTTATTATTAATCCATTATGAACTAAGTGTGATTATCTTATCAATAATTAATTCCGTTATCAATGGAATACGTATTAATTAAAAACCAATACAAACATATATTTCAACTTTACTAACGCTTAGATTACTCCAAACGCACATATAAAAATACAGGAACAAAATCGACGTGAACCCGGAGCGCCAGTGATTGTTATGGTTTTCTATGAACCGTTATGTCCAGATTCTAAACACTTCATTATGAAGCAACTTGTACCTGCTTACGAAAAGGCGGCGCCATTGATGGATGTTGTACTAGTACCATACGGCAAGGCAACGGTAATTTATATAATTTTTAATGAAAATAAAATTTATTTTGGCTTAAGTTTACTTATGCTACCATTCGCCAATTATTATTAAACCAAACTTCTTGTGTTTTTTTAATTCTAACAATAGATCTGTAATGAAAATTTTCTGTCGGATCTGGTCTTAAAGTTATAGCCATCGATAATCAATATAAGTTGGGAACCCTTGGTATCCAAAATATGGGTGTCATAAGAAAGGTTACTTAATTAGCTGCCATATTAATATTACTTTGAAATTACATATGTCAACAGTTCTCGAGATATGATTTTTCTTAAAGTTTGCAAAATTTTTTTTTTTTTCAAATTAATTTTCTAATTAAATGTTTTTAACCTATATTTTGGTAAATACTTAGAAGTGGGGCTCCAGCCCTAATCGATTCCAAAAAAAAAATTTTTAATCATCTAGGACAATTTTATAGAGCACTAATAAGTAATTTAATGTGTTGACAGTGATTTTTTTATTTGTATTTTATATATAAAATTTTTTTTAAGTAAGTGGCCTTCGACCGCGGCTCAGGGCTTACATCCTATAATATGTCCAACACCGGCTTCGCTAGCCACAGTGTTTTTGCATTAAAATTTCATATGTTTATAAAATTCATCCTAACAAAAATTTGGTAAAATTTTCCAAAATGATAAGTTTGGCATAAGTGCTAAAAAAAGTTGTAAGTTAAGTTATTATTTG
Organism: Meiosimyza platycephala; assembly: GCA_963662105.1. Lineage (NCBI taxonomy): Eukaryota > Metazoa > Arthropoda > Insecta > Diptera > Lauxaniidae > Meiosimyza > Meiosimyza platycephala. The sequence continues at coordinate 78,186,336 of OY759210.1, forward strand.
AAAAAAGTAAACCAAAAATCTTCAAAAAATTGTCATATCTCGAAAACTATTGGCTAAAATTCAATGATCAGTTTGCCAGTATTGCAGCTCATTAAATTATCTTTCATACGATAGATAACTTTGGATATCAGAATTGTTTGGGAGTACCCAACTTATATAGATTTTTAGCTACATCCGCAACTTTCAATGACTTTTCTGGAAGATTAAGTAAACCTGTACCTACCTTAATTTTTCTTACATGTAATTCTTGTCTAAAGACGACTACCAATCCTGATGGAACACTTCATTTTGAATGCCAGCATGGTGCTGTAGAATGTCAAGCCAATATCTATCATGCCTGTGTCATCGAAGCCATTAATGATGCACACATGGAGCTCAACATGGTTTTGTGTATGATTAAAGATAATCGTCAGCCTAAGGAAGCCATGCATCGTGTAAGTATTGACAGCAATTGTAACATCACGTAAGCAAATTCATTCCTAAAAATAAATCAATAATAATACCCAAAAAGTGGGGTTGAGGACATGTCTACCGTTCCAGTTAAATATGTTTTTAGTCAAAACATTGTCTTGGAAAACTTTCAACGCATCTGTGGATAAATACTGAATAGTTTACGGATCTTTTCTGACACTCTGTGTGTTCTACCTATTTTCACCAAAAAAAAACGTGAGACGTAATAGCTGCATGCAGTAAAATCAGAAGATTATGTTCGATTGGTGTAAAATTTGATTTTTTTCTTAAATCTAATATTTGTTGAACCGCTTATTCAATGAAAAATCGAATCAAATATGTACGTTTGGTTGTCATTTTAATACCTTTAATTTGGTACCAAGAACAAAGAAAATTGACATTTTTCATTTTCGAATTCAATGAGAAAAAATACATAAGAAAGGAACCACACATCAAAGGTACATGAAAAAAAAATCATACTATCGCCCAGAAATATATAATGGATAAAAAAAATTTTAAATGTCCACGGCTTTAAGCTTTGTGCATAACTTGTTTCCCCATATACTTATTTGTTTAATGTTTTTCACGTCTATAAAATCAGTTCTGCACTCGTCACAGCTCCAAACTTTTTTTCATCTTGACCTTGTAATCATAATTTGAACGGTTCGCTAACAGTAACATGCTAACCCATTATTCCATAATCAGTCGATGTGCTATTAAAGGAAGGTGACTACATATTTGTTTTTAAAGACATCTGACTTAATAAAAACAACATTTATTCCTTTATTTATTAGTACCTACCATGGTCATTAAAAAAAAATAGAATTACACTATGGCTCTAAATTGTGTTATGTTAAAATAAATTAGTAACACATTTATAATAGTTGTCATTTATTTCTAACTTCGTAATATTATAATTATCATTCATCATGGTTTTTGGACTATAAGTTTTAATTTTGTATTCTGAGCAGCAGGAAGGCCGCCTGAGCTTGGTATTACCCATGATGACATATTTTTTGGTTAGAAATCACGGAACCCGGAACCTTGAGATCGCTCTATCCAACAGTTACTTTTATAAAAAGTTCCATAGAACAACTTTGATCTTTGAGCACTATGTCATTAAACCCAAAAAAAATTAGAACTTTTATAGTATTTTCGTCCTTCTTTTTTAAATCTCTAGCACTCTCATTTTTTTATATCTACCACTGTGTGACGTTCATTTCAAATCTAGAACAAGATTCATTAATTATTAAATTGAAATTGTTATAAAATTTAAAGATAATCGTTTTTATTTTTTTGTTTTTGTTTTAGTGTGCCAAACAGCTAAATATTGAATCAACTGATCTCATTCAAAAATGCTACGACAGCTTACATGGCAGCGAGCTGCTTAAAATAAATGGTGAATTAACGCATGCATTAAGACCAGCTGTAAATTTCATTCCCACCATAACTCTGGATGGATCGCAGGGAAAACAAGCAGCAATTTTGAAAAATCTGTTGTTAGAAACATGCAAAATTGCCCATGGTACTGAACAAAGCGATGAAATTTGTAAAAATGTTTGATTAAATTTATTTTATTGTTGCAAACACTGCATTCAATATAATAACAAAACTGTACACAAAAACGTTGTATTTATTATCTTTTTAAGAAGTTCATAGTAAAATTGTAATTATTTTTATTTATTCTAAACGTAAATATTTAAGCATTTTGTAAACTTTATATTAAGTCACCATTCATTTTTGTGCATAATAAAACAAACAAAACACAATAGATTTTTAAAATAAGGACAAAACCTTTGAGGAGATTCGGTATGATATGGTGGTCAGTAGCGTAGTGTTCCGAATAACGAAAATTTTGCATCTCTGGTAGCAACATTAGGTTTTTCCGAAGAATTCTAGTACCCGAAGAATTCTAGTTCCCGAAAAATTCTATCACATGAGTTTTTTTTTGAACATGTCTAATGTGCATGTATGCCTACGCGATTACATTAAAAGTTGCTATTGAGCGATAACTTGGAAATGTGCTTCAATTTGATGATAGAACTTTTTTTTTTGTAAATTTAAATGAGTTTCGTTGAAAGATTTGTTTTGAACTGAAATTGCGAGGGTGTTTTTAATGTAAAAAGTAAGTGATTGCCTTTTAGGCAGAGAGCCCGCTGTAGAAAAGTCGAGTGTATAAGATTACAGGATAACAGCCCCTTCATGGTTGGCTACTGATTTTTGTCTCCGAGACGATACAGAAAGGAGACAATTTTAATTTTCGGCTTCATGGTTGGCTACCGTTTACTGTCTCCATAGTATTAAGTTCCACACTTTGTGGATGACAAAAATATTGACATTTCTGGATTTACTTGACATTTGTGGCGAAATTTGAATATCTGCCAAACATTTATTAACATAAATTTTGCCATTAAATTTTTGTAGGTTCATTTTCTATTTTCGTCTCAACAAAGAAGGTTTATGTACGTTTGTAACGAAATAAAAGACTCTTTTAGAAACCCAATACGTGCATTAAGCATGCCACCCGTTTTAAAATTCTGGTTATTTTTCCAAAATTTCAATATTTCGTTCATATTCCCTTTTGGTGGATTGATATAAATTGTAAATATTTTTTAAATTACGTGCACTTTTTCAATTTGGCGACAGCAAAATAGCTGTCTCCGAATTTTGACATTTCTGGATACAACTATAAGAGACTGTTGCCAACCATGTTGAGAAAAAAAGTGTGGAAGACATTGCCGCGGAGATACTTCGCCAATGTCGCCAACCATGAAGCCAATTTTATCTCGGCGACTAAAAAGGCGAGATTGTAGCCAACCATGAAGGGGCTGTAAGATTTACGGGAATGATAGTAGTGCGTTTTGGTGAATCTAACCAACCAGGTTTGACTTGCCAAAGCCTATCCCGATCACCGAAAATGGCCGAATTTCAACCAATTTAGTTGTTTTAATAAAGACTATAAATTTACAGCTCGAAATTTATGCCAAATGATAGAACACGAAAAGGCATAAATATAACAAATTAGCGTTTTTTGGGTCAATTTTCATTAATGAAGATAACTTGAAATGAGTGACAAATGATAGAGATCGAAGAGTCTAAATAGAATATATAGGGTTGTCTTGTCGAATCATGTCCCAAACATGGGTTGTCACTCATTTAAGAAAAATCGGCCCATGTTTAGGACATGATTCGACAAAGCAATCCTATATCTTCTGTTAAGGCTCTTCGAGCTCTATCCTTTGACACACATTTCAAGCTTTTATCTTCATTAATGAAAATGGACCCAAAAAACCGGTGAAAACCCATGTTTGGGACAGGATTCGACAAGACAACCCTATATATGCCACTCATTTAAGAAAAATGTACTTAAAGAACCGGCGGCAACCCATTTATGAGACAGGTTTCGACAATGCAACCTTGTATATTATATTCAGGCCTCTTCGAGTTCTATCATTTGGTATACACTTCGACCTGTAATTATTAATACAACAAAATTAAATCAACAAAATTGGCTAAAATTCGGCCGTAAATCTTATCCTGTAGTCTTATACACTCGACTTTTCTACCTCGTGCTCTTGGACTATTTTTTTTTAGTTAATTTTTTCTGTTTGGTTGTATTTTTTTTCTGGCAGAAAGTTGGGTTAAAACTCCTTCCCGGGTGGCACTACGCCACTGATGGTGGTGGATTCATGATCTGCAACATTCTGTACGTTTAATTATTCGATCGCAGCTAGCTTCAGTGCCTGCATTTAAGTCTGCTATATTTTTATTATTTGTAGGCTGACCAAGACTATCTTTATTCTGGAGGCTGAGAAAAGTCTTCACATAAACTCAAAAGGATAATGTCAATAAGTTTATCCACTCCACAAAACTCTTCCAAAGTGGAGGATCAGTGACTTCAATTCTCTCCAACATTTCTTTGATTCACGTATTTCAATCTCTATCGATCGTTTCAACGTTGGTTTAACGTCCGCGTTTTCTGTTACTCTGAAGGTTACACTCCAATGCTTCTCGGTACACTCCAAAAAAAAATTACTATATTTAATGTTGTAATCGTGTTTCCATTATTAAATGTAGTAATTTTACACACGAAATGTATTCATAACTTTGCACATAAAAATGTGTAAAATAGATACACATTAGATGTGTAAAGGCAGCGATTCTTAAACTTAAACTGTCCACATTTTTCCTATACGTTAATAGTGCGTACAAAATTGATACTAGAAAATTTATCGCAGACAAATATAACAAATTCTATTTTTTGGTGAGATTTGACACAGAAGCTAAATCGCAAGTCCCAACGGTGTTTAGCTATTTAAAATAGAAGCGATTATAATAAAATGAATTATGGTCAAAGCACATTCAAAAGTGTGTGTATGAGTCTTTTTCAACACTCAGCGATTTTATAGAATTTTCTAATAAAGTGCTCGATAATAAAACGCTCGTGCTTTTTATCGATCATTTAATGCCTCTAAAAAGCAGCTTTCGGAAGTATTTTCGCTATCCTGATTCTGGCAACGACTGGATCAGGGATCCATTCAACACAGATGTTAGTATTGCTAAGCAATTATCGACATTCGAGCAAGATATACGCATGGCTATCTCTTGCGATACTTCTTTGAAACCAAAGTTCAATAAAATTGAACTAACTAACTTTTAGTTACTCCTAAAATCCGATAACTCTGCACTTGCAAATAAGGGCATCCAAAACTTAATTCCGTTTTGTACAACGTATTTGTGTAAACAGGCTTTTCGGAACTATTATATATAAAATCAACGTACAGAAACCAGCTTAATGTAGAAGCAGACCTGAGAATAAAACTTCAGAATATAGAGCCCGACATTGTGGATTTGGTTTCAAGAAAACAACATCATCCTTTATTATTATTATATTGTTTATTAAAAAAGATATGAAAGAAAAACAAATTATTTTCTAGGCTTTATTTTGACCAAGATATATTTGTCTGAGTTTAATGTACATATTTTGACTTGAAACTTTTTTAATTCTTTATATTTCCCCAATTTTTATTCATTTTGTATTTTAATTACATGAAAATCCTAATAAAAAATGTTTGCCTCTATAAATGCGCAAGATTTTTTAAAATGCAGATATATGGTATAAGTATCAATATTTATTAGAAAGTAGTGTCTGCATACTTTTAAACTTTTGGATCTTCAAAAACTGGACATACATAACATACATAGTGTTGAAAATACCTTTAAAGATCGGAAAAATTAAAGCAAAATAAAAATTCTTCGTTCCTTAACCTTGTCGGTTAACCGGACATTTTATGTCTGGTTGAGTTTGACATCGATTGGCAAGCCTGAGTGTCTTTGTCATTATTGGAGTCAGAAATTATGCTTAGAACGACGTCAAATGTCTACAGTTGGGATGGGGTCCGCAAAAAAAATTTAGCTCGATAAGGGGTCCTCGGACTACATAAGTTTAAGAACCCCTGTGGTACAGCAAAAATGTGTATACCTATACACATTATTAATGTAATTTTAATGCCTTCAAATTTACTATGATAAATGTGTAAAATGCATGATTGATGTGTAAAATGAGGATTGGTCCTCGATGTCTTTGATATAAGCAGAAAAAACTCCTACCTTATAATCAGTTGATTCAGCTACACTAAGAACATTGTTCCGATGCCAATTCAATGAGGTAATTGTTGATCGAATTGGTTTTTTAATATGCTTCGATACCCACCAATCGGTTTCAGACTTCAAATAGCATACCGATATCAAACGGGCTTTGGAACCAACAGCAAATTTGTTCTCAGCTGGAGACCATTTGACGCAGGTTGCTGCACGATTTATGCGAAGTAATACTAAAATCGGTTTCCATTTTTTATCTTCAGTCTGCATCCAAACGTAAGCGTTACGATCGGCGACACAGCTTACAATCCTGTTAGTGTCCTTAGCCCAGTCAATGCCCATAACCCGCAGATCATCCTGAGTCCCGCTTGTATATATGCATCTCATTGTTATTTGGAGACAGAGCTATTTGTGACTTATCCCTATTCCAAGCGTGGCACGTTATGGAATAAAATTAATTAATTACCGAAAACTTCAATCAATATTCAAATACTGAATGACAGCTGGGACTCAGGATGATCTGCGGTATGTGTATCTATTTTACACATTTTTATGTGCAAAGTTATGAATACATTTCGTGTGTAAAATTACTACATTTAATAATGGAAACACGATTACAACATTAAATATAGTAATTTTTTTTTGGAGTGTAGAGTACAGCTTTTGATTTTCAAGGTATTTATGTATTTCAATTTACTGTATTAACTCATTGATTTAATTTAAATTGTTTCTATGGGTATATAGAGCTTGGACCAATCGTTGAATTTTATGTGTGTTTGTTTGTGGACTTTTTGGTCGAAATAAAATGTGTTTCTATGCCTGCATTTGTACATTTTTCACGTTCTTCGTTAATAACTAAAAGTGGCGGCTTAGGCCGAATTTGACATTGAAATAGGGTCAGTAAGAGTTAAAGTTAAAAAAATACCTTAAGTTTTTTTATCCTCTTTCGAACCAATCAGGGGGCGTCGCATTAGTTCTTGGCAAAAAATCCAAGTAGGTGCATACATTTGTTCGGGATAAACTCTGGAACTATTCAAATAATTTTTATGAAATTTGGCTTACTGTCTGTAATTTGGTCTAATTTAAAATATAGGATAGTTTTTATTTCGATTAAGTGCATATTTATGATGGCCCATACAAACAAATTTTTAAAATATCATTTTCACAGAGACCGGTCAATCGATTCACACCACGTATCTTTTATATTATGAGGCATAACTAAGGCTGTAAAATTTTTATTTAGGGTCCATATTTAGGATGGCTCTCATACAAAAATATTTTAAAACTAGCATCTAATAGATTCCAAAATCAAATGCATCATATCTCATCAACTACTGGACGCAGATGAATGGGACTTTATATAAAAGGTACGAGCAAAAGTAAGTTTCACTGGACTGTTCCTTTGCATGAGTCCATACAACATCACGCCACCTAACGAAAAGGGCATGACAACGTCTGCCGGGACACTAGTATTAGTATAGTATATTGTAAGTTCGCTTGGAAAGAGTTAATTTATCATTACCTGTAATTCTGATATTTTTAGGCCAACCCAACAAACAAATTCAGGTAGTTTTTTTTTAAATTGGTTTTTATTTCAATATTTGAACAATTATTTTTTATATATTTAAATAATTTGAATCATTGTTTTGTGTTCGTTAAACATTATTTAAGAAAAGAACATATTTTTTAGCTACGAAGTATTTATCTTACGTAAATTCGTAATATATAATTTTTTAACATAATTAAATAAACAACAAACATAGACGAAGTTTCAAACTTCTATACAAAACGTACTTTACATCTTAATTATTAGTATTTAAGATGTTTATGTTACAATAAGGTATTAAATTTAACAATAAACGCAATTGATCTCGAAATAAAGTATTCAACAATGTAATTAAAATATTGATTATGTTAAGCATTTTTCTATTAGTTTTTTTTTAATTTTAAGTACATTTATTAATTTCTAGCATACAACACATGTATACGGTGAGGTATAAATTTGTAAAATTGCTTTTTAACTCACATCGTTTTACTTTGTATTAATTTTTTTGTTTATATATTGTTATTAAAATTTTTTATTCTGTCCTGTTTATTATTTGATTCTTTAAGCCTTAATTTTATTTCTTAGTTTAAATAATGTTAATAAAAAAGTTCACTTGAAAACAATATTAATTTAAACGACTGGCTACGATGACTATGACGACTAACCTTACCAATTTTAATAAGTTTTTTATTTTTAAATTGTAACTAAGAAGACTTGATTAAGAGTTTTTATTCTGCGATGAACATTTGTAGCTTTTAAGCATGTAATAGCTTCATTTTTAAGTAGAAACAGTAGAACAGGCTGGTGTTATTTGGTTTGGTTCTGATCACGTTTTGGAAGCAAAGGAGTGGTTGTTTCTGCATTATCTCCGTCGCTGTGTTCAATAGAGTTAAGTTCTATGGCAGGATCCGAAGTAATTTGACTACTTAAGGAAACACCATCAATCAAATCAGCATTAATGTCGTGTTGTGAGACATGTTGAAGTGCGGGAACAGGAATATCCTGAAAATCCTTATTATAATTATAAATAAATGTTTATTAAAATTTGTTTTTATAATAAAAAATTTATTTTATAATAGGCAGAGATGTTTAAGAAAGATAGATCTACTTTGATGAAATTTTTTTTTTTTAAATATTTTTATGTTATACATACTTTAAACACTTTGTATATGTAGTTTCTGAGATATCGACCATTAACGTTTTAATTGGTCAGAAAATACATTCTCTTTGTGCTTCAAGATCACAAGATTGGCAAAGCCTTTTCTAGCTAATCGCTCTTGCTAATTTTATCAGGTTTATACAAGTAAAAAATAGTCTTAGATTTTTGTTTTAAGTTCCATATCTATAGAGATAAATAAGAGAACATGGTACTTTTATTATTTATATAATCTGGTGTACCTCAGGTTCCACATTATGTTGATTTTTACTCATTTGCCCTCGCTGAACAAACTTTTCAATAGCAGTGCTATCGTAAAAAATATCGACATGTTAAATGTGCTGAAAAGATACCCTCCAAATAAAGCTAATACAAAGAAATCGAATGATATAGTGCAGTGGTGGGCATGGAACCATAGCAAAAGGGCACAACCACAACATCAAGCAACAACAAACTAAATTTTAAAGTTCTTTTGCTTTCATTTCCAAATTCGTCAGCAGCACAAAAAAAATACAAATTGCACTACAAACAAAAAATTGCTACATTCGTCGAAACATAATGCGGCACCGTCGCTAATGCCTGTGTGTGTTGTTTTTGTTTTCATTGGAATTCAACTCAACGCTGTGCGCCGATAGCATTGAATTCTGCAAACTTTTGGTTGCTTTTTTGTGCGTCGAATAACGGAAAGGGCCACGAGGGCTGAAAGTGCCTGTTGTTCTTGCCCATCGCTGATATAGTGTATAAGAAGTGTGCTAGAAGAAAAAATTTTGAAGCACACGAAAAAAAAATTCTTATTTGTCTGTGCCTTTGAACTGACTATCTAATTTTAAACCTAATATGAAAGGACGGTTTGCCGTGTGATCAGATGATTACCCTACTTATTGGGTAAAAATTCGCATCGTCAATAGACAACTAAGATCCTACTCGATTCTAAGATCACAATAGATAGTAAATTTTTTTTGGAGTCAGCGAAGAAGAGACACAAATTATTTTTTTTGATAAAAGAATAAAGTAATCAAATTGTCTAAAGTAGTGTTATTTAACTTACATGCAATGACGGCGAAGCGGTGTTGGTAGCATTCCCAGTAGAAACCTTCCGTAAGCTTTGTTTACTGCGATGATGTCTATCATCTTCGTTAAGAGAATGAAGAAGCTATAAATTAAAAACAAATATATATTTATTAGTGTATATTTACTGCACATAACTAAGAATATACAAAACTAATCCTTTTTAATAACTGCTACTAAGCAATTGCTTATTTAGAATCATGGACATTTAAGTTGAATTCATTCAAAAATCAATCTTCTTAGGGGGTTGAAGACCCAATTGTTGTTATTCAAAATACGTTTTAAATTTCTTTAAGGTTCACTTAGGTGGTTTCACTCAAAATCTATTTGCTAAGAACATTTTTTCGGACCAAAACACTCCGTTAGAAGAATATCGAGGACTCCATAGAACTGTCTAAAATTAATTTTCAACCATTATTCTTCGATTGCTGCCTTACAATCATTTCAATTTTCAATCGTTATCTCTGCTGGCTGATAACCAAAATTAATTTTCGACCTTTCCCATCGACTGGCGCATTTAAAACAATTTCCATCCAATCCAAAGCGCTGGAGCATAATATTTAAAAAAATTTAACATGCAGTATCACAATGTTACTAAGGCCCTTACGAGGCCTTTGTGTTTATATGTGACATTGTGATGTGTGTGTTTTGTTTTGTTTCATTTTATTTTATTTCATGTTAAATATTTAAGTTTAAAATCATTTATTTGTTTTTTTCAAAATTAAATTATGTTTGTTAATTTTTACTACCATTGAAGATGCTATCCATAAACGAAACGTATTCATCAAAACCTAATTGACCAAATAGCTCGTTTCTCAATAAGAAAAAACTGTCTTTTTTTTCTTAGTCGTATTGCAATGAGTAAAGTGAGCAAATGTAACACTTCGGAATAATATATTAATGTACTATATATATATATATATATACACTTGATCCTATTTTTACACGGTATACTGGGACCAAAAAAATATCGTGTAAAAAAACCGCGTAAAAATAACTCGAATTTCATACAAAATCGCTTATGTGGTCTATTTTCTGAAAAACACCGCTTAAAATCAAAATCCGCGTAGAAAAACCTATCTTTTCATAGGTAATTTCTTATCCGTGCCAACTTGTATTAGACAATATTTCCAATAAACATATTTGTTTATGTAAATCAATTACATATGCATTTATTAAAAATATATAAAAAATGGAATAAAAACATGTTAACAAATGTTTTATGCTGTTTTACAGTAAAGGAACAATTCATATTACATATAAATTAATTAATGAGATCATTAATGAAGCATTTGAAGTTTATAATCAAGTCTTGAAAAAGTCCGTCATCACGCGCTTAGACATTTTATTTTTGGCTTTCTCATACAAGTCACGATAGCATTCTACTGCTTGTTTTAATTGACGACGAAATATTGGGATCATGTTTTATAAAAAAATCTTCCAGATCCATGACTTTTTCTAAGCCTTCTTTATCAAACTTGTTATCTATCTATACCTATAAAAGTCAATTTCTGTTCGTTGTCCGTCTATAACTTCAAAACTACTGCACGGATCGCCTTGAAACTTTGCACAGTGATTGAGCGCGTGCCTCTAAAGGTTATAGGCATGTTTTTTTATTTAGGGTGCATATTTAGGGTGGCTCTCATTCAAAAATATTTTTAAAATAGCATTTTCAGAAAGACCACTTAATAGAGTCACATGGAATTTACACCACGTAGTTTTTGTATTAAGGAGCATAGCTTAGGCTACAAAACTTTCACTTAAGTTACATATTTAGGGTGGCCCTCATACAAAAAAAAATTTTAAAATACCATTTTAACGAAGTCCGGTTTACCGATTCAGACCGAATTCACACTACGTAGCTTTTATATTATGAGACATAGCTAAGGCTACGAAACTTTTATTTAGGGTGGCCCTCACACAAAAATATTTTTAAAATAACATTTTCACAAAGACCACTTAATAAATTCACATGTAATTTACACGACGTGTCTTTTATGTGATGAGGAATAGCTTTGGCTGTAAAACTTTCATTAAGGGTGCATATTTAGGGTGGTCCTCATACAAACATATTTTTAAAATATAATTTTTTCGAAAACCTCTTAATCGGTTCTCATGGAATTTACACCACGTGGCTGTTATATCTAGAGGCACATACTTAGGGTGGCCCACATACAAAAGTATTTTTTAAATAGAATTTTCATAATTATTTCTTAAATGTTTCTAATGGTCTACGGAAGGTTTTTGCAAAGTTTGATTTAGAAAAATGGGCAGTGACGCACCTTCCAAAATCAAATTAATCATATCTCATCAAGTACTGGACGCAGATGAATGGGACTTGATATAAAAAGTCCTGGCAAAATAAGTTTCACTGGAAAAATAGGCTGTTTCGCTTATACATTCCATCGCATGCGTTCATATAACATCCGGAACAACTACCGGAAAGGGCTGGACAACGTCTGCCGGGACAGCTAGTATAGGTATATTTACAAAACGCAATAAATGAAGCAAAAAAAAAGGCCGATCAAGAAAAACCGCGTACAAAAAATAAAACCGCATAGAAAAAGTAATTGGGGGTAGTTTTCAAAAATCGCGTACAAAAAAAACGTGTTAAAATAATCCGCGTAAAACAAGGATCAAGTGTAATATATTAAATACTTTTTTTGAGTATTATACATTTAGTTTATGAGTAGGTAATTTTTTAATATGTATTTCTTTGATAGAGTTTTTTATGTGTGATCATGGGACGGATATGAAAGTAAATCTATGCTGGAGTGAAATAGAATGTCAAGCGACACATCAAAAAATGTCATTGCTGGATTTTTTAAGAATATACAGAGTTATAACATAGCGTAGCACATTATAATAAGTAATTTAACTCCTATCCCTATCCTCCAGTAAAAATGTACCACATCAACAATAACAAATAACAGATAACGTATTATTTATTACGGTACTGTAATGTTTCGGCAATGCTGTTTGTAATATATTAGAAGTTGATTAAAATAGTCTTTACCTTTTCTACCTCATCATCAATCAATTCATTGCCATTTTCAACACCCGATTTCCGTGATTTATCCAACAATGTTGCTTTTTTCGCAGCCATATAAAGATTACGTTTAATTGCTACATAAATAACGTCAGACGCAGCGCGTACAGAATAGTCAGGTGTAAACGTTTGACGTATTTTTGCGTCCATATCTAAAGATTGCAGAGAACCTCTAATTTGCTGTGATGGTGAATCTAGTCAAATTAAAATCACAATGAATTGAAGTAGGAATCACGATAATAATTATTTTGAATTTTATTTTACACTTACCAATTACAACGTTCGGTACAAGTGCTTGTGTTCCAAAGTAAGTAAATGGACCACTTTCAAAGAGTAGATTTTCTCTACCCACAGTTACCTCCACACGCCCTTCTAATATAAGTACAAAGAAATCAACAGGTTTACCCTGTTGAAAAATCAATAAGCTTGGATCATCCTTCTCCTTGCCTTTGCATTTAATATTTCGAACGATGTCTTGGTTAAGTAAACGCCGTAAGATCGGTTCGGAAATATTTTCTTTCTTAAAGGCATCGACGGCTGAAAAATAATAACAACATGTTAAATAAACACCAAAAAGAAATAATTGATTTAATTTACTTACCTGTACTTAAGTACTGGTATGTAGCTAATGCTAATTGTGGAGATATTTTAATTACTTGATTTTCGCGCCGTTCAGCGAACGCCGAAAAATCTTGTTTTTTATTACGGTTCCGACGTATTTTAGTGCGATTATCAACAAATACATCAGTTTCATCCACGATTTCAGCTTGAATTAACTCCTCAATAACATCTTCTAAAGTTATTAAGCCAATTGTCTCATAGAATGGATCACCATCACCCTCATTGTTTATACGATGCACAAAGGCTATATGACCGATGGTTCCTTCTTTAAACTGATTGAACATTATATCAAGTGTTACATCTTCAAAAACGAAATGTACAGGATTTTGATAAAATTCACAGAGTGTCTTGAGTGGAGTATTGTCATCCGTATCGACGAATGCCAAGTCTTTTATATACAAAAGTGTAACAATATTCTTTTTGTCACCATCAAAAACTGGAACTCGTGAATAGCCAGATTTCATTATTTCCGAAACAGTTTCAAAGTCGAGAACAGTATTCTCAAGTGAAAGCATAAAAGCATCTTCAATATGGGTCATGACATCTGCCACAGTTTTTTTGCGAAGTTCAAGAGCTCCAGAAATAATATTGACTTCATTTTTATCCAAATCGTTTATGCCAGTGGTAACCTGAAAATAAAGTTAATTATATAAGCAAAAGCTTGCTTGTTGCTCTTGAACATAACAACCAATTTGAATGAAGCTTTGGCATATCGAAGGAAATAAAATTAGCCTTAATCGTTTGAAAACTTTTAAAAATAAGTAATATTTTCATCATTATTTAACTAACTGTTTATAAACAATTAATTTTTTTTTATATTTTAAAAATATGAAAAAAAAAATCACAATACATTAAAGCCTGAGGAGTTCAAATCCATTGAGAAAATCTACTAGTCGCAAATAAGTTTAGAAATTATGATGAAAACAATGTAGGCGAGTGCAACGCAATTATACATATCGTATGTCGGTGGACTACGCCGCACAGTTGGTTTCATCATAATTTCTAAACTAATTGAGACAAAAAGTATATATACATGAAGAGAAAGACTCGCTCTCACGCCATAGGAAATGTTGCTAGCAAACTTGTCTGGACTTAAGGCAATCTCCATTTTCCAAACAAAATTTCGTTCAATTCCATTTCAATTGCGCTAAAATCTGTTTAACTCAGCTTCGTACGTAATTTTTAATTGTTTTTACTGCAAAAATCAGGATAAAAATGACGATTTCTGTTTGCGAAATTGAGATTACCTTAACTCCAGACAAGTTAGCTAGCAACATTGAGAACGAATACATATTTTCGTCCATATAAAATTTTTGATTGAGACTTCAAAGCTTTGTCAAAAAATTTGTATTCCTGGGGGTTTTTGTGTAGCAACATTTTTTTTTCAGATTTTTAAAATGAAAATTAATTTTTCAAAAACTTTGTCAAATACATAGAACCGGTTTTTCCACATTTCGGTAAATATCATGATATCATTTTTTTCCCCCAAATTACAAGTAGTTTGACCCAACATTGAAAAAAAATTTCACGGAGCTATGTTCTACTAGAGCTTTTAACATACCTTTTTCTGTCACTTCTTAAGATCCAGACATAAAGCATATGTGCATTTCATATAGTAAAAAGTTTCATATAACTTTTCTTCAATCTCAATAGTATTTTGACTACAGCGTAAAATCAAATAAATTTACAATTTTAAAAAACCTGAAAAGTTACACATACTTATTTCTTACTTTAAATGCAATTTAAAAAAATAGCTATGTCAATTCTAATTGTTCGATCTTGAATATTAATTCAAGACAGTCTTAATTTCAAGAAAATCCATGGCTGAAGGATGTGCTCAAAAAAAAGAAAAATCGAAAACGTGGCCGGCTAAAATGACAATTTCTGTGGACATATAATATTACAGGATAAGATATACGGGAAAGAAATTTATGTATTTTGGTGAAACTAACCAACCAGGGTAGCCTAGCCAAAGCCCTTCCCGATGAACTCAATAGTATTACAGCTTGAAATATATGCCAAATGATAGCACTCGAAGAGGTCTAAATATAATATATGAGGTTGCATTGTCGAAATGCATTGCATTGCATTGTCATTAATGAAGATAACAGCTAGAAATGTAGAACATAAGATCGTGTTCATGCGTATGTAAAATCTTCCACATTTATGGCGAACTATTATAGAAAAGGTTTACACGATCAAACTTAAGCGCGATTAATAAACAAACCTCTTAACCCTCTTTTGGAAGCTTAGTAACAAAAAATAATTGATTTTGAATTTTCATACGTTAATTTGGCGACGCTTCAATGAGATTATACGATCCCATCTTGCAGGCGATGAATTTATAACTTCTCTTCTAAAAGAGTTAAATTGATTTTTTATTTATTTTTAAATTCCGTATGTATTACAATGCATTATGATTACTTTTTTGTTATTTGCGTTGTACATATACGACATCAAATGTAGATATATAGTTTCAAGTCAATTCTCCCGAACATTCTATCACCTGGCATCAGCACACGAGCTCGAGCGCGATCGAAACAATCGTCTGGGCAATTGAAATACGACCTGCCGCAATTAAAAATGTTTTCTGGGATGAGAGCAATCTCACATTGCACCTCACACACATTAAAAAGTGTAACTTAACTGCAGGAATATTATGAGTTTGCCCAATACTAAGTACTATGTAGTAATTTTTGCGATATAATTTATAATTAAATTTGTATACTATATAGTACAAGCTGATGTCCGCGACTTTGTACGGGCAGTTTGGTTTTTATTTTTTTTTTTTTTTTTTTGCGAATTCAAACAATTAACATTTATCTAGTAGACCTACGATAGTAGGATTTGTGACTAGTCCCGTTTCCAGTCGTAACTTCTCTTGTATATATGTATATATCAGTATTAAATTTACCTTCACAAGTTCTTTAAGACGTTCACGGTTATAAACATTTCCAATTTCTTCGCCTAGCATCCAATCTAACATTTTCGATACTGGATACGAGAGCGGGAATGTCAACAGCATTATCATTTTTGTAATGATAATTGTTTTTGCGCCAACTGCCAAGCCATGACGTGAACAAATAGCCTAAATTTACAACAAATCATTTAATTATAAAAAAATCTATAATATTCCGTTTAAATACCTTAATGTTGACGAATTACTTACCTGTGGTGTAATTTCACCAAAAAGTACAATAGCAATCGTTGAGAATACAACAGCAAACAGCCCAGATGTAAGACCATCCAATAGGATAGTAAATGTTGAGTTAACCAACACATTGCCCAATAGAATACTGCATAGCAGGTAATTACCTTGATCTCTTACAGGTTGAATTTTTCGGGCATACTCTCGTTCTTTTTCGGACCCAGTATTTGTAAGAATCTAATTGAAGAAAAGCTTAAAATTATTTACATATTTAAATTAATATATTTATTACAAGTAATTTTATTAGGACGGGGGGCAAAAAAAATATGGTTTCGGTAGAGTTTCGAAATTTTTAAAAGGAGGCATAGTTTAAAAAAAAGGTAAAATTCATTGATTTTTCGCCCACAGGCTAATTCCCTGGTTCATTGTGAGTAAAAAATTGTATAGGAGGGGAGGGTCTATCTTGAATGACCCTGAATTTCAGGGTGTTTGACAAAGTTTCTTTAGAGGAGTACTTGCAAGCAGATATTTTTATTAATCATTAGAATATAATATATGGAACTTAAAAGTTAAATTAAAAAAAAATTGTTTTAGATGGCAATTTTTTCCAAAAAAAAAGTAACAAAATTTAGTTTTCTTATAGATATTTTAGCGCACCATAATACTACATTTAGCGCACCATAATCTATATCTATAAAAGTCAATTTCTGTTCGTTGTCCGTCTATAACTTCAAAACTACTGCACGGATCGCCTTGAAACTTTGCACAGTGATTGAGCGCGTGCCTCTAAAGGTTATAGGAATGTTTTTTTTATTTAGGGTGCATATTTAGGGTGGCTCTCATAAAAAATATTTTTAAAATAGCATTTTCAGAAAGACCACTTAATAGTCACATGGAATTTACACCACGTAGTTTTTGTATTAAGGAGCATAGCTTAGGCTACAAAACTTTCACTTAAGTTACATATTTAGGGTGACCCTCATACAAAAAAAAATTTTAAAATACCATTTTAACGAAGTCCGGTTTACCGATTCAGACCGAATTCAGACTACGTAGCTTTTATATTATGAGACATAGCTAAGGCTACGAAACTTTTATTTAGGGTGGCCCTCACGCAAAAATATTTTTAAAATAACATTTTCACAAAGACCACTTAATAAATTCACATGTAATTTACACGACGTGTCTTTTATGTGATGAGGAATAGCTTTGGCTGTAAAACTTTCATTAAGGGTACATATTTAGGGTGGTCCTCATACAAACATATTTTTAAAATATAATTTTTTCGAAAACCTCTTAATCGGTTCTCATGGAATTTACACCACGTGGCTGTTATATCTAGAGGCACATACTTAGGGTGGCCCACATACAAAAGTATTTTTTAAATAGAATTTTCACGAAGATTTCATAATTATTTCTTAAATGTTTCTAATGGTCTACGGAAGGTTTTTGCAAAGTTTGGTTTAGAAAAATGGGCAGTGACGCACCTTCCAAAATCAAATTAATCATATCTCATCAAGTACTGGACGCAGATGAATGGGACTTGATATAAAAAGTCCTGGCAAAATAAGTTACACTGGAAAAATGGGCTGTTTCGCTTATACATTCTGTCGTTTGAGTTCATACAACATCCGGAACACCTACCGCAGAGGGCAGGACAACGTCTGCCGGGACAGCTAGTACTACATAATACTACACTATACAAAGTTTTGACATAGAAAGGATTAGTGATAAATATGTTTTATTACAACATTAACTGAATTTTTACGTTTTTTGGGTTATAACGTTAAAATGAGCGATATATACAAAAAAATCTTAAACGCTTATGTGTGCATATAAAAATATATGTGATATACAGACATATGGGACGATCCATGTCAACCGGATCAGTGCTGTGTCCAAAATTAGGAGAGACCAAAAAAATCGCTCGAGGGCTCATTTTGAAGCTTCAGACATCTACTTTCAGATTTCGAAACTTAAAATTCAAAATGGCGGACCCAATATGGAGTATTAGGATATTGATTTTCCGCCATATTGGGTCCGCCATCTTGAATTTTAAATTTCTGACCTTGGATTCGTATTCAGCGACCCCAGAAACTGCCGTATACCAAATTTGGTGCTAAACGGTGGATTTCTAAACACTACGTCCGCCATATTGAATCCGCCATTTTGAAATTGAAAATTTTAAAATTATAGCCTCAGATTCGTAATCGGCGACCCTAAAAGCTCCTGTATAACAGATTTATTACAAATCGGTTGATTTTTAAAAAATACGTCCGCCATCTTGGATCCGCCATCTTGATTTTGTAAAATCTGACTTCGGATTCGTGATCAGAGACCCCCAAGACCCTCGAATACCAAATTTAGTGCAAATCGGTTGACTTTCCAAAATTTTTCCACCATATTGAATATTTGACCGCCACATTAGATCCGCCATCTTGGATTCTGTCAACATTCTACGAAAGCTTTTAGGACTACAATTTGAACCAAGAAACGGCCCGATCGGTTGTGAATTTTTATTTTTACAAGCTCTTATTCCTGGACACTCGATTTTTATCCGGCTTCCGGCCGCCATATTGGATCCGTAATTTTGAATATTGCAAATTTTAAATTTAAAAAACAAAATAAATTTTACAAAAAAAAAAAATTGAATTAAACGGAAAACATTCATGTTCTTATTCTCTTTTTAAATTCAATTCAATTAATTTTTCAAATCAGTAAAACCACATTTGTGTCAACACCAGGATAACCTGGCAAGGCACAACCATTTCCCCAGGACACAATGCCAGCCAATTAATTTTTAAAAACAGCAAAAACACAAAAAATTACATATCTGACGTAGCCAGTGCTACCCAGTCAGCTCTAAGGCAACTTAGCAACTTGCCGTTTTATTCGTACATAGATAGCGACTTGGCCAATAAAACGCACCTATAATTTGATTCTAGTTTTTATTTAATTTTATCAGTATTTCATGCATATATTATATCTTTCGAATGAAAGTTTGTATGTAAAGTCTTAAGTAAATTAGCGTATCTATATTTTTAAAGCTATAAATGTTAAGGGAAATGGCAGTATCTCATGAAAAGGGTATAAAAAAGGGAATTTCGATATTTTGCCTAAATCATAAATAAAAAATCGGTTCGGCAGCAAGTACCGTACAAGCAACTTCTCTTGAGAACAATTCTTTTTTTTTAATGTTTCGATACTTCGAAAATCATTTGAGAATATCTTATGATTACAATATGGCACTACGAAAATTGAAAAAAAAAAAAAAAATTAACATTAAACATTAATTTATAACCATGTACCTGAAACCCCTCTCAAAACTAAATTTTATAGAATTCAGAGAACTTTTACAAAAAAAATGACGTCATATTGGGTGCGCCATTTTGAATTTTAAAAAACTGAAACAAGATTCGAAATAAGCACCCTCGAAAACCCCTATCTACCCCCTTGATACTTGAAATTATATATGAAATTTATATTGCGTGCATAAAAAAGTCAGTTTTTTATGAATAAAAAACGAACCGCTGGACCGATTTTTTCCAGACTCCTTTCAGATCTAAGTCATGACGTGGCGTATCGATTGATATGGTCATCAAAAAATTCTGTCCGGTAGTTATTGAGGAAACGAAAGCCAAAATATGTCTACATACGTACATACGTACACACACACACACAGACATCACTCTAAAAATACTTGTAAACGATTGTCGAGGTCTTGAAACGTAAAGAAAACACAAAATTACCTATTGCGATTTTCGGACCTATTATAATAACTTCTCAAGAGAAGTTAATAACCTTAAAATGATATTTAAATTGCTATAAATAAATTAAAAAATCTGTAGAGAAAGTAAGAAGAAAACGGCATTTACAAAACATCAATTATTTCGAAACGCATTTTTAGAGATACGCCCATTTCGCTACTGAGGACAGAGTAGGTATCAAAAAATTACTTTGGTATTAATTGTAAGATAAATTTATGCAAAATGGTAAATTTATGAAAAAGTATCAGGTCAAAACTTTGTATAGTGAACTTATACTTAGGTAGTATTATGTTATTATATTGTATGTTGTATAAAAAAATTACATTTTATTACGATATTTTTGGAAAAATCAGATATTTTTTTTTTATTTTAACGAGTGATAATTCTGAACTGAAAACACAGCTAGTTTGTTTTATTGGTTGTTGATGATTCAACATAATTTTATTTATAATGTTATGTATGTGTCAACACAATTCAATTAATTGAACTTATTTGTACTGTTAAACATTTATGTTAACTTAAACACAGCTGTTGCGTTTGTAGTATTTTGTTGCATAGTGAATTGCATGACACAGTATCTGTAGTATTGCGTTTTATAGTGTATTATATTACACAGTACTTTGCTGTTCAGACATTCATAGAAATTAAATTAAAATAAATTTTCGCGTTTGCGTTTGACCATATTAACATATAAGGTCCAGATTGTATTTACCTGTAGTTTGGTTAATAACTTCCAATTTTTAACTTTTATATCAGTATTTACAGACAAAAGTGTAACATTTAGGACTTTTCCGAAGTTGGAAAAACAAAAGTAGAAGTATTTGTTGCTTTTCAAATTTAATAAAATATGCATACTAATATGTAAGATAAATTTCTAAAAACCAACCTTTAATTCCGTGCGGTCAAGTGCCATTAAACCAAGATTCAGACCAGAGAATAACGCCGAGAAGCACAAGCATGTAATAATTATTGCGATAGAAATCCACATTGGTAAAAGAGATTCATAACTTCCTATACGACGCCATGAGTCTGAACCTTGATGTACTAATGGTATTGTGTTTTCAACGTTACCCTAAATTAAGAAGTAAAGAATTAACAAATAAAAACAAAATTGCATTTAATCACCTGTTCTATATTTTCATCGATTTTAGCACACATATAGAGGAGTTCTTTATTTTTCGGTAATTTTATTCTATACAGAGCTGTGGTACCGGAAGCGCTGCCAGATACGGGCTTAAATAGCTGCGTCACAGGAAAAAGACAAGCTCCGCCATATTCACTTTTAGCGTTAGTAAATGCAATTACGGTATAGTTAGTAATGCCCTTGCCGAAAACGCGTATTACAACATCTTCTTCGCTCATTACACTGGGTACACCTTCACTATTGTATTGGATTTCATGTGCACTTTCTTCTAATCGAATACCCATTATCTCAAGATTATCCGTGCTGGTGGCAGCACGACCACTGCAAAAGAAAAACATATTATATTTATAATCTTATAGAATTAAAAACAAGGATACTTAAATGTACAGGGAAAGTATTTTAAAATCTTAAAAAAAAACCTTTGATTTAAAGGCTAGTAAGTAAAGACATATTTTTAATCAGTGGTTGGAAATTTAGTTCAAAGTTGAAACTCAGTGGATTTGTTTTATTTAGTGCCAGGAAGTAAAATTCAAGCTATCTATATCTAGTGGACGAAACAGAAAATTTGCTCACTTACTCGAAAGTAATTGGAAAAACCACATAGTTAGGTTTAGTTGAGTCAAAAATCTTCGTTTTTTAATACTTTCGTACCGTTATCGTACCCATATCACTGTTGGCGAACTACATATAGCCCAGTCAAAATAGACATTTAGGTTTGCAATAATTCGCATAGAGCTGAAAATTGGTACACGTCTTAAATACACTATTACAAATAAAATGTCAAAAGTCCCCGCCGATCCTACTTCTGCAAAAATTTTTATTCAAGGTCAAACTGAGAAATATCGGCTTTTCGCATATTTCTCTTAAACGATAAGCGCCATTGTAAAAGTTGGTTTGAAAAAGTTCTAGATCATGCAATTTTCCACAAAAATAGTTCATATTATTTTTCTCTATTAAATACCATTCTAAAGATATATTGATTTCAAAAGTTGGAAAAGTCGTATTCTGCATTTTTTTGAGATAACTACACAGTTTTCACTCAAAATGTCCCATTGATAAAAAGTTACTTTTCTTTTGTACTTTTTCCTGCTGAATTCGGAAATGAAAATAAAAATTTTTTGAATGGCACAGTTTTCGAGATATTGTGGTTTTTTCATTTTTTCGACCTTCTTTCACTTTAAAATCTATATCTTGATCTCTAAATGTCCAATTTCATCGTGCTTGGCACCAAATTAAAGATATTAAAATAAAAAATAAACATGTGTAATTATATATACCATTGAGTAAGCGGCTTTAGAGATATCGATGAAAAGAGGCCAGATTTTAAAAAAAATCAAATTTTACATTTGATTCTGTGACCACGGAAAAATAGAAATAAAATACACAAAAATAAATAAGGACTTGGAATTATTCATTCATTCGGTTCCAACTTTGTCATTTTGCAATCAATTTTCTTTTTTTATATATTTTATTTCTAGTTTTCCGTGGCCACAGAATCAAATGTAAAATTTGATTTTTTTTTTAAATCTGGCCTCTTTTCATCGATATCTCTAAAGCCGCTTACTCAATGAAATATATAATTATATATGTTTATTTGTCATCTTAATACCTTTAATTTGGTACCAAGCACGATGAAATTGGACATTTAGAGATCAAGATATAGATTTTAAAGTGAAAGAAGGTCGAAAAAATGAAAAAACCACAATATCTCGAAAACTGTGCCATTCAAAAAATTTTTATTTTCATTTCCGAATTCAGCAGGAAAAAGTACAAAAGAAAAGTAACTTTTTATCAATGGGAAATATGCGAGAAACCGAAAATTCTCAGTTTGACCTTGAATAAAATTTTTGCAGAAGTTGGATCGGCGGGGACTTTTGACATTTTATTTGTAATAGTGTATTTAAGACCTGTACCAATTTTCAGCTCTATGCGAATTATTGCAAACCTACGCCTTTTTTTACGTCTAATTTGACTGGGCTAATAGCATTATTTTGGGTAGAATTTCATAATCAAGGCGTTTTTTTTATAGGTCTATGACTTGGTAGGATTCAAACAAAAATCATTAGAAATAAAATGGCCACCAAAAAATTAAATTATATATTAAGGACGCTCAGCGTTGCCCTGGTAGTGTGTGCAGTGTTCAAACATTGTCCTTATTTTGAAGGGAATTGAGGCCAAAAACAGTGGCCTTTTTTCAAACCAAGCGATTAGGTTCCGAATCATGTTTTCACTAGCAGATTTTCTGGCTTCAAAATTTATCTTTAATAGAATAAAAATCTTATTATTTTTACTAGTTGCCAGACATCATATGTAGTCATTTTAGCTCCAAGAAAAAGCCAACAACAAAAAAAAGTTCAAATAAAATTATAAGAAAAAGAGTTATGACTTTTTTAAACACTTCAGCTTTTCAGTAGCCACTGGGTTGATCACAAACTACCTGCAAAATTTCATTTCCTTTAGTTGCAGCTATAAATTTTAAGTCTTTCTATTATATAAACTAGTTTTTAGCGTCAGAATTTAAGCGTATTATGAATGAGGAAACATAAAAGAACCAAACGAATATAAGAAAAAACCAAAATTTCATTGCATACTTTTAGTTAAATAAACGTAGAATCAAGTTGTTTAAGTGGTTTCCATCGCCAGTATTTATACGTCCAATATAACTTATAACGATATAACGAATATCCATTTTAACGAACGAAATTTAACTTTTTTTGTTAGTGCGCAAAGCGAGTGGAGCCTTCTAGTGAATTAAAAAATTATAATTTTGGATAAAATGCAAAAATTTAACGTCACGATAAAATTCTAAAGTCAATGCATTCGAATAATTTGGTATTGATGCAGAATCCTCAAAAATTAAAATTGTTGTAGACCTATGTAAATAAAACAATTCACTTCAAGTTCCAATATTTATAGTTCGGAAGGTAGCGCTATATTTTAAAGAGTCATTTTTGAAGAGTCATTTCACAATAATAGTTTTCCACTACTACACAAGAGATTTAACCGTCAGCTACTTTAGTAGTGGTTTAGTCTAAGGTAACGAGTATTTTTATACAATGCTAATTTGTAGGATGATTTCATTTTCATTTCAGCTGTATTGAAGAGAGGGTATTATACGTCAGGGACGTATATAAAGCATATTAAAAATGTATCAAGTATATACTTGAACTATACATACTAAAAATATTTAAGTACACATATGTATACTGGAACTATACTTAAACATTTTTAATATGATTAAAATGTTGGCACATTAGTACAACAACTTTCATATCCTGTTACCTTACACTCCACCTGCTGATTATTGAATATTTATCAACTACTGAAAATTAAATTTATTCAGTATAAAAATCGTCGCAAAAATTCAAAGCTCAATGAGTTTGTGTTCCGAAATCAAAGAGATTCAGCCTACTGTCGAGGAATATACCTGTCGAATGTATGTATGTACATTAGGGTGTTTTTTTTCAAAATTTTGAATGATGGATTTTATTTTTTTTTTTTTCATACATCTTAGCTTGAGGTTTAAAAATAATTGTCCTAAAATTTAAGCATCCTAGCTTGTAAGCGGCGCGGACAGACTTTCTGTCCGATTTCGTTGAAATTTTCCGAATTACTAAAACGTCGACAAAATCTACCTTAGGTACCAAAATATAGCGTTTTAGGATTTTTTTTTTTTGTATGGGAGAGGCTACCCCCTGTTGTCAAACCACTGAAAATTTGGACAAAATAAACCCGAAGGGGTTTCTTTTTTTTCAATTTGCGGAACCATAGGCCTATATTATAGAATGTTTGTTTGAAAACTAACACATGCAAACATGTGTAATCTTTTGAATTATCTTATCGTTCTTGATTCGCAAAAGCACTACCTACCAGGGTCAGTTTTCTGGGTCAAAAAAAAAATTTTTTTTGTCGGTGGAGCATACATTTATTTTTGAGAACCATTTTATAAAAGACATAACGAAAATTTAAATTATACATACACATACATTAGGGTGAGTGAAATTTTTTTTATTTTGTTTTAAATAAGTTTAATAGTTTGAAAGTACATTAAAGAAAAATTCTGGTGCAAGAGCTCATAATATTTTCTGGTGGCTCATCGGGCTTTTTAGTTTTCCATACAATTTATATGAGAAAGAATGTTGTATTTGACAGTTTCGACCATATCTCGTGAAAGAAAAATCTTACACAAACAGAATAAAGCCAATTGGAAAGAACATAAAATTTTTCATAACAAACTAACTATGTATTCATATTTTTTGTGAAGATAATATTTCGTCAGTTTATTAGCTCTTTGAGTTTAGGAATACATATTTCGAAGATTAAGAAAAAAATAAATATTTTTTTGTTTTTTTTTTCTTGTAAAAAATTTGTTGGTCTTTCCGACTTCGTCCCGTTCGTGTAAGATTTTTCTTTCACGAGATATAGATGAAACTGTAATAAAGCATTCTTTCCCATGTAAATCGTATGGACAACTAAAAAGCTCGATGAGCCACCAGTAAATATTAATATTATGAGCTGTCCTTGCACTAGAATTTTTCTTTCATAGCCTTCTTGAGACAAAAAAAAAATATTGAATCATCCTAATATTTACACATACATACAAGAATGCTGAGTTAACAAAGTTAATATTATTGTTTATTACAAACGAGTAAAAAAGCTTCGAACAAATGTTCTATGATATGGTGCGTATGTTTTCAAAGAGTCATTACTGTTTGTTTATATTTACATTTAAAAGCGGATGAACTTAAAAATGACGTAGTTTGTCAGTAATTGGGTTTGTCATACTTTGCAATATTTTACTTCGTTAATAATAACGTCATGAGAATTTAATACATTGCAAACCTTTTATGCTTTCTATAGCATACGTTGAAATAATCGAATTTTATTGGATTTAAAAACTTTACTTTTAGAAATTAATGTTGATGATTTTAACCTTGGTAAAGTGATGAAAAAATAGATAAAAAAATTATAAAATTATTATAAAATCGTTACCATATGTAACATGTCAGTAAATTTATATTTGCAAGAGTCACAGTGGTTTGAAAAAAGGTGTTGGCTTTTTTGATAAAATAGGATATATTACTCATATCACCAGTTTTTCGCAGTGGACCAAAGAGCACACTTTCAATGGTTTTTGGTGTGCTAAATATAGGTCCGGCAGTCTTATTACTTTATCACGTCATGATTTTCAGATGGTCCCAACTTAACCAGTGAAGCAAAACCACTGGACTACTTTAAAAGTTAAGTTTTCAATCAAATGTTGCAAAGAAAACTAGAAATTAAAGCCTCTATTACGTATTAAAACTAGTGAATAGAGATGCAGTATTATTGATTACTATATACAGTGTTGGAAAAAATAATAGGGACAAACGCATCAATTTATTTATTATTGCATAATTTTTTCCGCTAAAATCTGTTTTTAATGGAACTGACTGTAAAGTAACGTTATCTAACAGGACTTAATTTAGCAATATTATTCAAGTATGAATGCGCACTCATTTTCCACGGAACCGCCATTGAATGTCCTTTGGCTGGAAAAAATAATAGGGACAAATGTTAGTATTCAGAAAATTGAATACAGTTTTTTAAATATTGCTTACATAATTTTTACACAGTGGTCGGCTTTCAATACTGAACATGAGTATGGAATCAAAAGTTGGGTGGCGCATCTAGTTTCTGAGATATAGCCATCGGAAGTCGGGGATATAGCTTTTAATGTAATCGTTATAATTTGGGAACCCCTGAATCGACTTTCAAAATATGGACGTCATATGAAAGATAATTTAATGAACCATAATATAAGTTCATATAAATTTGAAATTTCAGCTAGTTTTTGAAAATTTTCGAAATATGACAATTTATCTAAATTTCAGGTCAACTTTTTTTCAAAAAACCGTTATTTTTTTGGAACATTTTTTATTTTACAATCATTTTTATTAATATATAAGAAAGCGCATTTTATGCTCTTTTAAATGGTATGCTATTCTGAGTTGGTTTTTCATGGCCAACCAGATTTTTTAAGGATGGAAAAGTAACGAGCTCTAGAAATTTACTTGAAATATTGGATCGCTTAATTTTTTATAAAAATTTTTATTTTTTTTGTGAAAAATACCACCGCACACAAATATGTTATTGTTCTAATTGTTGTTATTGTTGATACTGTTGCTGTCGTTATTCTTTTTGTTGTTGTTGGAGTTCTTGCTTTTGTTTTTTCAACAAATCTCAATATTTCAAGTGAATTTCTAAAGCTCGTTAATTTTCCATCCTTAAAAAATCTGGTTGGCCATGAAAAACCAGCTCAGAATAGCATACCATTTAAAAGGGCATAAAATGCGTTTTCTTATGCATATGTTAATAAAAATGTTTGTAAAATAAAAATTGTTACAAAAAAATAACGGTTTTTTAAAAAAAAGTTGACCTGAAATTTAGATAAATTTCATATTTCGAAAATTTTCAAAAACTATAGCTGAAATTTCAAATTTTTCTGAGCTTATATTATAGTTCATTAAATTATCTTTCATATGACATCCATATTTTCAAAGTCGATCCAGGGGTTCCCAAATAATGACGATTTCATTAAAAGCTATATCCCCGACTTGCGATGGCTATATCTCAGAAACTAGATGCGCCACCCAACTTTTGATTCCGTGCTCGTGTTCAGTATTGAAAGCCGACCACTGTGTAAAAATTATGTAAGCAATATTTAAAAAACTGTATTCAATTTTCTGAATACTAACATTTGTCCCTATTATTTTTTCCAGCCAAAGGACATTCAATGGCGGTTCCGTGGAAAATGAGTGCGCATTCATACTTGAATAATATTGCTAAATTAAGTCCTGTTAGATAACGTTACTTTACAGTCAGTTCCATTAAAAACAGATTTTAGCGGAAAAAATTATGCAATAATAAATAAATTGATGCGTTTGTCCCTATTATTTTTTCCAACACTGTATGTATATTAGGGTGGTTCTTAAGAAGAAAAAATTGGGGACGTCCCCCAATCGGTTCGAAACAGAATAAAAACATTTAAAAAATTTATTTTAATTATCTCTAACCCTTACTCGGCCTATTTCAAAAATAAATTTGACTTAAGCGAAAATCAAATACGAACCTTCCCAATCGCTTCGATACAAGATAAAAAAATTTAAAAAGTTAATTTTTTTTTTATATTTAACCCTTACTGACCCTATTTCAATGTGAAATTTGACTTAAGCGAAAATCAAATGCGACGCCCTCCCAATCGGTTCCAAACAGGATAAACAAATTTAAAAAATTTATTTAAAACTTTTATCTTTAACCCTTACTTAGTCTATTTCTATGTGAAATTTGACTTAAGCCACCATTTTTTTGAAATTAACTTTTCATAAGTGGCCTTTAATTTTAAGAAGGAATACATTCAAAATAACTTAATAATAATAACTGACCCTATTTCAATGTGAAATTTGACTTAAATGAGTATTCAAAATATATTTTTCCTTAAAATTAGAAGCCACTTAAGAAAAGTTAGTTTAAAAAAATGGCGGCTTAAGTCAAATTTCACATTGAAATAGGCTAAGTAAGATAAAAATTTTGAATAATTTTTTTAAATTTGTTTATTCTGATTCGAACCGATTGAGAGGACGTCGCATTTGATTGTCGTTTAAGTCAAATCTCAGATTGAAATAGGGTCAGAAAGGGTTAAAGATAAAAATTTTAAATAAATTGTTTGTCTTTGTTTATCCTGTTTAGAACCGATTGAAGTCAAATTTCACATTGAAATGACCCAAAGGATTAAATATAAAAATTTTAAATTTTTTTATCTTGTATCGAAGCGATTGGGAAGGCTCGTGTATTTGATTTTCGCTTAAGTCAAATTTCATTTTGAAATAGGCCGAGTAAGGGTTAAAGATACAAATTTTAAATAAATTTTTTAATGTTTTTATTCTGTTTCGAACCGATTTGGGGGGCGTCGCATTTGATTTTCGCAAAAAAACCAAATACGAACCACCCTAATATATGTATATACTGGTTTATTATAGGTATGTATTTTTGAGCGTTATGTATGACAATACAACTCTGAGCCAGTTGACCAATCTGTCAATTTCCAAGATCTGGTTTTCCACCCGTTCTTAAGGCCAATTCTTCTTAAATGAATCGCAACCCATGTTTGGGACAGGATTCGACAAGGTAACCCTACAGGAAAAAACACCAGCTCAAATTTTATTAAAAATTAATAGGAGATTATAAAAATTAAAATCTGAAAACAAATATTACTCTTTTATAGTAATAAATAAAAACTCATTATGAAAAATTCTATTCTAGTTTGTAAATATTTTCATTTTACATTTTTTAATAAGTGCATATTAAAAATTATTTTCTTCATTTTAATTATCACCTAAAAACTTTGAAATTTTACAAAGAATTTATTAAATTTTAATAAATTGCCACATTAGAATTTTTATATATTTCATATTGTAATATATGATTCCCGTTTTATAATTTTTAAAAAGTAGTTATAGAAAAATTATTACAAGATTAGTAATTTTTATTATATTGAATTTTATTTCTCTTTTGTGTTTAATTTGTACTCTGTTTGAGTTCTCAACATGTTCATGCAAAAAGATAAACATATAAGGCTTGCCAAACTCTTACTAATTGGCTTAGAATTGGGACGGGGTCGGGAAAGCGGCAACGGAAACTCGCTGGCCGTCCCAATTTTGTTCAACACATTACTGATGAGTCTTCCTAGCAGAAGACTAGTTTAACTAGCTTTAGCTCTACAGAGCCAAAACTCTATTGTAGAGTTTAATAACTCCGCTTATGATTCAATTCAACACAAAATTAAAATATGTATTACATAACTGATGTAAAAAATTTTAAAAATCAATTTTATTATTTCGTCATAAAAACTTTATAAAGTACTTTTTAAAAAATAGTACAGTTTATTGCAGAAATTTTAATATTTACTTTGTAAAAATTAAAAACTTGCATTTGAAAAATTAATGCCTGCTTAAATGCAATTTTTATATTACGCTTAGTAATTTTTAATAGACACTCGAACCGTTTCTAAATTACTAAATTACCTACAAATTTTTCTTAAATTTTGATTAATATTTACAATAATTTCGAGTTTCGTTTTTTTCGTGTATATATTCTTTATAGGCTTTTCGATCTCTATCATTTGACACACATTTCAAGCTTTTATCATCATTAATGAAAATTGACCCGAAACACCGGTGAAAAACCATGTTTGGGACAGGTTTCAACAATCCAACCCTATATATTATATTTAGGCCTCTTTGAGGTCTATCATTTGGCAGCTGTAATATATGTAATATGGCTAAAATTCGGCCATTTTCGGGCATCGGGACAGGCTTTAGCAAGGTAACCCGGGTTGGTTAGTTTCACCAAAATGCATTACTATCATTCCCGTAAATCTTATCCTGTAATCTTATACACTCGATTTTTCTACAGCTGGCTCTCCGCCTACTTATTAAAAGTTTACATTTTACAATAAAAAATTAAATTAATGCAAATATTTAAGTAATTAAAATATAAAAATTAGCAAATAGCTCAATCTGAAATTATTTCACGTCATATAAAACTTTAATATTTCAAACTGAACCTATGCCTTTATATGACCTACAGACTTATGTAGATATCTATATTGTGTATGTAAGAGTGTAAGCATAAAATAACAATAAAACTGACAAATCACCATCCATAGGTAGATTAGAGTGTAGATATTTTAAAATTTGGTTTGAAATAATTTTTAATTTTCTTTGTTATCTAACTAGCATATCTTTCATCGCATCAATTCATTTTTGGCATGTTAAAAACGAAAATAAAATCATTTTTCACAGTAAAAAAAGAAGTGAAGAATAATACAGTAAAACCTCGAATATCCGTCAGGCACGGGGATGACCGCATGACGGATGACCGAACAGACGGTAAATATAAAACACATAAGTTTCAAATCTTACATTCTGAATTCTGAGAATTTTTTAGCTGTCAATATGTATACAAATACGCAAAAGGATGTTCTTTAATTGAAGGCCGAACTAACAACAAAAAATTCATAATAATTTATCAATCGAAATTTGAAATTTGTTTTAATTTTTTTTCTTTCTGATTTTGAATATATGGGTGCCTCCAATGATAGCGGGTTGCGCTATTTTCGCCCGAGCACGCTATGTTCAACTAGCTCGTGAGTGCAGGGAAGTGGCTAGAATATAATAAAATAAAACATGAATCGATAGACTTTGATCTGCTCTTTGCGATGGTGCTATCAATTTTTGCTCAAACTTTTTTTGTTATAGTGAAAAATCCGTCACATTTTTTTTATATAAAATTTACATGAATCAAAAGCTCCTCTGATAAAATTTTCTTTAAATTAAAATTATTTAATCTTATCAGTTAGAAATTCTTAGTTGCGGCATGAGAGCGTTGTTTATTATGGTGTACAATAGATGACAGAGTTTCAAATTTTGATTTATAAAAAACTAGTTAATCCTTGAACAAACTAGTTTCTTCTAAAATGATAATTTTTTTATCAGGAAAAACTAGTTCATTCTAGACTAAACTGGTTCATCTTAACACACTTCGGATGGAATAGTTTGGGCTAGGGAAAACTAATTTTCCCCAAAGACTAGTTTGACCGATAACATATACACAAATGTAGGGTCGATAAAGTTATAACAATTCTCATTGTATATGTATAGAAACACACAAGCTACTACACCGTGCATAGATTCCGAAAAGTTTAAGAAGCGCAAAAAAAAAACAAAAACTGTTGTAACTACATATGTATGCGTTCTTATCGGCTTTAAAATAAATCAGCATATTTTAGTTTAAGTCCCACAAAAGTAATGTGGAGTAATTTCAACTCACATACCTATATAGATATGTATAAACATTAGAGAAGTCTGCCAAAAAATTAGAGGAGCGTACGACTTGGATATAATAAACTTATAATAGTACAATAAATAAAAGTGAACGTATCAAATATAACCCTGTAACTTCATCTGCTCTTTTTTTAGTCGAAGTGTTCAATGCAATCAATACTGGTTAGTGGTAACTGTTTCCGTTTTAAAAAAAATAGCAGGGAACACTTTGGCCTGCAGTTATAGTCGTCCGAAGCCATTTCAAAGCATGCAGTCTGACTGACTTCAAATTTCAGAATTGATTGCCGATTAAATATGTTGAGGACCCGGATTTCTCCGATTTGATTGAAAAACATTTTTTACGAACTTATGCGCATTTCAATTTAAGGTGTCAGATTACTAGTGTTTATATTAAAATACGCTTTAAGTTGTTAAAATCTGCTTTTAATTTGCGGGCCTTTATGTTTAAAAATAGTCCGTTAATTTTGACATCATCGAGTAAGTTTATTAAAATCATAAATTTTCAGTCAAGATTTTGGATCGAATATTTTTTCATGGAAAAATATCAAAAAAAAACAAATTTTTTTTTCTGACCTAAAAACTAGTAAAAAAGTAGGTGGTTGAAATTTTCTCGTATGGATATTTTTGGGCATGAAATCGATGTATGTAAATTGGTCTTAACCTATTTTTCTACGAGTTATTGAGCAAAACTTTTTTCGTCGACCTCTTTCAACCAGGCCCGCCACGATTCTGGCAGCTGACGCTTATTTCGATTATCAGCAAATTGCAAAAAAAAATTAAGCGGGAGGGAATGATTTTAAAAATGCAATGCTACCTCCCGAACTATAAGCACGTTATATATACAGTATTGGACAAAACCAATTGGGGTGCCCTTAGTACACTTTTTTTCAAATCATAAATTTTTTGTGAAAACGACGATTTTGAACAATGTTGTGAATTTATTATATCGGATGTCCCATTTTAACTTACACAGCTGAATAAGTCAAAAAATTGCAAGTCATTCAAAAATGTTTCAAATAAAAGTTTGTGGGTATCAAAGGGCTGATCCAGCCATGAACTTAATCATGACCTTGACCTACATTATCAAGGTTATTTGAAGGTCAACTTTAGTTTTTCAAATGGAAACCCCTATTTTTGACCTCGGATTCCGGAAGAGCACACTATTCTACGTTCAGATAGGTATTCATTTTAGTGACCCCTGAAGGTAATTTCAAGGTCAAATTCCCGCTTGGTGCAGAAAAGCTGCAGCCAGTTAAGGCAAGATTGTGCAGCGGTCCAGCCAATGATTACTAGCTTTTGAGAACGTGTGGGAGATCGTTAACATGAAAATCAAGAGAGAAAATTTCAAAACCACGGCGGTTGAAAATATCCTGGGAAGGGATATCGCATGATATCATTCAAAATGTAGTTTACTCTATACCAAAGAGATGTGCGTGTGTCGTCCAGAATAAAGGTTTTGCAACTAAGTACTAATTTTAAAAATTTTTACTTACCATAAAAAAGAGGGTGCTTTAGTTTTGTCCGTTAAGTTTTCTGGCTTAAAATGTTCCTTTGATAATAACTTTTTATTTATGAGACGCAGAATTTTTAAAATTTTTGCCTGTCAATAATAAAGGTATAAATATATAATAAATTCACAACATGGTTCAAAAACGTCGTTTTCACAAAAAATTTATGATTTGAAAAAAAGTGTACTGAGAGAGTGCTGAAGTTTTGGCCAATACTGTAGCTTCGGGGATTTTTTTTTTTGCTCGCTGTTCATAAACAAAAGTGGGAAGTAAGCCTGCAAGAAATAATCTTGATATATACGCAGATTCTGCGCACTTATACAGATCTCTGATTAAAACAGACATTTTATAAAAAACAAAAAAATATTGACTATTGATCTGAATATGTCACGGTGAACTTTAACCAAGTTTAAATGACAAGTTGAGTTACTACAAAAATTTTAATGGAGAATTACTTGGGATGTTATTTATAGTCAATATACATCAAAAGGAAAAAATCCTTAGAGCTTTTTTTTTAATTCCATATTTACTGTTTCTAGTTATATTACATACATACATACATACGTATGAAATACGTGCAACTCACGTATGAAATTTAAAAAACATCCGATTTTGCTCAAATTTTGACACATCAAAGAACCTTGAAAGTTGACCCCACAGCACAAATTTCAGTTTTCTAAATAGTCGAAGTCCCGAGTACTGTAAGGTCAAAGTTTGAAAAAAACTCAATTTTCGCGAAAGCAGCCGAATACAATGTCTAATATCTCTGAACCTGGTTAACCATTTTCACTGAGTGATATCTCATTTTGAAGTGTATAAAAATGTTAACAATGTAAAATTTAATTTAAGTATTCTGAGTAAGATCTCGATATGGGGCACCATTTGCAAAGTTGTCATATTTTAGTAAAGTCTTTTTCACTTAATCTGGTCGCAAATAAAGGTCTTAATTTCTGGAAGCTTAAAATTATATTTTGTGTATAGTTGGTGAAATAATAAAAAAAAATTGATATTCATAACTTTAAACTTAGACTTGTGGGCTTTTAGAACTAAAATTTTTAAAACGGTCCAAATACGGTTATTTTCAGGCCAAAATATGACTCTTTCTCAAGGCTCTGACCACCTAGAGAGTTGAAATTTGAACTGTTGTGCTATCTAATAAAGGACTTTCACCTGTCATTTGAACAAAATCGGAAACTTTTTAATTTTCATACGCACGTTTTACCTACATATATAATATAATTGAAAAACAGTAAATATGGATTTAAAAAAAAAAGCTCTAAGGATTTCTTATGTTTTTCATATATCGACTCCAAATTACATTCCAAATAATCCCCAACTAAAGTTTTTGTAGTAACTCACAAGTTATTAAAGTTGGTTAAAGCCCACCGTGATGTAGGTATTATGGAAACAGGATAAATTTGGTCGGATTGATTAACTAGACAAGAAAACGCTCGACCGATCAGTGGTTTTGTGAACACCCTAAAAAGTTATATTCAACATAACAAGCTCAGCCTGAAACTTGATGACGTGAGTTTTTTGTCACCGTCTCCGGAAAACAACGCATTAGTAAAAACAGCTGCAGCCGAAGGCAAAAGAGATTGTCACTATTCGTATTGATGCTAACATTACTGTTGATGCAATCAGCCCAGGGCAAAGCAGAGATATCATAACCATGGATGAGAGTGCAAAGAAAACGAAGATAATGCAAATTTAACATTTGTTGTTGTTATTAGTAATAATAATAATTGCAGGCAAAACAATTAATTGCAGTTGGCATATTTGAGATCGTAATCAATTGCTCATTATTTTTTATATTGTATTAAAGAGCTGGAACAGCAGCAAGGGATGGCAGTGAGCCGTGAGAGAATTAGTATGTTGATCAGCTGGAGCAAGAGAGTCTGTGCAAGTGAATGACTCAGCTATGTCAATCAAAAGTCGGAGATACTCGAATGACGGAGCCGCCATAAGAAAATACGAAGAAATCAGTTTGACAACACATTCGTTTTTAACCTTAGCTTACGGTTGGTTTCATTGTTTTAACTTTTAGGTATTTCACCTTTGCAACTACATAATTGGAAGTTAGAGTTAAAACCATTGTCGAAATTAAATTCATTATTGTGAAAGTGTGTTTTATAAATCATTAGCTTTAATTTTAACACATTTTGACAAATAATGTAGTTGGGATCATTTTGTTTGTAGATAACGACTGAGTGGTTGTACACTATGATCTCTATGATTTAGACGTCTGATTCACAGGTCAATCACGAGAAGACTTAAATTCAGTTTATAAAATAAAGTTGCCAAAAATTTCGTCCAAAAAGCACCTTCTAGCGTTTGAGTATATTTTGGAGGTGCTGATTTCAACTATATTCACAGATATTTTTTATTCCTTCACGGTGAAAGGGCGGCCAATACTCCCCTAATTGTGGTGACATTCGCCACCAAAAGTCTATGCCACAATAAAAATTAATATTGATATAACGAATTAAACGAGGCAAAAGTTTTAAGTTGGCTTGTGTATAGAGCTCAATTTTTAAAATACCCTAACATTAAGTCACTACAACTGACCAACTGACTCCGTGTTAGTAAACACCTAGAGAATGAATTGTATTACAACTCGAAATATTTATGAAAAATAAATAATTAATTAAAACATAAAAAGTTTAAATCCATTTTTAATTAAATTTGAGCTAGAGCTAGTCAATCAACAACCATAAATATATAAAGATTGCTAAAATATTTTTATAATTATTTGGAAAGACTTTAAAAGTTTTCTAATCCACAACTTTGAAAATTAAAGAGATGGGCCTGATGAGACGACCGAGTGCTACGAGAGCATACCCAAACTGTGGGGACCAGCTCGTAAATTTCTCTAAAGCACATCTTATTAAAATATCTATTAAATAGGGTTAAGCACCCCACGTTACGACGATGGTCAGAGGAGGCAATATTCACATCCCTTATTAATTTTATCGCACGTCGCTGGACTCTATATAGCAGCTCTAAAGTAGTTTTTGGCCCCGGCCCATAAGTGCGAATCGTACTTCAGTTTAAGTCTAATATAGGTGAAATAGACAGTTCGAAGGTCGACAGTAGTGAAGTATTTCTTACACCGTGTTAAAAAACCTAGACACTTGGCCACTTCTTTTGACATACCGAACATATGATCTGTGCACCTCAGGTCCGATTGAATCGATATGCCCAGAACGTCAAAAGTTGTTGATTTCGAAATATCTGCGGGGTGGAGGGGAATGATCCATTGGTTTGTGGAACAACATTGGGTCTTGTCAACGTTAAATTCAACCCAATTTACATGACACCTTGGTTCCACCTTTCAGTGAGAAATGCCATAAGATCTCCGGTAGATCATGCCCGGCAGAAACCATATTGGCTATCACTAAGCAATTCGTTGCGCTCCAGATAGTTCATAAGATGAAAGTTTATTACACTCTCCATTTCTTTGGAGCATATCGCAATGGGGCGGTAATTTTTAGAGTTGGTAACATCGTCTTTTTTGGGATCTGGCTGGACATTAGCAACCTTCCAACATGATGCCAATTCACCACAAGTATAGGATATGTTGAAAAGATTGCGTAATGGTCGAGCCAGTGTTGAGGCAAACTTTCTCAACACATGGGCTGATATACCATCTGGTCCTGAGGCTTTGTTGCTCTTAAATTTTGAGAATTTTTCGATTTTTGGCTTGGAGACTCACTTTCAAAAATTCATAACTCCGGTTGTGTTAAGCTATAAAATTGAAATTAATTTCATTGTAAAGGTAAAAATATGAACTTAAATAAAAAATAATTTTTTAAAAAATTATTAACAAATTAATATTATTATAAACAATTTAAATTTTTAAATCAATTTTAAACTATTGCTCCCACCCTGTATCAAATTTTTAATGTCAGAATCGTGTTTAACGTCAAATTTCCTATCGAAAACGGTTTTTTTTATGGGGAAACTACTTTTACTATTAGAAAAAAATTAACTTATGTAGTGCTGAACAATGGAACAAGAAAATGAGGCGTGCAATAGAATCCGCGCGCCGATAAGTTGTATTTTTACCTTTACAATGAAATTAATTTCAATTTTATAGCTTTAACACAACCGGAGCTATGAATTTTTGAAAGTGAGTCTCCAAGCCAAAAATCGAAAAATTCTCAAAATTTAAGAGAAATATTAGTTTGCCCATTAAAAAAAAAAAACGTTTTCGTTAGGAAATTTGACGTAGAATGCGATGGTCATATTAAAAATTTGATACAGGGTGGGGGAAATTCTTCAAAATCAATTTAATTCATTTAATTGTTTATAAAAATATTAATTTGTTAATAATTATTAAGAAAAATTATTTTTTTATTAAAGATAATTTTCTTAGCTTTTAAATGACATTAAAATCAATTTTCTATCTTTAACAGAACCAGAGTTATGAATTTTTGAAAGTGAGCTTCCAAGCCAAAAATCACGAAATTCTCAAAATTTGAATTCGATCTATTTAGAAAAAAAATTTTTTTTTTCAAAATCCTCGAATACGTATCTCTTTTTTTTCGATACAGAACCCATAAAAAAATTTTCAGCCAAATCAAAAATGCGCCGTCCGAAAAGTGTTCGGTTTATAAAAGACCGTTCCATATATGGTATATATCGGTCATTCTTTTAATAAACGAACACTTCGTTTTTTTGACGTTTTTGAACATTTTTTGAAACTAAATATCTCAAAAACTATAAGAGATAGGATAAAAAACCACTTAATCATTTTTGTTAAGAAATA
The DNA here is from genome assembly GCA_963662105.1 of Meiosimyza platycephala. Taxonomy (NCBI): domain Eukaryota; kingdom Metazoa; phylum Arthropoda; class Insecta; order Diptera; family Lauxaniidae; genus Meiosimyza; species Meiosimyza platycephala. The sequence continues at coordinate 78,225,048 of OY759210.1, forward strand.
CTATAACTTTATAAAAAAAATTAAAAAATTAAAATAAATTTGTTAAAACATTAATTTTTTTAATTAAAAAATTTTTCCTCAAATTATTTTCGATATAACACCTTTTGTTTTTTTTATTTTTTTATATGTCATTCCTCAATCAATCCTAAGAATGCATGTGCTTTCATATCGAAATTCCCGCCATAACTTTGGAAACTACAAATTTTTTACTGATGACACGCACCATGTTTTGCAACATAAAATTCGACAAACAATTTTTTTTTTTTTTTTTTGTAATGTTATTTTCAATCAATTCTAAGAATGAATCTGCATTCAATTCAAAATTCTCGCCATAGCTTTGGAAAATATGAGCGTTTTATGGAGGCGCGTTTCAGTCTAATTGTATGAATTGTATTATATTTCCCAAAGTTATGTCGGGAATTTCATTTTGAATGCAGATACATTGCATATAACATTACGAAAAAAAAAAACCAAAAATAAACAAAAAAAATTTTTTATGTCGAATTTTATGTTGAAAAACGCACCATGCGCGTCATCAGTAAAAAATTCGTAGTTTCTAAAGTTATGGCGGGAATTTCGATATGAAAGCACATACATTCTTAGGATTGATTGAGGAATAACACATAAAAAAATCTAAAAAAACAAAAGGTGTTATATTGAAAATATTTTGAGAAAAATTTATTTAATTAAAAAAATTAATGTTTAAACAAATTTATTTAAATTTTTTTAATTTTTTTTATAAAGTTATAGTATTTCTAAACAAAAATGGTTAAATGGTTTTTCATCCTATCTCCTTTAGTTTTTGAGATATTTGGTTTCAAAAAATGTTCAAAAACGTCAAAAAATACAAAGTGTGCGTTTAATAAAAGAATGACCAATATGTATAAGCATGCCATAAATTTTTCAAGAAAAAACAGAAAAAATTAGAGACAAAATGCCATTTTACAGGATTTAATATTTCAAAAACAGGATTGATTACAGGATAATTTCTTTTCTTTTTGAAGGAGATCAGATAGTAATTGTTGTGTATGAATAAATATTTTTGTACTTAAATTTAATCAGAGTCTTCGTCCATGTATTCCTTGTCTGATTCATTTCCGATTCGTTCAGTTTCAACAAAATACTTGTATTTCGCTTTGATTTTTCGCAGCATGCCCGGTTTTTTTTATCCAATTATAAAAATCAATGCACATGTTTAAATTTATCTTAGTGGTTAGAATGGCTTTTAAAGTTTTTACTTTTAACTGAGATTTTTCATCTGTCCTCGTCTTGTTCATGGAAGCAAATACTCGTTCCTAAGAGGCGATCGAGCCGCATAAACAAAGAACATATTCCACTATTGCTGCCTAAGTCTAAAACATGCTGCCTATTAGTCTAAAACATGTACGAAAAATCTTCGAAGTACAATCTGCCGATACGAAACTGTGTTTTCCATTAATAATGTGAGATGTGCCTTCAATTGCAGCTGTGGCGCTATTAAACGAAGTGAAAAATTCGTCAATTTTTTGGCTGGAAGAAGCTGCGGACAAGGCGTTGTTGTGTTTTGTTGAATTCAAGTGTCGACCAATATCAGCGTTGCCGCCGTATGCTATTGAAAAATTTCCATTGCACTTTTTACAAAACACAACACTATTACTTTTAGTGCTTTCCAAAAATGGATATTTTTCTTTCAGTTTGTCGCTGAGAACGGATCGGCCTTTCGTCGATTTCTTCATAACGTCACAAAAAAAATTTACAGAACACAAGTCACAAATTATCAAAAAAAAAAACAGTTGTTTTTAAAATAACACTTTGTTTCGAAGGCAGTACCAACAATCGTAAAACAAGTTAAAATAAATGGAAGTTTTTGAGAAATTTTTAAAATTCTCAAAACTTGGAAAATAATTGATATGGTAATGCCTTATTTGACAATTTTTTTTGTAAAACAGTTGTGATCACGTTATTAACGTTAGGGTTGCTGAACACAAACTGACTATAGAACAAACTAAACGAGAAAATGATACGTAACTTTTACAGGATTTTTTTACAGGATATTCGGTGAAAATACAGGAGTATCCTATAAAATACAGGATAAATGGCATGGCATCTGTATAACTCAAGAACGGCTGGTCCGATTTTAATGTTCTCTAAGTTTTTGTATTTGTCTCCGCCTCAAGAATAACATAGGCTAAAAAAAATTTATTTAGGGTAAATATTTAGGGTAGCCCTTATACAAAAATATTTTTAAAATAGCATTTTCAAAAAGACCACGAGATCGATTCACACCGAATTTACACCACGTAGCTTTTATATCAAGTGGCATAACTTAGGCTATAAAACTTTAATTTGGAGTGCATATTTTGGGTGGTCCTCATACAAAAATAATTTTAAAATAGCATTTTCACAAAGACCATGTAATCGATTCACATGAAATTTACACCACGTATCTTTTATATTAAGCATATAAAATCATGTTTCCATCTCTATTTCTTCCATAGGGTTCAATCTATCTCCAAACCTAAAATATTTTTGTATGACGACCACCCTTAATATGCACCCTAAGAAAAAATGTTCTAGTTTAAGCTATGTTTCTTGATATAAAAGACACGTGGTGTAAATTATATATATATAAAAGGTTATAATTCGATTATTTTAAACGGAAAAAATTTTCATAATCTTACAAGGTTTCTTTAAAAATTTAGTTAGTTTTACAATTTTAGATTATATGTGCTACCTTTAAGCACTCATTTGAGTTAAATCTTGGTGGCTTTCTCAGAATTAATAGCTCATTCTGACAAAATTTTCATGCATTTATAAAGTTATAACCATAGGCTATATTTAAAAAGCCTAAGTAGTTAGGAATTTTATATTTTATTTATACAAAGTTACAGCACTTTAATAAAAGGTGCGCCCTGGTAAACAGCTTGCCCTACTTCAATTTTGTATAGGTAGTCAGATTATTTACGACTTTAAGAAATACAGTAATTACTCCATAACATTTAAAATTTCTACAAGTATTTATGGAATGAATGTTATGCAATAGAAAATGGCTCTATTTTTTATGAGCAAAAAAAAAAGTTCTTGTTGTCTGGCCTCAAAATAAATTGTGTTTTTCAATAATTATCTGTATTTGTTTTTTTTTAACAAATAAGTGTAGTTCATAATTCAATGACGACTTTTTGACGTCAAAGTTTTTTAAATAAAAACACATCAAAATGTCTCCAATATTATGGCTAGTGGAAAAGCAAAAAAAAGCACGCCGATTTTGTATCTAAGCGTTAAAACTGTTTACATTCAATGAAATTGTGCATAGAAACATATAAAATATTTAAAAATAATAGTGTCCTCAATACGCAAGTTTTATCTATAGAAATTGAACGTATATGCGTAAATTTTAAAAATAGAAATATTTATGTCAATATAACGCATAGTTTCTGTACTAAATTTTTACTCTCACTTTAGTGAAAAATCCATTTTTAGTCTATATGTTTGCCAACATTTAATAACTTGACAAAATTTAAAATTTTTGTTTCATTAATTTGTCAAAAAAAATACTACGATAAGTAGTCGTTATAAAAATTGCTGATTAGGTTATTAAAGAAAAAATTTTGCTGAAAGCACAATTTCGATTGTTGTCGATGATTTGTTTTGTTTACTGATAAGGTTTGGGACTCAGCGAAAGTGAGTCTTGTTGCGTGTGCTACAGAAAAATAGTTTTAATACAAACTGATCAAAGAACACGATTATTGCGTACCTACATGCATACGCCATTTGTTCTTGGTATTGCACGTGATGGTTAAAAATACATACATACCAGTATTTGCCACTTAACACTTGATTAAAGAGACAAAAATATAAAAAAAACAAAAAATCTATAATAAATGATTACATAAGATATTGATAAATCAAAGAAAATATTGATTAAAAACTTACTGATAAGAAAATCACAAAAGTTGCTAAATAGGTTAAGTGTTACGGTTAGTCAATTGTAATAGTCGGAGAGCTGGTGCCAAAAAGCTGCAAGAGTTTTATCATGGCTCATATTTCAATATTATATAGTACTAAGGTTGTACATGAGTCAGCACCCACTCACAAGATCAGGTAGTGGGACATTTGGCGGCGACGTGCTTGCAAGTACATATGGAAAATTTTGACGTGCACTATAAGAGTTTCATTATAGTTTAAATTAGGCGCAAAGCTTGTTCCCAGTACAAAAACACGTGAGAAAGCGATCAGACTTCATAAGTGTGGGACTCGTCCAGTCAGCACGTCGCATAAGTTGGTAAAAAAGTGACCTCAGTACAAGAGTGTTATTATGGCTGAAAGTTTGTGTATAAACAGACTTCAGTTAAGTGGGAACGGAGGCAGTCAGCAGTCGCGTAATGTGCGGATATCGAGTGCGCGCCGCTGAGCAACTACACGTCGAAACGAACTTCGACGTGGATGATAATTCTGATGAAGAAAGCGATAGCGATGTATAAGCATTAGAGAAGTCTGCCAGTTTTGTTTTAAAAAAATTGTTGCGAACATTTTCACCTGTAGTTATAGTCGTCCGAATCCATTTCAAATCATGCAGTCTGACTGACTTCAAATTTTGGAATCGGGGATATTTTGGGGTCTAATATAGCCATTCAAGAAATTTTTGCATCCGTTGCTTTTCTCATTTCAAGAGTATCTGAAACTCAGTAAATTAACTTCTCCACAACTGGGGTTTTTGTCTGATTAATAACTTACCAGTAAAATTGATTAAAGGTCCAGAAATTTGTTACTGACTTGAACACAACTTATTGTTTCTAATTAGATGGCCAGCCAAATTCTGCACTTCTCTAGATTTTCACATCAGCCAAAGGTCACTTCTTCAATAAAACCAACAATAAACCGCAAGAGGGCGCTCAAATACTAACAACAACAACAAAAACAACCGTTCCCTGAAAAAAATTTTCTTTTAATGTAGTAAAATCTAAGAGGACAAACTGTTTCTAATTAGTTGTCCGCGGCTGTAAATCAATTAATACGGATGTGTGACCAAAAATTGAATTTAATAGCCTGTTACTTTTATAATAATTGAGTAAGTCTAAGGAAGCATTAACAAATTACGTTACGCAAATTTTCGGAATTGTTTAAAATTACGCCGCTCATACATTTCATGCTTGTTACAAAAGTTTAAGAAATGTTTGGTGATTTTCATTCACTCCATAAAATATTGAGCAATTTTTTTCACTATCAAGGGCCGACCAGCTGGCTTAATTTTTTTACGCATCAAAGGGACGTTACTGGACATTCGTCCAGTAGGAACGTTAGCGTGTTGTAGACGATGGTGAATTATATCGGCGCTTACCACATTTTAATTTCTGCAGAAAACGCCATGGCGGACTTGAAAAGGTAATTTTTGACAATATAATGGTCCAAGCCTCCTTTTTTAGTCTTTTTTTTTATTAAAAACATTTTGCACAAAATGCAGACCGATTCATCAATTTGGCAATGTACTCGCCTTTTGCGACCTCTAAATATTGGTATTCGGTAATTTCTTTAGGGTTGAATTTATCTTTTTAAAATGTGGCCTTCGCCACAGCTACAAACGAAAAATAAGAATACCGCATTATTCGTTCGTAGCCATTACGGAGGCTCCATCGGAGTTACATAGGTAGATGTACATAAGTCTGCGTAATTAGTATATGTATGTATGTATGTACATTAGAGTGGCCCATAAAAAAAAAAGTTGGGGACGCCTCCTCACATGGTTCGAAATAGGATAAAAAAGTTTTAGGAATTTTTTAAAACTGACCCTATTTCAATGTGAAATATGGCTTTAGACACCAATTTTAGTTACTGGTTCTTAGGAAATAAATATAAAGACGGTCGTTGCATCATAGTGCCCAAAATCATAAAACCCAAATCCCATTAAGACATAACGCCCAAAATGTGAAAAAAAGCCCAAATCTTAGGAAAATTTATGACGTAAAGCTCAAATGAAAACAAAAAAAAATAATCGAAAAATGACATAACGCCCAAATTTCTTGTGAAGAAATTTGTTGGCGAATTTGGGCATTACAACTTTCTATTTGGGTCCCATGACTTCCAGTTTTGGCATTATGACGTCGTCGACTCAATAACTTTTATGAGAAATTACAGTGGCCAGCGAAGCCGGTGTTGGATATATTATAGACTGGTCCGCGGCCGAAGGTCGCCGCGAAGCAGGTGTTAGACTTTTGGGAGTTTTAAATCCTGAGTTGCGGCCGCAGGCCGCCCACTTGCCCCTACTCTTATGTAAAATTACTGTGGCTAGCGTAGCTGGTGTTGGATTTAATATAGCCACTGCCTATCCATCACAGGCTTCGCTGGCCCCAGTAATTCTACTTAAAAGTTTGGGTAAGTGGGCGGCCTGTGGCCGCAGCTCAGGATTTAAAACTCCCAAAAATCCAACACCGTCTTCGCCGCGTATCAGTCTACAGTGGCGTGCATAACTGAGTAAATGATTGCCTTTGCCGCATGTCTGATTCTGTAAAAAATTTAATACATAACCAAATGAATCGAAACTTTCAGGAATTATTTATTATTATTTATCAAAGAAAATGCAAAATGTAACATTTCAAAACAAAATTTGTTTTTTCAATTAAACAAGTTATTGTAAGGATACCCACATTTTCTCAGTTTTGCACGTTTCGCGAATTTACAATTTATATGGAAAATGTTTGGGCGTTATGTCTCAATGGGATTTGGGCGTTATGATTTTGGGCGCTATGATGCAACGCCATAAAGACGTCCCTTCAATTGGTTCGAAATAAAATAAAAAAGTTGTAGGAGTTTTTTCAAATTTTTATCTTTAACCCTTACTGACGCTATTTCAATATGAAGTTTGGCCTAAGCCGCAATTTTATTAAACCACTTTTTTTTACGTGGTTTTTAATTTTAAAAAAGAATATATCAAAAATAAATGTCATGGAAAGTTGCGGATATAGCTTTTCTAAAAATCAGTATAAGTTGCGAATTCCTTTATAGATTTTAAATATTTTGATGTCATATGGCAGGTAATTTTACAGTCTATAAAATGTGTGCATAATTTTGAAATTCTTTTCATATATTTTATGATATAGCTATTTTTAAAAATTTTTTACCATTTTTTTTCAAATAACCGTTATTTTCTCTAAAAATTGCGTTAACAATTTGTAATTTTTTACGGTATTACTTAAGAAAGCCCAATTAATTGCCTTTAATTCAATATGTTATTTGTTACTAATTTTTTCTTTTCTAAGCGTATTATATACATACAAAAATAATGAACAAACTGATGTCTTAGACCAAATTTCACATTGAAATTGAATAAGTAAGGGTTAAAGACATAAATTTTAAATAAATTTTTTAAATTTGTTTATCCTGTTTCGAACCGATTGAGAGGGCGTCGCATTTGATTTTCGCTTAAGTCAAATTTCACTTTGAAATAGGATCAGTAAGGGTTAAAGATAAAAATTTTAAATAAAATTTTTTAAATTTTTTTATTTTGTTTCGAACCGATTGGGGTGGCCTCGCATTTGATTTTCGCTTAAATCAAATTTTACTTTGAAATAGGGTAAGTATGGGTTAAAGATAAAAATTTCAAATAAATTTTTTAAATTTTTTTATCCTGTTTCGAACCGATTTGGGGGGCGTCACATTTGATTTTCGCAAAAACATCTAAATAAGAACCACCCTAATGTATGGTACATACTTCTATATTTTTAATGTCTAAGAAACATTTACATTTATATATTAACTAACACAAGCGTTTAGTGTTCGTTTGGAACACTCTTCTCTGTGGGGTTTTTAAAAAAAAAAAATTCATAATTTACCCTCTTATCTACTTCAGTGCTTTGGAGAAATCTAAAATGTGCAGTATATTTATTGTATGATAAGAAATCATGTCAAACGAATTGTTGCCAGTTGGCAGAAATAAAGATGTAGGTACTATAAAACAAAAATTTTGTTTTTACAAGTTATCGCATTGCTCATATGCGTATAGAAGCTAAAGCAAGTTACGTGTACCTAACTTTTTTTATTTTTTTTTTTTTTGAGTAACACTTAATAAACTATTTTTAGATAAATTTTCAAGTAAAATTTTATAACAGATTTCTAGTTCTATCTACACGTACATTTGTACATACACATATATGTATGATTTCATTTACTATGATTTCCATTACACGTCAATATGAAGTTCTAATAACGTACATTTCGTATAACTATGTATGTACATATGTATGAAGAATGTTAAAAACATCTTTAGAAAATAGTTAAAGTCTCCAATAATTCCTGCCATGCTAACATTTATAACTACATATATATATTTCTTTCTCACAGCTAGAAATATGTTCGTTTTATTTATTTGCAAATGTACTTACAAGGATTATACGCTGAATTGTAAATTACAATGTATGTATGTATATATATATTTTTGTGATTGTTTTTTATATGGTTTCTTATTTTCGTTATATACATTAGACTGTCCGTTATTATCCAAGCTTTTTTAATCGAGGAGTCGATAACTAACGTCAAGTGCTCAGCTGCACGTCATACTAAACAAAAGTCGAACATTTTTTAGGAAATTCACATTTCTGTGTTTCTTATATGAGGTTTTAAAAAATAAATAAAATACACCAAAAAAGTCCTTGTACGATTTCTTCAGTGATTTTTTTTTATTTTTTCCTTAGAGGCTCAGAAAACAAAGCACATAAGGCCTTAAACATTTTTTTGTGTGTAAAAGTTGCTGACTAAAAATTTATCCCAAAAAACGTGTCAATTGCGGTGACAAGGCTAACATATAATTTTTTTTAGTGTAGAATCGGAATTTGGATAATTATGTGCAGTCTAAAGTACATGCACAAAACAAAATTTAAAAAATGGGATATTTATTGGCATTCTTTTCTTTTATGACATCATAGCCAAATATTTTTTCTTCCAAACAAAGCTGAAGGTAATCTTAGAAGTACATGTACATATTTAGTTATTTTGTTTGTTTTTGCATTTCGCATATTTTTGTATTTTCGTAATTGCTACACACATAATTAAAAAAAAAAAAACAAAAACAGAATAAAATGTTATAGTAATTCTATATGCAAAGGATGTTTCTACGATAAAATAAATAGCAGATAATCAAGTTATCAACAAGTGGTGGGTGCAGTTGTATGTGTTATTGGTTAGTTGTTTAGGTGTTGTATTTCACAAACAGAGAATGATGAACTTAAAAAAATTCAATTTGAGCCGGGTCAATCTGGTTTAAATTGGTTAATTTTGAATTAAACTTAGCATAATTCATTTTTTGTCTTTCCAGGAATTTCGTTTTTTCTTTTTTAAAGTTTATCTATAGTAAATTATTATAGAATTGAACTAGGTTAGGATTAAAAAAATAATGTGCAATAGAAGTTCTACTAATTTTTGTTTACTTGTTTTTCTTTCGGAATATACCATTTCCTGTTAATGCTTATGCAATCAAACTTGAATAAGCTCTGAATTGAAGCTTTGGATAAAGTTTAACCCTGGTAGAACTTAAAACATTAAAACTGTTTGCTCGCCCAATTATTGGCCAGTTATTGGGCATTTTAAATGTTTGAAAAAAATGTCCAAAAAATGCCGATTTCTTAGTTTCGTTGTAAAGTTAAATTCTACCTTCGAACAGGTTATGCCTAAGAAATGGCCATTTTGTCGCCAGTAAAATGTCCAGTTATTCATGAACAGTTTTTGACCTATTATTGAAGATTTAAAATGCTTCAAGGAAAAAGCCGAAAAAATGCCGGAAACTGTTGAAAAAATGCCCAGAAACCGTTTTAAAAATGTCCAAAAATGTCCGAAAAATGTCAAAAAAAAAGTCCGGAAAATGTCCAAAAAACTGTCGCATTGTAAAAAAATGCTTATATTTATTAACCTTGCTTGAGGAACGTTATATAATTTTAATATCTAGGTACTCGCGTCAAAGTTGTGTTTATTATAATTTGTTAAAATGTATAATAGTACAAAACGTGTCCGTAGGTTTCGGCTTAAGCGTTTACGAGAAAATATTATTACCGATAGTTATAGTGATAGTTGTGGTGATACTAGTGATCAATTGGTTGTTGATGCACAAAACAAGCATTTAGTGAATCAAGAAGATATTGCCATAGTGACATATCTGGTGAATTATATAAATTTCACTTTTTTTAATAAAATATTTTTAAATATAATTTATTTGTGTTTTATTTAATGTTTTTTAAATTTATTTATAAAAATATATATTCTGTACAAATATTTATAAATAAAAATACTAGGCATTTAGCCTAGTTTTTGGACATTTTTAAAACATTTTTCGAGCATTTTTCGAACATTTTCTATGCATTTTTCGAGCATTTTTAGAACATTTTGCGAGCATTTTTAATAGTGACTTATTTAATGACCAGTTTTAGAATTTTTCCGGCATTTCTTGGGCATTAAATTGCCATTTCCTATTTCCGTTTTACTGGCCATTAAAAGCTCGAAAAAGTTTTGGAAAATTTCATATATGCCATAAAACTGGCCAGTTTTAATGGTCATTTCTTGGCCAGTAAACATTTTTAATGCCCAGTTTTTGGCCAATGCTTATGATTTCTACCAGGGAAGTTTTGAAATAAAAACTTTAAAAAATCAAATATGTATGTAATTGAAACACACACTTGAAATGAAACTTGAACTTTGAATGCAAATAAAAAAGCACAGCCAGAAGAAGTCGATGAAAGTTTGTATCTACATTAGGGTGGGTCTTAGAAAAAAAAATTGAGTATGCCCTGTTAATAGTTCGAAAAAGGATAAAAAAAAATTTAGGAATTTTTTTCAAATTTTTATCTTTAACCTTATTTCAATGTGAAATTTGGCCTTAGACGCCAATTTTAGTCATTAGTTCGAAATAGAATAAAAAAATTCTAGGAGTTTTTTGAAATTTGTATCTTTAACCCTTATTGACTCTATATCAATGTGAAATTTGGCCTAAGCTGCCATTTTTTTAAAATAGTTTTTCTTACGTGGTTTTCAATTCTAAAAAAGAATATATGTATGTATTAAAAAAGTAAAGTCAAGTAAAGTTGCGATTTTCTAAAATTCAATATAGCTTGAATTTTCCTGAACAGACTTTAAATATATGGATGTCATATGCGAGGTAATTTTACGGTCTATAAAATGGTGCACAAAATTTGAAATCAATCTCATATGTTTTGTTATGGATGTTTTTTAAAAATGTTTAACATTTTTTTTTTAAATAAACGTTATTTTCTCTAAAAATTGTAGAAATCATTTGTAATTTTATTAAGATATCAAGAAAGCCCAATTAATTTTCATTAATTTAATATGTTACTTATTACTACACGGAAAAAACGAAACTCGAAATTATTGTAAATATTAATCAAAATTTAAGAAAAATTAGTAGGTAATTTAGAAACGGTTCGAGTGTCTATTAAAAATTACTAAGCGTAATATAAAAATTGCATCAAGCAGGCATTAATTTTTCGAATGCAAGTTTTTAATTTTTACAAAGTAGATTTTAAAATTTCTGCAATAATTTATTATATTTTAAAAGGACTGTACTATTTTTTAAAAAGTACTTTATAAAGTTTTTATGATGAAATAATAATAACTGAAATTTATTTTTAAAATTTTTTGTGTATTGAACAAAATTGGGACGGCCAGCGAGTTTCCGTTGCCGCTTTCCCGACCCCGTCCCAATTCTGTTCAACACATTACTTCAAAGCCAATTAGTAAGAGTTATATATTTATTTTTTTGCATGAACATGTTGAGAACTCAAACAGAGTACAAATTAAACACAAAAGAGAAATAAAATTCAATATAATAAAAATTAATAATCTTGAAATAATTTTTCTATAACTACTTTTTAAAAATTATAAAGCGGGAATCATATATTACAATATGAAATATATAAAAATTCTAATGTGGCAATTTATTAAAATTTAATAAATTCTTTGTAAAATTTCAAAGTTTTTAGGTGATAATTAAAATGAAGAAAATAATTTTTAATATGCCCTTATTAAAAAATGTAAAATGAAAATATTTACAAACTAGAATAGAATTTTTAATAAAGATTTTCTATTTATTACTATAAAAAAGTAATATTTGTTTTTAATAAAATTTGAGTTGGTGTTTTTTCCGTGTAGTGTTTTTCTTTTTTAAGCGTATTATATACAAAAATAATGAACAAACTGGTGTATTTTTTATAAGTTACATATTTATTTATTTCAATTCTTTATTATTATTATTAATTTAATATTACAAAGTAATTAATTACTCTACAATGGTTCGTTGAGAGCACCAGCAGCCAGGCCATTGGCTCAATTCGCTATTATATGTAAGATCTTTTGACATAAAGAGTTTGAGAACTATCGGACAATAAGGAATTTATTTCATTTAAAATATTTTCATAAATTTTTTAGTTGTTTGTTCGAACAGAAAATAGTTTTTATATAGCTATTTTATTAAAAATTTTAATTTATCTTTTTAAGTGTAATTTTTTTGGTTTTTGACACAAAAAGTTATTGAACTGATTAGCTCAATACATTTTCATAAATGTTACTTTGTTTGCATTCGTTAATAGTAACTTTGCGATATGCGTCAATATCTAAGTGGCGGCTGAGGCCAAATTTCACATTGAAATAGGGTCAGTAAGGGTTAAAGATAAAAGTTTCAAAAAATTACTAAAATTTGTTTATCCTATTTCAAACCAATTGAGGGGACGTCGCATGTGATTTTCGCAAAAAAATCCAAATAAGAGCCACCCTAATGTACACATAGTATTATCGATTAGCGTAGAAAATATCGATTTAAGGGGTTATGCCCAGTTAGATTGGCGAAAAAAGGCGATTTTTTAAGAATTTTTTTTGAAAAGCGTTTACATTTAATTGAAAAAAACTTTTTACAATGAATTAAGTTAATATTTTAATTTATAAACGAACATATTTTTGATCGAATTTTACAGTCATTAGCAGAAACCGATATTCATCTGAGGTTTCACAAATCGGTCAATGCATTTTAGCAAACATGACAGAGATAACAAATGGAACAATTTAACCTGGTAATTGGTGACATATATTTCGGCTATCACCCCATATATACAGCTGAGTTCATGAAAATAGTAGTGCCGTTAGGTCCTAAGTACTTAGCTATCAAACTAAATGAATAGTACAATGTTCATGTAAAGTTATAAAAAATAGTAATTCATATTTATTTTTGAGAATTTTTACATCTTCATTTGTTATGAAATTTTATTTATTTTAGCACGAAGGCTTGATAAAAAAAAAACCAAAAATTCGGATGTTCATGAAAATAGTAGTGGTTACTAAAATGATAAAAAAAACGACATAACTTAATTTAAACTATATGTTTCATGTTTTACATGTTCTTTCGGGTTTAATATTTCGTGGTAAATCCTTTATTGCCTATTACGGCTTTGCATCGACGTGGCATAGAGTCAATAAGGTCCTTGCAACGCTGCAAAGGAATTTCAGCCCATGCCTCTTTAACCACTTGCCAAAGCTGTGTTCTGCTTGAAGGCTTTGCTGTTGGTACGACTCTTTTGACATCTCCCCATAAATTTTCTATCGGATTGAGGTCCGGAGACTGAGCTGGCCATGGCATGACGTCAATTTTCTCTGATACAAACCACTCTTTCGCTAGTTTACTGGTGTGTTTAGGATCATTATCCTGTTGAAACGTCCATTTTAAAGGCATTTCCCAACTGGCATATGGTAGCATTACATTTTCCAATAAATTAACGTAGACTTCTTTATTCATAATACTATCGATCAAATGAATGGGGCCTATAGGCGGAGAGCCGGCTGTAGAAAAGTTAAGTGTATAAGGTTTCAGCTTGAAATGTGTGTCAAATGATAGACCTTCATGATCTCTAATAAAATATATAAGGCTGTTTTGCCGAATCCCGTCCCAAATGTGGGTTGCCACCTGTTTTTTTGGCCTAAGTTTTTTCAGAAAAGTGTTTACGGTATGAGATTTAAGCTTGAAATGTGTGTCAAATGATAGAGCTTAATGATCTCTAATAAAATATATTTGCTTGCCGAATCCAGTCCCAAATATGGGTTACCACCTGATCTTTGGGCAAAGTTTTTATAGAAAAAAGTTTATGGTTGGGCAGCATTATATATTTTATATTTTACACACATATCAAGCTGCAATCTCAAACCAGAAACTTTTTTCTGAAAAAACTTGGGCCAAAAAAAAGGTGGCAACCCACATTTGGTACGGGATTCGGCAAGACAACCCTATATATTTTATAAAAAATTATCAAGGTTAATCATTTGACATACATTTCAAGCTGAAATCTCAAACCATAAACATTTTTCCGAAAAAAATTGACCAAAAAAAAGATGGCAACCCACATTTGAGACGGGATTCGGCAAGGCAACTCTATATATTTTATTAGAGATCATCAAGGTCTATCACATGACACACATTTCAAGCTGAAATCTCAAACCATAAACATTTTTCTGAAGAAAATTGGGCCAAAAAAAAGGTGGCAACCCACATTTGGGACGGGATTCGGCAAAGCAACCCTATATATTTTATTAGAGATCATCAAAGTCTATCATTTGGCATACATTTCAAGCTACGGTCTTAAACCATAAACTTTTTTCCAAAAAAAATTTGCCCAAAAAACAGGTGGCAACCCACATTTGGGACGGGATTCGACAAGATTACTCGAAATATTTTTTTTAAGGCTCATCAAGATCTATTATTTGACATGCATATCGAGCTGAAATCTTGAACCATAAACATTTTTCTGAAAAATTTTGGCCCAAAAAACAGGTGACAACCCACGTTTGGGACTGGATTTGGCAAAACAACCCTATATATTATATTTAGGCTCTACAAGCTCTATCATTTGACATACATTTTAAGCTGGAATCTGAAACCATAAACTTTTTTCTAAAAAATGTTGACCCAAAAAACGGGTGGCAACCCATATTTAGGTCAGGCTTTGGCAAGGCAACTCTATATATTGTGTTTAGGCTCGTCGAGCTCTATCATTTGACATACATTTCATGCTGTAATCTTATACACTTTTTATTAAAAAAAAAATTGCCCAAATAACGGGTGGTAACCCATATTTAGGACAGGCTTTGGCAAGGCAACCCTATATATTGTGTTTAAGCTCATCGAGCTCTATTATTTGACATACATTTCATGCTGTAATCTTATACACTCGACTTTTCTACAGCCGGCTCTTGGGCTACTACGCCAGCATAGGAAAAGCAAGCCCATACCATAATGTTTAGTCCACCATGTTTAACCGTCTTTGTTGTGTATTTGGGGTGGTATTCCGTGTTGGGTGGACGACGAACATACTGTCTGGAGCCTGTTCCACCAAACAAAACTACTTTGCTCTCATCTGTCCATAGCACGTTGCGCCACTTTTCGACATTCCAGATCATATGATCTTTTGCAAATTTGATTCTTGAAACGACGTGCTTCTTCGTCAAAAGGGGGACCTTCCTGGGACTTCTCGCATTTAAATTATTTTCAATTAGTCGACGACGAGTTGTCACAGCACTGACAGACAGATTAAGATAATTTTTTATCATTTTTGAGGACGCCGAGAGCTTAGTCTTGCTGTACCGCACAATACGTCTGTCGTCTAATAATGAGGTCTAGCGCTTACCACCACGATTTTCAGCTTTCTTTCTAAAGTTAACAGCATTCAATATCATAGGTGCAGTGCATCCAACAATATTTTCAATTTCTTTGTAGGTCTTGCCCTTATTTCTAAGCCTAACTATCCATTCTCTCTTCTCGATTGAACAATGCTTTCCTCTGCCCACTAAAAAAAGAAATAGTACATTGATTGTAATAAAATTATATCAGAAAACTATTGAATTAATTAATTACACTTACTTATGATGGTTTTCTGACTTTCTAATTTTTTTCAGCTAAATTTTTAAACTAATTTTGAATTTTTTCAACTAATCACGTAAAGCACTACTATTTTAATGAACTGGAGATTTTTGGTTCAAATATGCAAAATCGGGAAAAACAATCAACTTGAAACAATTTTTTTGCTTTTCTGTTCATATTATTCGGTTCTACGAAAACTTTGCAAACGGCTTCGATTCACAAGGCAAAACATGTCAGAAAAGAGATTCAAAAGTAATGGCCTGCTGCACTACTATTTTCATGAACACAACTGTACATATTAATATATATATATACATAGCCTCATCAGACCAGTTTTGGTTAATTTTTACAAGGATTTGAACCCCGACCATTCCTGAATTATATTTGGACAGCCGCTCTTAACAACTTGAGCCATCTCTCCGTGAGGTGTACAAAGTGTAGTTTTTATGTATTACATTTCGCACACAATGCGCGACCTGTCATCTCTTATTGTCATTTCTTGTTTGACATAGCTTCGATTTCTGCTAATGCCTGTAAAATTCGATCAAAATTATGTTCAGTTAATAAATAATATCAGTCGACTAATAACAAATAAAATATTTAAATTTATATTCATACTTTTCTATTTCATAAACATATTGACTTATGAAGTTGCTGCAGCCGATCTCCGACAGCATCCCTAAAAAAAAGATTTTTGTGGTGATCACGATATCTCTGAACTGATTGTGTTAAATCGAAATATATTGAAGTTCCAAAATTATGTCGAAAATTTCGATTTGAATGCAGATACATTCTTGGGATTGATTGAAAATAACATTACAAAAACAAACAAACAAAAAAATTGATGTCGAATTTTATGTTGAAAACATGGTGCGTGTCATCAGTAAAAAATTCGTAGTTCCCAAAGTTATGTCGAGAATTTCAATATGAAAGCACATGCATTCTTGGGATTAATTGAGGAATAACACATAAAAAAATCAACAAAAAACAACAGATGTAATATTTTGAGAAAAATTTTATTAATTAAAAAAATTAGCGTTTTAACAAATTTATTTAAAATTTTTAATAAAGTTGTAGTATTTCTTAACAAAAATGATTAAATAATTTTTTATCCTATCTCCTATAGTTTTTGAGATATTTCGTTTCAAAAAGTACTCAAAAAGGTAAGAAAAAAAACCAATTGTGCAGTTATTAAAAGAATGACCGATATGTATTGGAATTAGTTAGGAATGTGTGTGTATAATTATCACAATTTTATTGATTCTGCTAATAAATAGTTTGTACCATTGATGTTTTATTAGCAATTTTTAGAAATTCGTCGCTAATATTTTTTTACGCTGAGGTGGAATTTGTCAAAATTAATAATACAACATTATTTGATGAATTTTACAAAGAACATACACATAGAATTGATGATAAAAATATGTAATTTTATGTAAACAAGAGAATGAAGAGTAAACTTTCAAATCAAATTCAATAAAAACTTATCCCAAAATAATTCAAAGACATTTCAGAATGTATAAGATTTTTTTTTTAATAAAACATATTAAGCTTTTTACATTTTCAAGAATATATGAAATTTTTTAGGCATCGCGATAATTTGCATGCTTTGAAATGTTGGCAACAGTCAACGCTTTTTGACCATGAAGAGCGGCGCTGACAGCGGCCGTTGCCCAAAGCAATCGACAACAAAAACAATAACAACAGCGATCAACAACAAACAGTTAGTTATTATATAATATAACTACATATAACTCAAGTAGCATAAGAACCTACATAATTGCTGAGCCAGGTATAAACATACAGTGGTGGTCATATGTGTAATTTCAAAAAATAGTTTTATTACAAGTGAATCGATAAAAATTGAAAATGTCACATGTCGTTCACATAATACATAACGGTTCTAGGGGTTATCCACGTATTTGTGACCAAGTATGACATAGAGGGATGAGTCAGTTTATATGTTAGGTCACATTGTGCAAGCTTTTTGCCGCCATTCCCATTTTGTCATGTGATTGAAATGTGTCGTGAAATTGACTTTGGTCATGTCAAATAACTGAACATTGCTCTAAGTTACATACATACAAAGTTAGAAATAATGCTAAAAAAAGTTACATATTTTTAAAACCCCATAAAAAGCTGTTTTTGCAGAGTGTATGAGAATCAATTCCCAGAGCAAAATGTTGCAACTTGTCCCTAAAAACGGATGACAACCCATATTTAGGACAGGTTTCGACAATGCAACCCCATATAATATATTTAAGCCTTTTCGAGTTCTATCATTTGGCTACATTTCGAGCTATAATATTATCAGTTTTAATTAAAACAACAAAATCGGGAAAAGTTCGATCATTTTCGGGCATCGGGACAGGCTTTGAAAAGGCAACCCTGGTTGGATAGTATCACCAAAATGCATTGCTATCTTTCCCGTATATCTTATCCTGTAATCTTATACACTTGAATTTTCTACAGCGGGCTCTTCGGCTATAAGCTCTTCTCAGAATAATTCCTATACTGAAGGAAATTTTTTTCAAATTTAAGTCCAAAAAAGGGTGGTCTTCTCCAAAATCACAGATTAAATAGGATTATTCGTCAGGGTTAAACTGCCTGTATCGATACTATCCAAAATATTTCTAAAACTCGAGGAGAAAGAACAACAACGAGTAGGAAACTTAGCAACTTGGTCATTTTATTCGCACATAGATAACGACTTGGCGAATAAAACACACGCTAATTGTTGGTCTAGTGAAAGTTTATTGGGACCAAAAGATGTAACTATAACTATTTTTACAATGGGCGAAAATACGCCCATGAAAATACCTACTCCAATTTTTTTCTCCAGCCAGTTCGAATGGTGTTTTCTACCTAACCAGCAGAATAGCAATTGCACGTAAAATATGCTATATTTTTGCTACAAAAGCATAACAAATTCATGTGCTGTTGCTTCTCGTTTGCTTCAATAGTTGATTTGGTATGAGCTGCTGAAAATGACGGTGAAACAAATTCTTCTGCTTTTGCTATGAAATTGCTTTCGCAGTTGAGCTTTCACCAAAAATAAATTATTTTTTCTCATATATTTTTATAGATGAATGGACTATTTCAAATAATAGTTTACTAAGGAGAATATAGTGAAAATATCAACGGACTTAAGCTATCAAACGAGAGAAACAGGAGCTTTACTTCATGGATGTTGTATATAGGCTAGAACTAATGAGTTGTTTTAATTTTTGAGTTAATTTATAATTTTATAAAGCAACAAATTAATAAAGAATTTAAAAAATTAAAAACCATGTTTGACACATACATATTTGGATCTTAGGGTAGAACAAGATTCTACATAACGAAGTTTTCAGTTTATTTCATACAAGTATTACTATAATTACAAGCAATAGCCCGATGTATTCCATATAACTACTAAAGTAAACAAGCAACAAGCTACCTGTATTTACCCTTAGGTACTTTTTGATGCGGCCGCTTTTATACATGGAATATTACACTAAAGACTAAATATTAAATTTTTTTTTAAAAAAACTCGATAAAAATATCCAAAATACATGATTCAAGAAAAATAAACAAAAAAAAGTTCATGGTATTTATTTTATTTGAGAAACACTGAGAATTTTTTAATATTTTTCACAGTCCGTAATTCAATAAGTAGATACTGTAAAGGAGTTATTTGAGGTAGTACTGCTAAGTATGGCTAAAGAAATAGGTACAGGCGCTAAAAAATTGGTTTCGATCAATATATTTGAATCTACAAAATTTACTTTTAATGATAAGCAATCGACTCGTAGTGCAATTTCTAATTTAACGTTTTGTTTATAAGAAATATTTGACAAAGTGACAAATCCCGCTTGAACAATAAATTAGGTACACTTTGAGTTAATAATATTTTTAGTGTGTATAAAAGCAAATTTTTTTGGGAACCATAAAATGTAACTTTGGAATTTTTCTGTAAAGGTTTGTAAAATAAGTTCAATTTTGAGACCGTTATTGAAGGCCTTTGCACTTAAGATGGGTCGCGGCGTACTTTGCACTTCAGAACAAAACCGTCATGCTCTTAAGTTTCTTGGTGAAGAAAATGGCGGTGTAGCCAAAATTCTTGGACGCTCTTTAAACTTTGTGGTAAATGCCTTAAAAGAATAAAAAAATTGAAAAAAACGAGGAAAAGCAAAAAAACCACACCAAGTGATGATCATCACATAAAGATAATGCCCAAAAAGGTCCCATTTAAATCTTCAAGGACAATAGCTGCCGAAATGGGCAACATATATGTTCCCGAAATGTTTGATGAAGGTTAGTGTATGTAAAGCTTCCTGGTAGATAAGAAAGAAAACCTAACAAATGAGGAAAGCATTTGTCAAAAATCATGCTTCATGGTTCGGAGAAGAAGGATCCAAAAAGTGGAGAGATATACATGGAGTGACGAAACTAAAATTAATTTGTTCCCCAGTGATGCTGCAAGGAATGTTAGTCGTCCTAAAAGGAAGGATTTCAACCAGCGCTACACAAAGAAAACCGTAAATCATGTTGGTGGAAACAAAATGGTTTGGAGATGCTTTTACTACTACGGAATGTGTCCCATTTTCCGTATTCAGGATATTACGACCCAATTTGAATACGTTGATATTTTACCAACTATTATGCTACCTTACGCAAGTGATAAAATGCCCTTAATTTTGCAGTTCCAGCAGGAACATCCAAACACTCTTCGAAGCTGGTCAAAGCTTGGTTAAGGGGCCACAATATTGGATGCTTTCCATGACGCAGTCAATTTTTTGATTTCAACCCGATTGAGTATCTTTGGTCTGAGTTGAAGAAAATAATTTTAAATCAAATATTCAAAAATAAGGACGATTTGTTGCAAAAAGTGCAACAACCATGGTACGATATTCATTTGGAGGCATGCCAAAATTTGGTTGCGTGTATGCCTAGGAAAACACAGGCCGTATTGAACAATAATGGCGGTTATACAGGGTACTGCTTTGTAACAAACTGAGACATTCTCAAAACTGTTAATATATTGCAATTATTTATTTTTTTTTTAGAAACATCAAAAGTGTACCTATTTTTATGACCAGATGAAAATTCAACGACGGATCCAATAATTTTATATAAGAAATTTTCTTTGTTTTTTTTTATTCAAATTGTTCCTTTTTTGCAAAAACACTATAATCGTCATAATCATACCATTTTTTTTCAAAATATAATGTAAATACATAATAAGATATTTCTAAAAAATTCACTGAAACTCTGGTGTACCAATTTTATTGTCCAGCTGTGTATGTATACTAAAAATGGTTTGAACAAGGTCTGGACAAAAATTAGGCAACTTTTGTTAAAAGCGCGTGGCACCTATCATGCAAGCAAAAACTTCAAAACGGTATCCTGAGAGAAGTGTTTAAGGTAATGGAACCAAATTTCACACAAATCAAAGCTTCAAGCTAAGAAGGCTATAATACATGCAGTAGCTAAACTCGTTATAAGCGTTATAAACGTGAATAACTCCATTCAAGGTAGTGCAAATAAATTCTACATTAATACTAAGAATGGTTCGGATAAATTCTGGAGAAAATTAGAAGCATTGGGATAATTCAAAGAGTCATATTTATTGAATTAGTCAAAGTTATGGAGGCAAATTTCAGACAAACTAACATATATAAATGGTTTGGTCTAGCATCGGACAGGAAGTAGGCATATTTTTACACCTACCTTACAGGCATAAGCTTCAATAGCTGTTAACTATTATTCTATGGGTACTTTTAGCCAAATCTACCAGCACGTAGCGCGCACTTTTACTGTTTATTCGGTGTAAAGGCATTTTATTTTTTGCGAGGACGAAGGTAACAACCAAACTAGTTTACCTAGAAAATGCCATTTCTCAGCTACAAGATTATTTGGAAGGATGAAACTTGGCATCACTAGTTTTTGAGATTCCACCCAAAACGAAAATTCGAAAATTCGAAAGTTCGAAAGTCAGCGATACCTAAAAGAAATTTTGATATATTGGATATAATTTATACGGATCAAACCTTTTCAAAAAAATTTATTTAAGCAAAAACAAAACTGTTTTAAGGGGGCAGGTCCAGTCATGATTTTTGAGAAATCAAATTTTTTTTTTTTGCATTTTCTTCAAGTATACTATCATAAAAATATATCCTGAAAATTTGAAGTCAATCCGACAATTAATTTTGGAGTTATTCGGCAATAATCAAAGGGCTCTCGGTGGTAAGAGTACCGAGCGAAAAACTTTAAATGCATTTTTCTCAAAACTATGTTTTCGGAAGCGGTGACCACTGTAACTCCAAAACCGCTCGATAGATTTCAATGAAATTTACACAGTTTTTGAAAAACATAAAAATCTAGTGCCTGATCGACGGATTTTGTTTTTTTTTTTTAAATCGATTTTTTATGAATAATTATTCATAAAAAACTGTTGGTTTTTTACCGAAAATCTGGAGGTAAATGTTCCTGAAGCCGCCATTTTGGTGATTTAAAAAAAAAAACCTTCGATCAGGCACTAGATTATTTATTTAACTAACTAATTTTTCTTATCCGATTAATTTTGGATGATTTTCCAAGGATTTATGATGGTCACCGCAAGACACTATGTATGGGACAGGGTCCAACACAACCAGCTAAAACTTTTTTAATTTTTAATATTATTTTTTTAAACTTTCGTCAAGTCAAGTTGAAACATAATGTAATAATTCCACATTATTACTTTTATTAAAAAAATTAAATTTATACCAAAAAAAATTATTCAAAATGCACTAATTTTCACGGCCATGACTGGACCTGCCCCTTTAAGAAATTATTCGATTTTTTGGGTTAAAAACTGGTTCAGGATTTTGGGATTGAATTCTCTATTCTGCAAGTTTGAAATGAGCAGATTTTTGAAACTTCTTTTAACGAAACGATCAAAAAGTTATTTAAACTGTAGTTATCTACTTTAAGTCAATTGCCCTGTGTTACTTTAGTGGGTACGAGTGTTGACGATTTTCGAATATCCACCAGAAACATATTTTCGGTTGGGAATAATATTTCTAATTTCAGATACACCATTTTCAATCGCTGCTATTGTCTTGCGATGTTGTTTATCCACATTTTTTATTTTGTTTTATTTACAAAGCAGTTTGTTGCCATTTTTAAATTAAATATTAAGCTTTTTATATGCACAGCAGTTCCATTCATAATTACAACCGTAGCTGTCGTCTGTCGCTAGACATGTTCTGACAGATGTTTAGTTTCTTTCACTTTTCTATTTTTATATAAAAATCTGTTGGTATAAGGAAAATGCTATAAAAAATATTGGGCTTAAATCTAGTTTGCGATAATCGATTTTTTTTTTCTTAGGCCTAGTTTTCTTAAGAGGTTTTTATATAATTTCAAAGTTTGTAACGATACGTCAAGTCACAGCCGCCTCATATTAAAATAAGTTGCATTAAAAAACGTATTAAGGCGCTTTTCGCAGATTTTTGTGATTTTATTAATGTGGACAAAAACAATTTCCTTTTTCTGTCACGTAACATATCCCTTTTTGTTTAATTATATCTTAGGACCATACTTTCGACAGTTCCCAGCTCTTGCACTTAATATAGTGCTATTTAAGTGCTATAAAAAAATGAAAACAAGAAAAATAAAAATTTAAATTTTCCATTTTTCTAGACGCTTGGTCCGCCGAAAAATTTGACCTACCCCAATTGTACATACATATATAGTTTTATATAGGTTTGAATTTTAAGATTTTTGACCGACTTTTTTAAAAGCCATTAAAAATTATACGTGTGTTTTTTTGTTATGTATATAAAAATAGTCCCACTAAATGAAATTCCGTGTTGTCTTTGATATTCGCAAATTCCAAAATTCTAATAAAAAAAATTTTGAGATAATTTTTTATTGTTTCCAAATAAAGAGGCTACATAAGGATATTATTTTAATTACACTTAATTGTAGTTTTTTTATTTTTTAGAAAACGTATAACGGATTTTTGGAAAAAAGTCTGCAAAAATTTTAGAAAAATTGTCATGTCTTGGACACTACGATAAAATAAATCTATCCAGAGATGTCCAACTTATGATTTTTAGAAAAGGTACACTCGCAATTTACAGTGGCTATATCGTCGCCTGAATTCTCTTTTGCTGCATACGCTTGAAGGTATGTATATTCCGAGAAAATCGAAAAAGAAAGTATAAAGCCTTAAAACAAAAAAAAATTGGTTCGAAAGAGTACTATAGATGATATTTTTTCAAATAAGTTATAGTGGACACAATACAAATCAATGACACACTTATTTTTCCCATGTAGTATATGGAGCAAACCTGCATTTAGAATCTATGTCAATGGAGCAAATAAAAACTGATTAGTTATGGAAATTTTAAGTATATGGAGCAAATTAATTACAAGTCTTTTTTTATATAAATTTTGCTCCATAATCCAAAATTTGGATTTTGCAGCAAATAACAAATAAAAAAATGAAAAAATGTTTCTTATGAAGCAAACTGGATACTGCATATCTCAGAAACTAAAACAGATATATGTATTTCGACAACAGCATTAGAAAGATAATGTTTCAAAACCTACAGAACAAATCTTATGACAAAGCAAAAGGGAACTCGGGCGACGATATCTCCTAAACTTGATTTAAGTGATACATTGTTTACACTTTTATTTTTTAGCTTTAAAACGCGACTTCTGATAAAAGTCAATTGACGCTGGAGTAGACCTGCCGAATATTGCTATCTTATTTGTTTTATTTATTGCATTTTTCTACATTTATTTGTGTCGCTTTGTCCATACAATTGTTGGTAAGTCTATTTCTTTTTAAGTATTGAAAAATGTTTATTCACTTACCTCGTTACCACAGCGGTCTTGGTTTCATTAAAAAGATTTTTGACAGCTGCTGCCACTGCTCCGGCTGCTTCTCCGACTGCGGTTAAATTAGCTTTTTGTAATGATTCATTTTGATCACTGCTTAACGCACAATATCCAGAATTGAAAAATAATGCGAAAATTACAATAAAAAACACTAAATTGGAACGAAGATTATAATTAGCGAGTTTGAGAGAGGAGGAATTTGCCTCCGGGAAGCTCGACGTGAAAATTGATTTTTCGATTTTCTCAATGCTGCTGGTATTGGTGTTATCGTTCACACATGCTGAAGGACATGATTTCCTTTCAACAAATACTACTTTAAATTTTCTAGTCCGAATTCGTTGACTTTTTGACACAGCGCTTTCATCCATAATACTGTTTTTTTTTTTCTTTTTTAATTTTTTTTTTTTGCTTTATTTACTTTATAATTCTATTTTTAACTTTTACGGCGCTAACCTTTTGAAATCGTGTTATTGAAAACTATGAAATTAAATAAATCACCGAACGAACGACCGTCACACTCATTGCCTGTTTTGCTATGTTTGCTCTCAAGTTGCTATTGACTGTTATTATGTAGTTTTGTTCTACGTAGCGCTCACACCCAAGTTCAAAGATAGCAAAGATATGAAACTGTCGGTATGATTCCAATACTAACGCAAAATAAAAATCAGTTGCGTTGCCACTTTTAAAACTCATCCAGCCAGGAACTATTTTATAAATAGCTTTGCCACTTTGGGTGTTTTATTCCAAATTAGATATGTATTTCAATATAATTTCTTAATTAATTCAAATTTCATTGCATTTTTGGCAAAATGGTAAAAAATTTAGAAATAAAATATTCAAGTTTTAAAAAAAAAGATTAAAATAAAAACATGGCAGCCTACAATAGCTAACTTGTCTACCAGTTTTTCAATTTAATTTTGAAACGTTTATGCGCTAAACAGAATTGGTACGGACGACGGGAAATCGTCAACGGGTACCCGCTGTCAAAATGATAACACACTTGATCGTATGAAATAAAACAGAATACCGGTGGACTTATGGTAAAGTGCTAACGGGTACCCGTCGATATTTAAATTTAGTTCTATTTTCAGTCAACCAGATTTGCATTTCTATTCAGCTTGTTCATTTATGAAATTAAGTTTTTAGTGTCAATTTTATATAAATGATTGAATTACAGCGAATTACTAATAGAGAAGTATGTTCTCACAAAAAAAGGTTTCACTTAGTGACAATCAATAATTTTTCAGACAATTTTATAGTCTTAATATATTCACATATATCATCAAAAAATTGCAGTTTCATAGCAAATGTATAAGTACATTAGAAATTTTTTTTTGGAAATAAGAAAAACATATTTTAACTGAGCGAAAAGAAACTTGATATGGCTGAAAAATGTTGTTAGTTCTAGGACTAAAAATTGTACAAAGCATTGAAAATTTGGGCCAATAGCCCGAAAACTAAAATTTTAATTTTGTATTATGTATTTTGGGACGCTGATTCCAATGGTGCTAAAAAAAATTGTCTGTCTCGAATGGTTTAGAAGATACAACCGTTTAAAGTTTCAAAAATTCACATTTATTTTCACGAAAATTTCCACTTCAAAATGCGTTTATTATGTATTTAAGGGCCCTAAGTGCAATGGCGATAAAAAAAAATGTTTATCTCAAATGGTTTAGAAGTTAGAGCGGTTCAAAGTTTCGAAAATTCATATTTTGCTCCAACCCACACGTAAGTGTGACAGTGAAAAATTACTGTGTCTAAAAGGTGTTGGATATTTTATAGACTGATCCGCGGCCGCAGGCTGCCCACTTACCCTACTTTTGATTTATAATTACTGTGGCTACCGAATACGGTGTTGGACATACTATAGGTGTTAGATATTTTATAGACTGATCCGCGGTCGAAGACCGCCACGAACCCGGTGTTGGATTTTTGGGAGTTTAAAATCCCTAAAAGCGGCCGCAGGCCGCCCACTTACCCTACTTTTGATTTATAATTACTGTGTCTACCGAATACGGTGTTGGACATACTATAGGATTTTTTAGTATCAATATTTCGAAAATCAAACGTGGTATCGATTTTTTTTATTTAACATTTTCGATTTATTTTGCCGTGTTTTATCGAAAAAAAATAAAAAATGTATAAAAAAATTTGTACACAACTTATTTACACGAGGAGGGCTACATGGAATTTTCAAACTTTGACCAATTTTATCTCGGAAGCCATAAGAGACCGACATTTTTTTTCTAGATTCGGTTTTAGGGGGTAAAACTTCATGTTTCTAAAAAAAAAAAAAAGTTGGAGCATTGGCCAATTGTTCCCCTTTTTGTTAAATTCTGATAGGGTACTTCGCCTAATTCGCTTAATAATTTATCCAGAAATCTCTCCACGTCTTTGTTTGTTTCCAAAACTAATCAAGTTACCAAGTTCAACCATTCCTCGTAAGTGTGGCTCGTTTTTTACTATAGCAGAGGCAAATGTTGTTTTTAAAAAATACGCCAACATTGTTTTAAGCGAATACACGCATTCTCTGACATGCAGTACGTGTGAACAGAATATTTTGGCGAAAAAGCTTCATATCTTTAGCTCTTTGCCCAAGTCCAATAAATACTCACTGCGCACGAAAGTTGTTTGTCGTTTGTTTTCATTTTTCTTTTCGATTAACCTTTTGGCCATACGGTGTTTTCCCACAGCAGCCATTTTCGTCTTCGCTGGGCTAATTCCGTTTAGTCTGTAAAATTTAACTAACTTTTCTTTACGCTAACATTACGTCGTGTTTGTTGCAACCAAAGAGTATAGAGGATACTCTTTGTCAGGTAGTTCACAAGCTAAACACAACTGGAACGTGGGCACGATTACGATTTCCATGGCGGCTCGATTTTTTTTAATTTTTCGATAAAACACGTCAAAATAAGTCGAAAATGTTAAATAAAAAAAATTAATATCTCGTTTAGTTTTCGAGTTATCGATGCTTAAAAATTTGTTTTTGATAATATCGATAGTGCCAAAATTTCAATGCCGTCGCAATTCAAGGATGGTTTTCAATAGAACAGCAACCAAATGTCAGTGTCCGATTTTTCAAAACATAAATAAACAAAAATACTAATACTATAAAATAAAATACTATTACTATAATTTTATGAAAAGTAAATATTGTTATATTGTCATAAGAGTATTAACATGGAGATCGATGATTTGGATCCAATTGACATACTCGCTTTTACCACGGATGAATTACGAAACCGTTTTGCGTCAGCAAAGAATCCAGCCGATCAGGGAACAGTGATTTTGGAATTTTTGCAAAGCTGGGAAGCCGATCCATCGTTGTACCATTTAAAAAAACTTAAGGTCAAATTTGACATAGGTAAGCTGGTTTCAAAGAAAAGATAAAAATGCCCGTACGGTTCAATCTCACAAGGCCAAACACCTTGGTTGCCGTAAAACATTCGCGCAGTTATAATCTCACATTAAAACAAGGTCCCGGAGAAATACTACTGCATCCCGAAAGTAAGGCTGTCGTTTGCTACTTGCTCAAGTTTAATCTTTTGGCTTGAGTTTAATTTAGCTTCATTTGCCAAATTCTATTAAACCAATACAGTTTGTGCTTTCTAATTCTAAGAAATACATATGTTATCAAAAAATGTCAGTCGGATCTAGTTTCGGAGGTATAGCCATCGGAAGTTCCTTTTGTAAAAATAAATATAAAATTGAAACTCCTGGATTGAAATCCAAAATGTGGGTATCATAGGAAAGATAATATAATGAGACACAAAATAGGAAACAAATTTTTTGAAATTAACTTATATAGGTACACTTGTCCCTCGCTTTGCGCGGGGGTTATTGGAATGAAAAGTGTCGCGTAAAGTGAGGTGAGAACTTCATGTAATTCAGGGGGTTACGTTCCTGAAAAGAGAAATATATACGACTAAACGACATTCACGACACTGTAGCTATTATTTTGCTATACAAAATCATTTATTGCTATAAAAACATTTCTTTAAAACAAATAAAATGGAACAACGAACTTTAAAACGGTAATTCAAACAAAAAGTTATTAATTCATTTATAATAAATAAAAATAATACGTCTTACAACACATTTGGTGGTCGTTTAAAGAAATCAGTCATAACCGATTGCCTTACTTTTTCCGATTTTTCTAAATGAAGCTCCCGGTAAGGTGCTTATGCAGCTCTTATGTTGCTTTCAAACGTTCTCAAGCGCCTGTCATCTGAATAATTTTTACAGCTTCTTGCACCAGTTTTTCACCCTAAAACATTTGCCAAGTTGGTCACCGTCATTTGTTCTTGTGAAGTTCCAATCTCTTAAGGATTTTCAGAATGCCCACGGTCATCAAAAAGTTCATTCATCTCTTCTACAGCAATGTTCTGTCCATCTGCTTTAACAGATCATAGTATGTCTAACCCGCGCAGATCGAGGTCAGTCGCGCAAATAGAATTTTAGGTAGACAAATGAATTTCGCGTAAAGGTGAATTAGCGCAAACTGAAGTCGCGCAAAGCGGGGGACAAGTGTATTTGGAGGTACATATTACGATTTTGATCATTTGTTTCTAAAAACCGTTAATTTTTCGAAAAAATTTTATAACTTTTAAGAATGTTAGGAACAGGAGCGTCACTTCACCAAAACCTAGGGGTGGGGGTGGGGGGGCAAGAATTATAATTCCACCAATATTAGATGATTTTATTGAATTTTTGTATTGAATATTACCTAGTATCAGATCCTTGGGGGTGGCCAATGCCCTCCCCAGCCCTACCGAATTGACGCCACTGGTTAGGAAAGCTTAACTCTCTTCCTTTAAAATGATGTTCTAGTTCTAAATTTTTTGCATACTAAACGCCTTAAAAAATTCTTTTGAAAACTGGACAACAACAACAACCATAACAACATTACTTTAGCATGAGGAGCTAATTTTTACAAAAAAGCTGATATTGTTTTTTTGATACCATTATAATAAAATTAAATTTGTGTTCTTGCAAGTACCACATTCATTTTGTTACATTCATGAAAAATTTTTGTCTGTCTATTCTTTATTTCATTTAAAGGAAACATCCCTCGTATTCAGAATATGTGTGATGATACTGTCGAAAAGACTTCATATAAAAAAGTATTAAAAATTTTCCAAAATTCACTAAAGTGATCAAATTTTTGGTAATAAAGAGTTAGTATGAAAAAATTTAAGTAAGTTATAGGTTATTGAAAAATTTTTTGAAAAAAAGTTTTTAAAGAAAATCAGTGTACAATTTCAGAAAAATTGTCATATTTCAAAATCTATAGGTTTAATCACTAAGTTACAGTAGTCAATATGGTAGCTCAAAAAACTTATTTCTTATTACAACCATATCATCCCGGGCTTCCCAACTTATATTGGTTTTTTATAAAAGTTATGCGCAACTTCCAATGGCTATATCTTCGAAACTAGATCCAACCGACACTATTCCATTTCCTTTTTCTATTAAACCCGTCTGATCCCTAAAAAAAAATGTTGGTCAATGACAACAAAAACAATATTTATTTAAGTAATTTTTAGTCCTTAGAGTTCTGCAATCGATAAGTGTCGGTCGTATATAGTTTCATAGTAATTAATGAAAACTCACATATGCTATTCATTAACGTTTTAAATTATTAACTCTAAAGATTTTTAAACCTATCCTTTAGTTTTATTACAGTCTTCAGATTAGTTTTATTGACTTATATTCTTTTTCAGATCTTGATTGGTTCAATGTCAGCCGTTCGCTTAGTACTGACGATCTTAATGGAAAATTGGTTGTACTTGATTTCTTTACATATTGTTGCATCAACTGTATGCACGTTTTCCCTGAGCTAAAAGTCATCGAGGAACGATTTTCCATTGAAAATGGTCTTGTGGTCATTGGAATACATAGTCCAAAATTTGAAAATGAGAAAGATTCTGCCAATATACTCTCTGCTATGCAGCGTTATAACATAACACATCCCATTGTCAACGATCCGCGTTGTCAATTATGGAACAGTTTGCACATAAAATGTTGGCCAACTCTGCTTGTGCTAACTCCAAGTGGAGCACCATTACTTTTGTTAATGGGTGAAGGACACCGCTCGTTTTTAGAAAAATTTATAGAACATGCGATACATTATTTCACAAACAAAAAACAAATAAAAATGTTTGCGCTCCCCTTATCCATATCCAGAACTTTAACACCAGCTTCTAGCTTAAAATTTCCTGCAAAGATTTCGCGCTTACAGAACAAAAATACTAAAGAAAATGAACAGCGTTTTGCTATTGCAGATGCAGGCAATAATCGTATTTTAATTATTGATGAACTCGGCGTTGTACTACAACGTATTGGTGGCTGTGAAGCGGGGTTAGTTGATGGTGATTTTAATGTAGCTCGTTTTCATGCACCTCAAGGAGTATCCTTTGTCAGTGATGATGTCTTAGTAGTTGCGGATACTGAAAATCATGCTATACGACAGATAATATTGAGTACCAAACAAGTCAAGACATTAGTTGGCACAGGTGTCCAAGGTACGGATAGAATTGGTGGCAAGATAGGTACCTTGCAGGAAATTTCATCACCATGGGATGTTACGGTTTTCAAAACACGTGACATGGATATGTCATTTCACATCGATGAGCAAAAAGTTCCCGAAAAGGCAATTGTTTTAATTGCAATGGCTGGCACACATCAAATTTGGGGCTATTTTGAAGAAGGCATTATCTGGTGGAAATTTAAGAAATTCGAACCACTTACTTGTGTGTCACTCATTGGCAATGGCTTAGAGGAAAATCGTAATAACTCATATCCACAAAATGCTGCATTCGCGCAGCCATCAGGCTTATCAATGGCTAAAGAGTTTTTATTCATTGCTGATAGTGAAAGCTCGAGCATAAGA
Organism: Meiosimyza platycephala; assembly: GCA_963662105.1. NCBI lineage: Eukaryota > Metazoa > Arthropoda > Insecta > Diptera > Lauxaniidae > Meiosimyza > Meiosimyza platycephala. The sequence goes on from OY759210.1 coordinate 78,256,688, forward strand.
AAAGCTTCGATGGTTGATGGCAAAGTAATGGCTGTTGTAGGTGGCGATCGAAATCCATTGGTAAGTATAATGTTAAGAAATATTTTACAGCTGTGAATACTATTAAGAAATATTTTTAACTATACTTCGGCTTTTATGTGTGTATATGTTACCGGCCAAACTAGTTCCGTTAATCCTAAAGATGTGCAATGAAATTTTAATGTACAGTATCAGACAGTAGCAAATTCAGACAACAAAATTTGGCAATTTCTTTGTATACATATTTGGCATGTGGTAAGTGGGGGTAATTAGGCGGCCTATGGCCGCGGTTCAGGATTTATATCTAATATGTCCAACAGCGGCTTCGCGGCGGTGCAGTCTACAATGTGTGAAACACTGGCTACGCTATTCACAGTGTTTTTACATTAAAATTAAATTGAATACGTATTTGAGTGTGTTTGACTTTCGTGAAAATTATGTTGTGTGTTATAGAAGGATGCAAACAGTTTACACCTTGAATCATGCATCTTGCATTGATGTGTGAAGGATGCAAACAGTTTACACCTTGAATCATGCATCTTGAATTGATGTGTGAGTGATGTACACAGTTTACACCTTGCTTCATGCATCTTGAATTGATGTGTGAGTGATGTACACAGTTTACACCTTGCTTCATGCATCTTGAACTGATGTGTGAGTGATGTACACAGTTTACACCTTGCTTCAAGCCTCTTGAATTGATGTGTGAGTGATGTACACAGTTTACACCTTGCTTCATGCATCTTGAATTGAATACTTTTATGTCTTCAATTAAACTAGTTTGGCCTAAGAAAAACTAGTTTATCCTAAGAACTAGCTTGTCCGGTGACATATACATAGATTACTTACTACATTTAGTTTCGCAGTAAAATTTTTTAGCCAAAAAGTAATATAGGCCATAGATATTAACAGTGCTTGTGACTATGTCAGTGTGTCAGTACTCAGTCAGTACCATTTCTTTAGGGAATAACTCTGGCTTACCCCACGGAAGTTACCTTAGTTCAAATATTCTCAAAATGTACAGTGTATATTTACATGGTGAACTGATGCAAGCTTGCATGCAATTAAAATGTCAGCGAAAACGCAACACGCCATCATGTTCCTCGTTGTTTAAAGGCGCAGAAATACTGGTCTGATGAAAATATATAATTTTTACGTATTGCTCATACTATTTTGTGTAAAAAGTGTAATTAGGCGTAATGAAACGCTTGCGTGAAATGTATACTAACAAAAATTTCAAAAAATTGTTCTCCGAAAACTGACACCTAAACTGCAGGTCATCCCATTTTGAAACTTGATAGAAATTTTTTATACACTTCAAGCTATTTTTTGACCTTTACCTCTTATGACCTCTCTAACCTTCAAATTCAGTCCAGCAGGACGTGCTGGACTATAACTTTCTTTAACAAAATAGATCAGGACAACATTCTTTTTCAGAATTATGCCGTGAATACTCTGTTGCAAAACAACTCTTGGATTGTGTTTCTATTGAAAACATAGCAATTTTTTTCAGACGACTCCAAAAATTACGATATCATTGCACTTTATTTAAAATAACTTATTGTTAGACATTAATCTGTTATCAACTACTTAATTAAAGAAAAAAATTAATCAAAGCTGACTAAATCCATCTCAAATCATGCTTCAAACTGATGTTACATTATTGTCCATATAAAATAAGCAAATACCTATTTATTACGAAAATTGAAAAAAAAAAAATTAACATTAAACATTAATTTATAACCATGTACCTGAAACCCCTCTCAAAACTAAATTTTATAGAATTCAGAGAACTTTTACAAAAAAAATGACGTCATATTGGGTGCGCCATTTTGAATTTTAAAAAACTGAAAAAAGATTCGAAATAAGCACCCTCGAAAACCCCTATCTACCCCCTCGATACTTGAAATTATATATGAAATTTATATTGCGTGCATAAAAAAGTCAGTTTTTTATGAATAAAAAACGAACCGCTGGACCGATTTTTTCCAGACTCCTTTCAGATCTAAGTCATGACGTGGCGTATCGATTGATATGGTCATCAAAAAATTCTGTCCGGTAGTTATTGAGGAAACGAAAGCCAAAATATGTCTACATACGTACATACGTACACACACACACACAGACATCACTCTAAAAATACTTGTAAACGATTGTCGAGGTCTTGAAACGTAAAGAAAACACAAAATTACCTATTTCGATTTTCGGACCTATTATAATAACTTCTCAAGAGAAGTTAAAAAATCCAATGATATACACCGTTTTGGTGTTTGAAATTGACTATATGTTCACATAAATTATGTAATATTATTATGCATTTAGGATAGGAATTCCGCTTTTTTTAAGATTAAATCAAGTGTTTCAGTGTTTTTTTTTTCACAAATTGCTGACAAAACAATAAGAAAAAAAGGCGAATAACATCAATAAAATATAAAAAATGTTGCAAAACCTCGAAAAACTCAAAAAATAGTTAAAAATTTAAAAAAAAATTGAAACAGGTTGAAAAAGACAGGTTAGAAAGTTAAAATAGTTAAAAAATATTTCAATAATAAAGCCACTCTTACAACTTTTTGTTGACATAGGAACTGCCACGCCCACTGATGCAATCCCGTCAAATTTCATTTAATTTCAAAGCCTATGGTAATCGAAATTTATATGCCAAATTTTATTAGGATTACTCCTATAACGCCCACAGGATGCAATCCCGTTGAATTTCATTTATTTTCAAAGCTAATAGTAACCGACACTTCTACACCAAATTTTAACAAAATATTATTCCCTTTGCACACTTAATATAACATTTAACGTTTTTTGCATATATGGGCGGTGCCACACCCAAAGTCACTATTGCTTTCACTTTTGGTTATGAGATACCTGATAGCAAGTAAAATTATAAATTTCATAACGGCTGCGTTGTTAGGTCACTTATTATAGCGTTTATAAATATTGTGGGCTATGTCACGCCGATAAGGCTTATTTCTCTGCGGCACGATATGAAGGGCATTTATTTGACCAATACACGATTTGTTCGGCGAAATCTTACCTTTTGCTAATCTATACTGACAAATTTATTTCAAAAAAAACATTGAGGGTTATGCCAAAATTTTAGTTATCGTGGTTTTTATTTCAGAGTCTCAGGCCATATTTTGAATAACGCGTTCAATCAAATATCTCGCGAGCGGTGCAAGGTACAAAAAGAGAGTGCGAACTTAATAAATTAAAATTTAGTCACTAAAAAAACAATGTTGGTTTATAGGGGGGGGGGGGGCAGTACATTACCCCACTGCTATTTTTATCATCAGCGTAGAGTGCTACTTCGACACATTTCTGATAGAGCGTGCCGTATAGAATTAATTGTATCTAAAGTAGAGCCGATAACGCACTTCAATGCATTTGTACAAGCAGTTACATTATTGAAAGCGCTCTCTATGTCTGAAACGCTCTGAAGGCGTATACCTGAAAGTTAGTCTATTCTGTTCCGTTTTTACATTTTTGATTTGATTTGATTTATTGTATCTAAAGTAGAGCCGATAACGCACTTCTCTGTAGAGTACCTTTTCTATACTTTCAGCTTTAACTTTCCTGTTACTGCAGTGATTTTATCCAAATGAGAATTTCGGTACTAACATCAACACTAGCTAGAGCGGCAATCAATGCATTTGTACAAGCAGTTACATTATTGAAAGCGCTCTCTATGTCTGAAATGCTCTGAAGGCGTATACCTGAAAGTTAGTCTATTCTGTTCCGTTTTTACATTTTTGATTTGATTTGATTTATTGTATCTAAAGTAGAGCCGATAACGCACTTCTCTGTAGAGTACCTTTTCTATACTTTCAGCTTTAACTTTCCTGTTACTGCAGTGATTTTATCCAAATGAGAATTTCGGTACTAACATCAACACTAGCTAGAGCGGCAATCAATGCATTTGTACAAGCAGTTACATTATTGAAAGCGCTCTCTATGTCTGAAACGCTCTGAAGGCGTATACCTGAAAAGTTAGTCTATTCTGTTCCGTTTTTACATTTTTGATTTGATTTGATTTATTAGTATAATATACTTTTTTTTAACAATTCATTACTTATAACATATTGCATTTTATAATAAACAGTAGGAAGTTTTCTATTAAAATTTGATTATTTTGTTATTATAAATTCTATACATCGCGACAATAACGTAAGCACCATTTTTTCGAAACATTTTTTTTAATGCAAATATGTTCTACAATGTCATTCACATCTATACGTGAAATATTAAAAGCTTATTATAAATATTTACAAAGATATAGCACTTTCAATTATATCGTAAGAGCCACATGTGTTTTTTCTTGACCACAAAAATAACGTAAGCACCTCAAAAAACAATGATACAATAAACAATGGTAAGCGCAGTCTTACAATTAGATATGCAAACATAGATTAACTGAACCGTGAGTATTTTGTTTGCGGTCTCTTGCACCGATCTTATCATCGATTTGATCCTTCGAAAATGCGACCAGAAATGGATATTGTTTTTTGTGGGGCGAAAAAGATAGGAAACGTGGATGTAATGAGATTTGCACTCCCATCTATAGATACCTTCTTATTCTAGATAAAAGTATAACTGCAAAGGATTTTAGTTTATATTGTGGCAGTTGTGCAGGACAAAATCGCTACAAAGCCATGTTTACCATTATTGCGTATTTTATTTCAACATCCACGTTTATTAAATGTATCAAAATTTCGTATTTGTTACCAGGTCATACTATGATGCCTGTCGATTCAATTCATAGTATGATAGAATCATTTACTCGAAACCGAACAATATGGGCACCTAGCGAGTGGCCTACAATCATTCGAAGTTCAAGAGCCAACCCTTTCAGCTATGAAGCATACCACTAAAATATGCAGATTTTTTAAATTGGAAATTATTTTCTGATTTAACTATACCAAAAAAGAATAAATTATATTTGAGAATGCTACGCTCTGCCAATTTCGATAAAGATGGTTTAAAGCTTAAATACGGGTATTTCGAAATAAGCCAAGAAAAAACTATAAGCATTAATTTTATCCATTCTGTTAGACCGCAAACTTTATATTTTTCAGAACTTAAAATCTCTTCTATCCAATAATGATAACTCGTAGTTAAATATCTCTTTGTTGTATTTGCAAATAATAATATTCATTTTTTTTTTTTGTATTATTTTGATCTCTTTCTAAATGCATGTGTATAATTTCATGATCAGTTATTTTGTATTCATTTACTATCTGTGCCTTTAAGATATCAATGTTTGTGATAACGTAGTCTATTATTCTGTGATTCTGGTATAATCTTCAACTTTTTGCACAAGGCAGTCATCATCCAGTGTATGTTTGATTTTAGCTTATATAAATCATTTTTATTCCAATCAATATTGAAATCACCACACATAACAATATGCATTTCATTTTCGAATAAATATTCCACCAAATCTTTTAAAAAAATTACTGAATTCCCTTTCAGAACTGCTTGGTGATCTATACATTGCACTTATTAGTATCTCTTGGCCTTTTTGTAAATATTTTGCTTTTTTTGAGGGAAGGCTTGTGAGCAGGTTTTTGTGCTTTTGTTGACTACATTTAAAAAAAAGAGGTTGTTACTCTTTTTAAAAATTCTAAAAAAAAATCTAGTTCTGGATTATATTGTAACATGCTTTAGTAAGGCATTCAATTTTCTATAGTAGATTAAATGGGACTCTGTGTACTTTTATGCTGTTACTCGGTGTTTACACAGGCAAATTCGGTGAAACAAATTTTTGTCTGTTCTCTTTTGTGGTTTTTGTTCGGCATTTGCAACATACGACAAATTTTGTACCTCGTCTCTTTGGTTTTTCCCCTCTTGCCCATAAACAAGGAAACTTTTCGGCAAGAATTTGTGTGTGTAAACGCCGAGTTACTTGATTAAATTAAGTTTGGTGCAAACTTTGCCAAGTAAATATATATATAAAAAAAAATATACAAGCATATTAGATGTCTGCGTGAGTGCACTCGCTTTGTCAACCGATCAGTATACTTGTTGTCGAGTACAATGGTTCTATTGAAATTGTGCGAGTCACCACTAGACTAGATATTAGCTCTGATTTTTAGACTTTTGTTGTTGTTTTATCAAATTAATTTTATTGAATGCTAAGTTTACTCAATCATTCCTAGTTATATTTTTTGGCCTCCATGGCTTAATTACAAATTTAAATAAATGAGACTAAATGAAAACAAAATTTAATTTTATAAATACCTTTTTTTTAGAATCTATTTGCTTTCGGTGATGCTGATGGAAAACAATATAATGCAAAATTGCAACATCCGCTGGGTATAACTTACAATCACTATGATAACAAAATTTATGTAGCAGATACCTATAATCACAAACTTAAATCAATTGATATTGAAACGAATACGATCGAAACTTGTCAAGTAAAAGATGATCAACTTAAGCCATATAAATTTAATGAACCTGCAGGACTTTGTTGCGATGCAAGTGGAGAGAACTTATTTATTGCTGATACAAACAATCATAGCATACAAGTTATTGATTTAAAAACGATGCAAACTAGACGCCTCAATTTAAATTTTACAAACATCCTAAACGCAACGGAAAATCGTACATCCGTCGATTCTGCAAGTAGCCTGCAAATACGTAAAACTCTTGCTTTATATGGCTGTAAAATATTAAACCTTAATGTTTGCATTGCACTTAAAGATAAATTTAAATTTACACCTGACGCACCTCAAAAATGGAGCATTAACGCAAAACAATTTCTAATGCTACATGGACAACAGTTAAGTGGACAGATTTCTAATGGCACGTTCAATTTACAACTGCAACGTGTAGAAACTGAAGTAGATTCTGCTGGAAATGATGCTGCTGAAGAAATAAAATTGAATTTTTCATTAAATTTGTGTGATGATAAAAGTTGTGTTATCAAAAAGTTTTCGCTAATTTTAATGACTAATGATAGTGATGGCAAAAATATTTTGAATGAGTCGCTCGATGAGAACTTGAACCTTGATATAACAAAGAGCACAATTAAATTAAGCTAATGCCTTATAAGTTACGTTTAGAATGGTTTTATTTGTTGTAAAAAAATAAAAAGTTGTTTTTGGCAAAATTTTGTAAACAGTACGAGTATCAAGGTATGTACAGTCTGTCAAGTAATTGTTTGCAAAATGAATTATGCAATACAATTATCAGTTTAATATTGAATTAAAATAAGAAATACATATAATTTTTTAAAATTTCTTTTTTTATTCAAATCTTTTACTCATTCCTCATTAGAAACAACAAAATAATTATTTGTTAAAAACAAAAACAAAAATTTATGGAACATAAATGAAAACAATAGTTCATAGTGTCAAATAATTATTTGCAAAATGCAAGGAACATATGAATAAACTAAAAAGCTAATAAGAAAAAGTTGAATACTTGCTGTTTCCACCACGAACACCAATCACGGCTTGTAGCTTTCTTGGAATAGACGCAATAAGTTTATATAAATCATGTCCTTCCCGTATCTTTTTGTCCACTCCTCCTTAATAACTCTTATTTGAGCGTTTTTATCTGTTGGAGTCCGTTTTGAAACTTTTTTTAGCTATGCCCATTAATTTTCAATTGGGTTCATCATATCGGGGCCTTGGGCTGCATTGAATACACCCTTTGTGACTTATTATTTACATTAAGTCTTTTCCAAAATAATTTTGTAAAAAATTACCTTAGGATTTTAGATTTTGTCTTTATCATTAATGATTTAAGTAAGTGGCTTAGGATGAATGTGGTCTATTTTATGACTTTAAAAAAGCTTATTATGCCGCCCTAAACAACTTTTTTGGTTTAATTGATTGGTGTTTGGCATTCAGAACAAATGATATTTATGATATCGCTGACTTACGTCAAGACTGCATAACTCAAAAAACATAAAGTGCGAGAAAAACGCATTTAAAGTTTATAATCTCTTAGGAGATTTTTTTTATGATTGAACTAAGATACCGGCATTTGGCGTAGTTCATTAGACGCGTAATCTCTTAAGCTATCCGATGCCATAATAATCACGAAAATTTATTTTTTTGTTCTATTAAATTACACTGTGCGACAAATGGTAGGGGTCAGGGATCGGCAGGGGTTCTGACTACCGGAAAAAGTTATATCGGTCAAAAAAAAGTTATACGTGTCCCGGCGTTTCGCTGGGTCACGTCTAGGAATCGAGATATATCGATTTGAAGTTTGTAAGTATCATATAGGGGAATTTTGTTTGACATAACTCTAGAACGACTAGTCCGATTTTGCAAACTTAGAAAAATTAAGAATTACAATTGCTTCAATCTACTGATAAACTATTTCTATCCATAATCAACAGTTTTGTAGTTATAAATAAATTTATGAAGAAAAAAGCGAAACGCCGGGACACGTATAAATATTTTTTGACCGATATAACTTTTCCCGGTAGTCAGAACTCCCGCCGATTTTGGCTGTCACACAGTGTTATCAATTATTCACAAATTTCTGGACAAAATTGTTAATAAAATGTTATATGCCGAAGTGCGTAATGGTATAGCTATTCCACAACATAGTTTATTTTAGTGTAGATCCTACTGATTTAACTATCTTTTCTAACTTTTCAATTAACATTATTGAAAGTGGTTCTCAGGTTGATATTTTATACACTGACATTTTAGTCTAAGAGCTGGCAACCACTTTGAGCAACATACTCATACAAGGCTAAAATTTTGTGTATAGTTAATTTAGTACTAGTAAAATAAGAAAATATATTGTATATCTGGCAGTATTGGCGCGGTCGTGAAGGTACACCCTAAAATTTTCGAAGGTACACCCTAAAATGTTCAAATTTTTGTGAACAAAAAGCTTATTAAATTATCTTTCACATGACATCTATATTTTGGAAATCCCTTCAGCCGTTCTCCAGTTATGATTTTTTCAAAAATATTTTGCATTTTGAAAATTAGTGGCTGCCAGTTTTACTATTTCGAAAGTTTTTAATACCGTCAATCATCTTATTTTGTTAGAGCTTGAAAAACTGTGTATTCACTCATAGCTTTTGAAATTGATTGAGTTGTACATCTGATAGAATACTGACTGTCAAGATTGGTAAGCATTGTACGAGACCTACACTGGCTAAATCGGATTTTGCTCAGGGAGGCCCTTTATATTTAAATTTATTTATTATTGACATTCCTCAGATTTTCAAGTTCTTCATATGCCTTTTGTACGTATGTAGGTGACTTAAAAATGTTTCTTCTGATTAAAGATAGTTACGACTGCGTGGATCTTCAGAATTACATTTTTCTTTGGTTTCGGTAAATATAAAATCCTCTCATTTTCGCGGAAAATTTCTCAAATTGCTTATGACAACAATTATAACGACTGAGGTAGGTTTTCCTTGGTGTCTATTCAAAATCCTGATTGGATATTCATTTGGAATATATTATTTCAAAGACAAATTCTCAATTTGATTTCCTGAAACGGAATTCTAGAGATTTGTTCGTATTGAAAACATTCAATATTTCAGTATTGATTGAGTACTTTGTCGTTTGAATCTTTGTAGCTTGGTAATCAACTATTAATATAATTTCTCTTAAGGACAACATTGACATGCAATTGGCCGTTTCAAAATGTTGCAATTTATGAAGCAGATAAATAAGAGATTTCTTTTACTTTTTAAGTAGTAAAAAGAAGTACAAATCAGTTAAAAGAAGTACAAATCAGTAAAAAGAAATACATTTGGCTGTGCTTCAAAGCACGCAGCGGACCAAAAAGAGGTATGTATTATAATTCCAAAAGATGTACGTTTGGACACGTTAATCATGGCCCACAGAACCCAACCCCTGTATACGCGAGACTCTGACCTCCCTTAATGGAAATAATACAAGAGCTTGTTGGTGAGGTATAACCTACTTCCCAAAGAAAGAAATCTGTTTTGATTTATTTGTCTGGGCTATGTTGAAAATACAATACAATCTATTTTAAATTCAAACGGAAATATTTGCGGCAAAACTATTGAGAAATAAATTAAAATTTCTACTGAAAGATGTTTTATCGATTATTCTTCGTTTTAATCTTAAATTAAATTAAATTTTTTTTGTTTTTTTTTATTAATTTTGTAATTACAATAAAAAAAATTGCAGTAATTAGCAATGTCAATATATACATATGTCTTGTACTTTACAATATAAAAATACACACTAACTAATGTAGTATGTACGACTTAAAAACTAATTGCATTATTATGTAACTAGGAGTACACAATTCTATATCTAACCAGAGTCTTCTTGTGGAGCTATTTTTTTTTTCTTTTTGGCAGGTGAAGAGACATCCGGTGCCTCATCTTTGTGCTTATTTTTCTTCTTTTTTTTCTTTTCTGATTTAACTTCAACAGCTGCAGTTTCCTCAACCGTAGTAACTTCACCAGCAGCAGCATCATGTTCTTCTTCTTTAACCTCAGCGTCGGCTTCACGTTTACGTTTCTTAACAGAAAGTGTACTATCGGCTTCAGGTTGGTATGTGAAAACCTCACTGTAATTGCAAAGGAACATTTTTTATAAGTATACATATATTAACTGAACAAAAACTTGTTTTTTTATAAGGATATATTAATTGTACAAGAACTTGAGTTTTTGTTATTCAGACAGCCAAGGTGTATCGTCACAACATTTGTTTCAGAAAAATGCGAAACTTTTTGGTATCATCATTAAAATAAAATTATCAAGTTCCATAACAAAAAGGTAAACAGAAATATAAAATTTTGCTTTAATTATGCAACTGGATTTAGGTTTTTTCAAAAGAACGTTTTTTACTTATATAGCAAAATTTCACATTTCTGTTAATACGTAATGAATGCACATAATACAAAATCCTTACCTCTTTGCTTGATATTTCTCAAATTTGGCCTTTGCTTTACCGGTACCAGAAAGTTTGCGTAAGTTACCTTCTTCCAGAAGTCGCAATCTTGCTTCCAACTTCACTTTGTGTGCAGCACCCAACTCAAATGTTGCTTCCTCACCAAAAGCATCTACTCTTGTTGCTAATGACGCCTTTGCGGCTAAAGACCGAGACATTTTTCCTTTATTCTTTAGACTGGCCTGATTAACAAGTTGCGCATGGAAAATTAAACCATATTTAGGTGTATCTTTCTTTGTCTTAAGCGCACGGAATAAAGCTTTTTCGGCGCCTAATATTTGCACGGTAGATGATGGATGTTTGGCTAAATTAATAAGTGAACCAGCGTGTGCAATTAAACGTGCACCAACAGTTTCACCTACAAGAATTGTCAAATTTGGAGCCATTGCCATCATACGTGTTTTCAAATAATCATACAAATGTGTACGATATTCATCTATAGACAATATCTCATCACAAAGGCATTGTATATTCATTATGTCCTCTTCAGATACTTCTGTACCCATAGATATTTCGGCGGCTTCTTTCACTTTTTCCTCTACGTCCTCAGGCAGAAAGTCAGACAGATCTGATTTACCTATATTTTCACGCGTTCCAACTAATTTGATTGTTTTAACAAACGCAATATTATCGGTAATAATTTTACCCAATTCGGGAAAATGCCAACCGTACCATTCGCGCGCTCTCATTATGTAATTGTTTAATTCCTTATCCAAGTCATCTAGTAAGCATTGTGCCTGGACTATCATAGTGTCAATCTTGTCCGGTGAAAATTTTAACTTATAACGTGATAGAGAGTGGGCTAGACCTAATGCCATTGCCGTCATTTCCTTCTTTGGTAGCCCACTTAACAAGCTATCCGATTGTTGTCTTATGCAACGCATTAGCTCCTGCACACCTGTGTTATAGACACATTGAACTGAAAATTTATCTTTGATCGCATTTCCCAGTTTTGCGTCTGCCACGAGTATGGATGTCTGTACGTCCTCGCTAAGTAGCTTCTTTAACGTTTTTTTGAGTGGTTTGGATATTTTACCTTCAACTGCAGCCGTAGCAGCAGCCAGTGCTTCAGTGGTATCGTTGAATTTTTCAAAATGCTTTAATTTTAGTAACTTGTTGGCCTTTTCCGGTGTCTGGAATTCTAAATATAGATTGTCCACTTCTGCCATTTTTTTTTCATCAAGCAATTTGAAAATTGCGTAGCCCGCCGGCGTTTCATATAAAACAAACATTTTCGATAATTAAAACTTTAACTGTTTTCACCAAACTTTAATAAAAAATAAGAACAGGAAAATTAAGTAAAGCAACACAATGTGCTTTCCCTATTCTTTTCCTCAAGTCAAATTCAAAATGACGGCTTCAGAAAAAAACACGTGTGCGCGCAATAGTAGCCCTCTACATCTGGTAGTTACAAAATCGCAACGAGTCTCTATATCAAAACGCTAGTGTCAGGTCTTAAAAACCTATGCTAAAAAATTCTGTGTTGCCACATGTTTAAAAGATAATAGTATAAATACTTCATTAGGTTTACTTTAACTGACATTCTCCAATTTTTTTTTAGGGGCGAAAAGGGGTTAAAAATAAAAAGTATGAAAAAAAAGTGTCGCTCGGATCTAGTTTCGGAGATATAGCCATCGGAAGTTCCGGATATAGTGTCTGTAAAAACGATTATAGGTTAGGAACCCCTGTACGGATATCAAAAATGCTGTTATCATAGAGATAAAGATAATTTAATGGACTTTAGTAATGATAAGTAAAGTTCTGAAATTTACAATATAATTTTGGAGATATGACGATTTTACTGAAATTTTGACCAATTTTTTTTTGTAAAACGTTTTTTTTCCAAAAAATACGTTATAACCTGTAAACACAGGAATAAAACAATATTTATTTGAGTCTGATGTCTTTTATTTTCTAATTTTAATGTAAAAATACAATGGCTGACTTTTTCTAGTTTTCTTTTTCTTTACCGGGACTCTTCTCTCTGCCCAGCGAAGTTAAGGCCCAACTAAACCATGCATGCTTTGACTGCAGTCAGCTTCTGCAACTGTGCGAATACACACAAATCGTATATCAAAACTACAACGTACTTAACAAAAAGTTTCGTTCAATTTCCACAAATGTCATTTCCTTAAGGGAAGAGCGAAACTGGTCGCACTTTCTGTACGGAATCAGTTGTCTATGAATTTATACAAAAAAAATGTATTTGCAATGGATCCAGAAATGGAAGCTGCATTTATTTTTAAATTAATATAAAATGGGGAAAAAAGAAAATATACAATAAAATAGACGTATTTTATTATAATCGAAATGTAAATGAAGGATTGGAGTGCAGTTGCAGAAATATGCAAATTAATATACACGCACAATACATACAACAATTTGATTAAAAATTCAGTGATGCCACATCTGCATTTGCCAATACTTTTCTCAACAAGCCGTGCGAATAGTACGAAGTGAACTATTTTGGTTTCTTTTTATTTTTTAACATTTATAAAATGATCATAGGTTTGCATATTTTTTGTTTTAAGTATCTTAGTTAATGGCATTTACTAATTGAATAGATTTGATTTATTTAGGAAATATTTCACATAAAATTTATGCAATTGTGGGAATATTCCATAGGTTTGCAACAGTGGCTACATTGTTTCTAAAGTTCATGTAAGTACAACATAGCTACTAAAAAGACTTCTCTGAGTTTGTTATGCACTTGACAGACTTTTCGTTCGGATTTGACAGTAGGTTATGGCATGCATGCATGCAACAATCAATGTGATTTAATAATTTGCTTAACAGGTCATTCCTTCTTTTTAAATTTAAATTTATGTTGCATTCATTTTCATTTTTTTATATTCAAATAACTTTTTTATGAATTTGAGAAAATAAATAAATTAGAAAATACAAAATGGCTGAGCAAAGGAAATTTTTGTTTCACTGTTAAAGCCTAGCACATTATACATAAAATCTAATGGGATTCGATTCGTTAAAATACCGGGTTCTAAGGCTCCCACAGCACGAAATAAATTATTGCAGGGAAAAATCTGGGAGGCTCGTTCTTTGATATTTTATTCTTTGCTACAATATATCATCTGCACAAATATTTTTTTATCTTAGAAGGTATAGTTTGAAGAGTCGGTACTAATTTTTTATTTTTATAACTTTTTTTTTATTTTGACCTGAAATTTTAAATACATATACTCGGCACATTTATACCGTTTTATGAAAATAAAATAATTTGAAAAAGTTTCAATTTAGGTAGGGTTGGGCAAATAAAAATATAATCGAAATATCGATGATCGATATTTCCAAACAATATCAAAATATATCGAGAAAAAAGTATCGGATACATCGATTTTCGATATTTTTGCTGAAAAAATTTAATTGCAAAAAATGGCGTCCCAATCTCTACTATGCGCATTTAGCATTGATTTCTGTAAATATAATCGTAAGTTTCAACTTTGTTTGCTATATGGGATCACATCAACGAAATTAATGTAAAAATTTGTATTGCATTTAATTTTAAACGTTAGTCTGGTGCTCTCTGTTTTAAGAGTCGTCGACTTTCTGCAGTTAGATAAATTAAGTTTCCTGCATATGAAAGAGATTATGTTAGGACTAATGCTGACAAAAGATGAAAATGACACACAACAGGCAATTGAACGTGTTGCTAAGAACCAAAAACTGAATCAATTTAAATATTCAATTTAAAATAATCAATTTAATAGTATTCGTCTGTTAATGTAAAATTTTTTACTTAAAAATTAAGTTATTGTCTTATGAGGACCTGTTAAATTATTTTAAGATTTTTGCAAATAAAAAAAAAATAATAAAAATTTAAAAAAGTAGTAATTTTTCAAGTTAAGCTTAATTACATTCCTCATTTGTATGCTGAACTTTGCGATTCCTCGAAGAGGAATTTATCACTCAGCAGACTATAATATATTTAGCCATTCTTTTTCTTCGTGTTTTGATTCAATTGATTTTTATAATTTGCAATATGTATTAACATAATAAGCAGACATAGCGACGCCAAACATATATTATTTCTTAGTAAAAATATCGAAATTCGAGTCGAAAACAATCGAACTCCGATATATCAAAATAAAAAATATCGATATATTTTGCACAAGCCTAAATAGGTTTCCACTTCAAAGATGTAGGTAGGCAGACGAAAATCGAATTTAACTTTTAAACTTTAATCTTGAATAGCTTAGTATTCAGTGCCACTAGATTCTAATTACAAAAATGGGCATTTCTCATTCAGCAGGTATGGAAGGTTTAATTCGTACGCTAGCAATGAATCTTGGCGTTATAATTCTATTTTGATAAGTGGTGAACCTCTTTAATAAAATTTCTTTTTATTAATTGATTTCGTAATGACAATAAAAAAAGAATATGTTAATAGAAATATATGTATGTATATACGTCTTGATCTTGTATTTTACAATATAAAAATTCACTTGTGTAGTAGACGACTAATTTCATTATTTTGTAGACATGCGATGTTTCATCGTTGTGCTTATTGTTCTTTTAAGATTTAACATCAACTGCTGCAGATTCCCTAGCGGTAGCAATCTCATCAGCATCAGCGTTGGCTTCAAGTTTACGTTTTCTGATCGAAAGTGCGCCATCAGCTTCAGGTTGGTAGGTGAAAACCTCACTGCAATGCAATGAAACATTTTAGATTGCTTTTTATATGGATATAGTATTAATTGTACTAGAACTTGAGTTTTTGTTATTCAGACAGCCAAGGTGTATCGTCAAAATTGTTTCAGAAAAATGCGAAACTTTTTGGTATCATCATTAAAACAAAATTATCAAGTTACTTGAACGAAAATTAAACAGAAATATAAAACTTTGCAATTTTAATTATGCAACTGGGTGGATTGTTAAGATTTTATCAAAATTGATTCAAATGAGCGTTTTTTACTTATGTACAAAATTTCACATTTCTGTTAATACGCAACGAATGTAATACAAAATCCATACCTCTTTGCTTGATATTTCTCATATTTGGCATTTGCTTTATCGGTGCCAGAAAGTGCAAATTGCAATCTTCCAGAAATCACAATCTAGCTCCCAACTGAACTTTGCAGCCCTCAACTAAAATGTTGCTCCTTCACCAAAAGCATTTAAACTTGTTGCTAATGATGTTCTCGAGGAAAGACCCATTTTTTCCCCTTTATTTTTAAGCTATATTTGGCTGCATCTTATTTATTTTGAGCACATGGAAAAAAGCCTTTTGAACACCTAATATAGATGTAGATGCTGGATTTTTGTTAAATTTTATAGCAATTGAGTGGGCAATAAAAAACCAGTTTCACTTCCAAAGTATCATTCTTGACATTACGGAATTATTCCACTCAATAAGTTATATTGCATCCATTGCATTTGTCACTTGTCCTGCACCGCATTTCCCAGCTTTGCATCTGCCACGAGTATCGACGTCTGTGTAAGACATTGTTTAGAAGCATCTTAAACATTTAGTCAGAATATTTTCCCTTGTATTGCAGCCAGCAGCATGCCTTTTCCGTTGTCTGGAATTCTAGACAAGTCATATTTTTTCTCACCGAGCCATCTGAAACGTGCGTAGCCCACGTTTCATACAAAACCTTTCTAAAAATTCAATTTTAGCCTTTATTAAAACAATGACTGTGTCTCTCAAACTTTAGAACGTGAATAAGATTTTCATTCACTGTTTTCAAGTTGCCAAATCCAAAATAATGAGAAGGAAGTTGAAAAAACCCACGTGTACGCAGAAAACAGAAGCGCCCTCTGCATGTTGGACAGCGAATATGGGCCAATTAAAAACACAAATTTCGTGGTAGCCCTGGTGGCGCGAAAAGTAAAAAGTGGTAATAAGCATTACATTGGAAGACTGTAATTAGTAGAGGCTGTCTTCCTCAGCTGACACCAAATCTGATTGTCAAATTTGTTTAACGTGTATGGGCACGGTCGCGACGCGGCATGTCGCTGTCATTGAAAGTGATTCTGTTTTCATATAAAATTATTCGTTAATCCAACCAACTTGATGTCTATAGGGGCGTTCACATTATCCTTCATGTTAAAAATAAACACTTAAATATTCACGCCATTATGAATTATGAAAACGGAGCAATGCGACTCTCGAACCTTTTTTGTAGTGAGCACAAAAAATTTATATTAAGGGTATTCCTCTAAACGCGAAAACTCGAAAGAATGGAAACCTCGAAAGCTTTCGAGCTTGTTTCAGGGAACACCCCAATCTATGCAAACGTACAAACGAATGAAAAACGCCTTTTGTTGCCTAAAACTGCCTAACTCGTGTGAGAGAAATCAACATATGTCTTAGTTGTCAATCAAAAAAATTAAATAAAAAAACTTTAATTTGTTAAAAAAATAATTTTTTTGAGCATTCTTCTTGATTGTAGATGGACCGATTTGAAACTTTTTCACACTAATATTATCTTTATATATATAATTCTACTGTACGTGTGTATGTAACCGAACTCCTCCTAAACGGCTGGACCGATCTGAATGAATTTTTTCGTATGCGTTTGGGTGGCACCCTGAATGGTTTAGATTTACAAATCATACCCCTATATGGGCAATTTAGGGTGGCTCTCATACAAAAATATTTTAAAAACAGCATTTTCACAAAGGCTACTTAATCGATTCACATGAAATTTACACCACGTGTCTTTTATATTAAGTGGAATAGCTAAGGTTATAAAACTTTAATTTAAGATGCATATTAAGGGTGGCCCTCATACAAAAATATTTTAAAAATAGCATTTTCACTGAGACCACTTAATTGCTTCACATGGAATTTACACCACGTGACTTCTATAGTAAGAGGCATATTTTAAGTTACAAAACTTTTGCATAGGGTGGATATTTAGGGTGGCCCTCATACAAACATATTTTTAAAATATCATTTTCACAAAGACCGGTCAAACGATTCACATGGAAAGTACACCACGTATCTTTTATATTAAGAGGCATGGCTTAGTTTATAAGAATTTTATTTAGGGTAGCCCCTATACAAAAATATTTTTAAAATAGCCTTTTCACAAAGACCACTAAATCGATTCACATGGAATTTACACCAGGTGTCTTTTATATTAAGCTATTTTATGTAGGATACATATTTAGGGTGGCCCTCATACAAACATATTTTAAAAATAGAATTTTCACAAAGCGCTGCAGTCGGTATCTAGGTTATTTATCTATACTGTAACTAAACGGCTGGATTAGGGATAGGGATCAATTTTAGGTGGTACAAAGTTTACCGGGTCATCTAGTAGCTTCATAAATTGCTTATCAACTGATACCTATATTGTTTAAATATATAGAAACATAAAATTGCTTAACCGAATCAAAATAAAAAGTTTGTACCCTTAATAAGGGTATTCCTGAAAACTCGAAAAGCCTCGAAAACTCGAAAAGCCTCGAAAACATTTTCGAGCCTCGAAAATAATTTGTGAAAAAAAGTTTACGCAACTCTCGAAAACTTTCGAGGCAAATTTGATGCGAAAGTAACCTCGAAAGTTGGAAAATGAATAATTTGAGCGCGAAGAGCGCAATTGTTCTCAAAAAGATAAAATAGTGTCAAAAACGAAAATTAAATTATGACGATTTTTCGATTTTCAAAACAAATTTTAATTCGCTACAAACTTTTTATTTTGATTCAGTTAAGCAATTTCATGTTTCTATTTAAACAATATATGTAGGTATCAGTTGATAAGTAATTTATTTAGCTATAATATTAGTGTGAAAAAGTTTCAAATCGGTCCATCTATAATCAAGAAGAATGGTTTAAAATTAATCCAAAAAAAAGAATTTTTTAACAAATTAAAGTTTTTTTATTTAATTTTTTTGATTGACAACTAAGACACATATTGATTTCTCTCACACGAGTTAGGCAGTTTTAGGCAACAAAATGTGTTTCTCATTCGTTTGCACGTTTGCATAGATTGGGGTGTTCCCTTATTAAACAAGCTCGAAAACTTTCGAGGTTTCCATGCTTTCGAGTTTTCGCGTTTAGAGGAATACCCTTATTGTCAACAAATGAAAAATAATAACAATTTAATTGTTTAAATAGTTTTAATATGATGTTTCCCCAACTAGAATACATTGAAAAAAAGAACATTTTGTTCCTTATTCTTTTATCTACAAAACCCATTTTACAAAAAAGGGAACGAGTATCTGACACTCGTTATTATATCTATCTAGGGGCTTCTAACTTAGTTAGCTTTTTATAAAAGTTATATCCGAAACTAAATCCGAGCGACGCTCTCCTTTTGTAGATTTATTTTTACGCCTAAAACGCTAATTCCTCCAAAAAACAAATAAAAATCTTGGACAATTGTCGCTAATGTAAACCTGTGCCCTTTGTTGTCGTTGGCAAGAACGAAGACAGGGTACCTTTTGCTTTGTTGATTCTAGGTGTAATGACGCTGCCCAAATAAGTGAAATTATTTATACACGTCTTTTATGCGGGATTTGCCTATCATGAAAGTATTGCTGCCACTGATTGGGCAGATAGACATCCTTTGTATTATTTGACCTACTTATTTCGAAGATTTCATGGTAGTGAATTTTTCTAGCGTACGTAGTAGGGGCGGAAAATGGTCCCCGTATTATAAAAGGAATATTTTGTATGTAGTATTTTTGAAATGTTGTGGACCTCTTCTTTTTT
Source organism: Meiosimyza platycephala (assembly GCA_963662105.1). NCBI lineage: Eukaryota > Metazoa > Arthropoda > Insecta > Diptera > Lauxaniidae > Meiosimyza > Meiosimyza platycephala. Next base: position 78,276,306 of record OY759210.1, read on the forward strand.
TGAAGTAAAACTCCTTTAGCGAGGGATGATTTGAAAATTAGATGTGTATAATGAAACGCAAAACGTGACACCATTTTCTTAGTCAGAATCTAGAATAGCTACATCAATTAATTATATATCAAATTAAAGTACTTATCGAGCAGAGTGCACTAAAGCTATCAGATTCGAGATCGGTTAGCCAAAAGCTAAGATATATGTAAACGTGGAAAGATTTCCTATTTTTTCAATTTTTCAAGCAATGCACTGATAACTACCAAAGCCTTGCCATAGCGAGGAAATTTACGTTGTTTGCTTTCTACTACATACACTGTTGACGTAAATATTTTTTTTTTAATTGCGGAATTTTAATTTTTTATAATTATAGACTTGCAAAAAAATACCTTATTTTCCATGACGCATGCTACAACGCACGGACCTGACATTTCATACCTAATTCCAATCTTTCGAAAATAGTAAAAATTGTTTTTTTCTAAAATTAAAGAGAATATGGCTTTCGATCGGACCATCTATTTTAACACTAATGTAATGACATGATAACATGAAAAATGTTAATTTTTTGTAAAGTTTTTTTTAGAGGTTTGTTTTTCGAATAGAGATAAAACTGGGATTTTGTGGTCAAATCTGGCAACTCTAATGTCATTTATATTCAGTTTGGTTTGCCATTTCATCATGAACAGGTTGACAAAAGAACAACGCTTGCAAATCGTGCAAATTTATTTCGAAAATAATGGTTCAGTTCGCGAAGTTTACCGCAAGCTCCGTCCATTTTATGGTCGACATAATCGTCCATCAGAGCAATTAATTCGGTTAACCATGGATCGTTTTCGCACTACGTTTACTCTATGTGATAATACGCATCCGCAGAGACGTCGAACAGTGCGCACCGAAGAAACAATTGCCGCTGTAGAGCAAAATGTTGAAGAGGACCCGAATGAATCGATTCGCCACCGTGCACAGCAATTGGAGCTTTGTCCATCAACTTTATGGAAGATTTTGCGCAAAGATCTTGGCTTCCGACCTTACAAGATCCAGCTTGTGCAAGAATTAAAGCCGCGAGACCATGCAATGCGTCGTGATTTTGGTGTATGGGCCGAAAATGAGATTGATCTCAATGCTGATTTTCATCGCAAAATTTTGTTCAGTGATGAGGCTCATTTTTGGTTGAATGGCTACGTCAACAAGCAAAATTGCCGCATTTGGAGTGAAGAGAATCCACATGAGACCCTTGAGACGCCATTACATCCACAAAAACTGACTGTTTGGTGTGCTCTATGGGCTGGTGGAGTCATTGGGCCATACTTCTTCCGAAATAATGCTGGAGAGTCAGTTACCGTTAATGGAGACCGGTATAGAGCCATGATAACCGACTATTTTGTTCCCGAATTGGATGGCATGAATGTGGATGAGTTGTGGTTCCAACAAGACGACGCTACATGCCACACAGCGCGCGTCACAATCGATTTATTGAAGGAAACATTCGATGAGCGCATAATTTCGCGGAATGGACCTGTCAATTGGCCACCAAGATCGTGTGATTTGACACCATTGGATTATTTTCTTTGGGGATATGTGAAGTCGCTCGTCTACGCCAACAAACCAGAAACGTTAGGGGACTTGGAAGCCAACATTCGTGGCGTTATTGCCGACATACGGCCCCATATGCTCGAAAAAGTGGTTGAAAATTGGACCTCTAGAATCGGCTTTATTCGAGCCAGCCGCGGGGGCCACATGCCCGAAATCATATTTAAACATTAATGGCATAAAATTATCCTTCCAATAAAGCCAAATTGATGGACATTAAAACGATTTTCTTGTGTTTTATTTCAATTCGAAGTTGTATACCTCTAAAAAAAACACCCTTTATAACGTTAAGAGATCTGAAGTAGAGTAGGATTTGGTAATATTTTTAGTATTAATGATCATCGAAATACATTTTTTTTATATATTTATAAAATTATATCTAGTCTAAGGTTCCATTAAAAAAAATAAAGTTAGATTAATTTTAAAAATTGTTGGTTGGTGGACTGATTCTGGGACTTGCCCATATAAAAAATAAAACCAAACAAAAAATTTAAATATATTTAAGAGGATGCGAATGCGGACAACATGAAAAACTAAATAGGTAGGTCAGTCTAATGCACATAGTTTAAACATAATTTGTGTTTATTTTTTTTATGAATTTGCAGAATTTTATATTTAGTGGACTACATGCTGTCAATGATACATACGAAACTTTTAAATTTATTACCACAGATAATATACATTTATTTGCCAAAGTAACTTATTTCGTTATGGTTTTCGCAACATTTTCCAAAATTACAAACTTTCCACTAGTTACAATTCTGTGCACCTTATTTGTTTACAATTGTGGACATTGCGGTCCTTTTCCTAATGAACGGCTAGTTTGAAAGGAATTGGCAAAACATACAAGTTTCCGGATTGTACTAAAACCCCTCAAAAACTTGAATTTTTTAATTAAGATTAATTTTAAAAATTTTTGGTTGGTGGACTGATTCTGGGACTTGCCCATATAAAAAATAAAACCAAACAAAAAATTTAAATATATTTAAGAGGATGCGAATGCGGACAACATGAAAAACTAAATAGGTAGGTCAGTCTAATGCACATAGTTTAAACATAATTTGTGTTTATTTTTTTTATGAATTTGCAGAATTTTATATTTAGTGAACTACATGCTGTCAATGATACATACGAAACTTTTAAATTTATTACCACAGATAATATACATTTATTTGCCAAAGTAACTTATTTCGTTATGGTTTTCGCAACATTTTCCAAAATTACAAACTTTCCATTAGTTACAATTCTGTGCACCTTATTTGTTTACAATTGTGGACATTGCGTTGGTCCTTTTCCTAATGAACGGCTAGTTTGAAAGGAATTGGCAAAACATCCAGTTTCCGGATTGTACTAAAACCCCTCAAAAACTTGAATTTTTTTATGAGGGTCCCGACATTAACATATACCAACATCGTATATGCTCCTCCATTTTTAAACCAAAAATCATTACTGATTAGACTATGAATTGTGTTTTGCAGGCGGCTTTTGACCATTTAAAATTACATAACAATAATTTAAAAAAAAATAAAACTTCTGTGTTTTTAATTAAGTTTATTGGTTAAAGTTTTATATAATCATTGATGCTGACAAATCTTCATAAGGAATTGATTTTGTTGTTGTTCATTAATAAAATAAGTCTTAATTAACTACAAAATTATGTTATTTGATTTTTACTTTTCTTCATTATTACTGTCATGTTTATGGATTTAATATTTTAATTATATTCATACAGAAGAGAAAGGTAGAATCCTCATGCTAGGATTTGCTCGTATTGAACTGTTCTAACGGTTAAATTGACTTCAATGAGTGCTTAAAAACTAAAAATTAGATACAATGAAAGAAAGAAAGACTTTAAATGTCATATTTAAAATAAAAATGCAAAAATTGCAGTTAATTCTTAACTAGAAAAAAGGATACCTTACACTAAAATTCGCATTTATGATTACAATTTGAAAACTAGGAATAAATAAAAAGTACCTCTGTTGTTTTTCAGACTTAATTAATTAAAAGGAATTTAGCATGGAATAATACCTAGTAAAAAGAGCAAATTGTTAGTACAAAGAGCTTTACTTGTTATTGTTAAATCATCAAAAAATTACTTCATAGATATTCTTAAAAGTATGAAAATACAAAATGAAGCGTTCTTGTCATAAATCAAAGGGCGAATAATTTTTTAAAATATTTTTTTTGTTTTATTTTTCTTTTGTTAAGATGATGCTTCTTTTAAAATCATAAATAGATTTTTTTAAACAAGTCTTGTTTTTAAATATAGTTTTTAAAAAAAGTCTACTTAATTCAAACCGTCACGATTGTTCAACATTACTTTCTCTTGTTAGCAACAATTGCTGTTGCTGTTGAGCGTTAAATTCGTTTGTGGTTTACGCTGCTAGTCTTTACGTGAACTGGAACGTGAACGGGACACAGATGCACCACCTCCACCTCTTCTACGTGAATCAGAACGTCCTCTTTTTGAAAGCGAATTACGCTTCGGTGATGGTGATGAATCATCGTAGCGGCGTTTTGGCAATGGAGATATAGCGCCACCACCATTACGTTCATCGTCACTGTATCGTGAAGAATCACCATTTTCGCCACCACGTCCATTTTCTCTAGATTTGGCATGAGTGTCACGCGACTTTCGTGAATCTTTTACTGAAGATGCTGAGCGACTGCGGCTACGTGAAGCTGAGCGAGATCGTGACCTATGACCACGTGAGTGACTGCGGGAACGACTGCGTGAATGACTCCTATAAAAAAAATTTAAAAAGTAAGAGATATTTATTTTATGCTTAAATTGGTATAATTAATCGGAAAATTTGTCAGAAATCAGTATTGGGTGTTAGAAATAACATTTTGAATTTTTACTAAAAATAAATAAATAACACTGGCCCTACATTTTTACTTTTTAAATAAATCACACACATATGATTCTCTTTACTTATTTGGGACCTCTGCACCATGAGGCGATTTGTAACCCAAGCGTTGAAGCTGAGGCGTCACTGGACGCATTCTCTACGGACTCCGACAGGGTGTCGGAAGTAGGAGGCGCCATTGAGGAAGACTTACTCCTGGAAGAGGTCGATGGGGATGGGGAAAGTGGGGGTGTATGCAGACTTTTGTCGCTCACTGTATGTTAATACAATCATTTGATTGGTTGCTAAAAAAAGTTGGTACCAACATTGAAAAACAAAGAAAAGCATTTGATGCAGAGCAGAGGCTTGTTATAAAATTAAAGCAAACTTCATTCCAGTCCGTCACTAATTTATTTTTGAAATTTTTTAACTTATCTAGCCATAAGACGACTTTCCACTGTGAAAATTAAACTCTCCGAATCAATTTTCGACATTATTGTAGTGTCTTAAATATACATTTTAAGTTGTTTTATTTCCTTCAATTAAATTACATACATTGATTATAATCAATTCCAAATTAAGTTGAAATTGGCTAACACAATACAAATCTGTCAAAAAACCAAAACAAAATTGCCAATTAAATTATTGTTTCAATACATAACAGAATTGTTTACTGTTTACCGGTGATATATTCAAAAAAAATTAAAACTATTGAAAGCTGAGCGGTACCGCTCTGCCGCGCAAAAAATAGTATTTAATAGTATTTCATGTTTTATTTTTTTTTGTTGCCGCTCTGACGCTATTGCTTACTGCTCGTTGCGTGACCGTAGCCTAAACCAGCGTCCAACGACTTACTGATCCGCTCAAATAAAAGCGGATATGATGTAGTCCTCAAACAGAACTCTGGGTTCATGCCGGGAGAGGTTCTGGTCTGAGGACGCCAGGATATAAGCTGCTGGTGGTTAATATTGAAGGTAACCCCAAAACGTACATACTGGCAAAGACTATCTTTACATTGTTGTTGCTCTCTAATTACAGTGATCGAGGCACGGCCCTAGCAAGTCTGGAAAAAGAAACTGCCGGCTTCTGGCTAGCTTCATTCCACATGACTCACGATATGATAGCTGACCGGCAAACAAAGATTCAAGGTATGCCGAATGCAAGCAGGACTTACAGAGTATTTTGGAATGTTGCTGTTGTTATTTGCTTTGAAAATAGTACCGTAGAGTGGCTTGGCAATGATGAAAAAAAAAATTGACATTCTCCTGACCTCAAATGTGGGTTAACAGGCATTAAACTCATGTCATTTCTTTATCATACTAATACAAATCCACAGTAAAATTTTAAGCGGAAAAAAAATTGGGGTTTTTAAGAAAATCAGCCTTGTTTTTTTTTCATAAAAAGCGCTATAACTCCGCCAATTTTCAAAATTTCTTAAAAATTCTGAAAGAATCAGAAGTTCTATTGGAATCAAAAGACAAAAGTTAATTATTTTGATTTGGATGAAAATGCGACTATTTTGAAACGATTTTCAAGCTCTGACACTAAAACTTTAAATGGGCAAAAATAGTAAAAAATAATTTTCAATCAAATCGGGGAACGGTATATTTCCTTAATTACTTTGTAAAACAACATATTTAATCGGCAACCAATTCCGCAATTTGAAGTCACTCCGACTGCATGGTTTGAGATGGATTTGGTCTTATATTTATTGTTTTTTTGTGAGCTTTGCAGTCAAAAATACCTTAAAAACCGATAAAGCAAAATTATAATTTATATTATTTTTCTCTAGTTTTAAAGTCTAAAAGATATTTTTTTTTTAATTTTCAATTCTTTTCCATGGAAAATGATGAATAACATAACATATATAAACATTTTTTTTAGTTTTTTTCTTTGTGGGCTTTGTAGTCAAAAATACTTTTAAAGCCCACAAATGATAAATTTTTTTTTTTCACTAGTTTTTCGGCCGACAAAAAAAAATTTTTTTTTGTATCTATTTTTTTCTATGAAAAATGGTGAATAACACAAAAACATTGCATATTTGCAAAAATTAGTGACTTCACCGTGTTTAGCGACTCCAAATACATAAAAAACAAATATCATAGCATATTTTAAAATTTTTTTTTGATCTTAAAAGCATCAAAAACTCACGGATCGCTTCATATTTTTATTAATGCCGTAATGACCGTACCCACCAAGATTTAACTTTAGAAGAATTTTGCCGACTTGTGACGAACAAAACGTCTTTGTCCATGGACCATGATCTTATTTAGTTTCACTTTTCACCTTAGCTCATTTCACCTCACCTTGCCTCTACCTCATGCAGCAATGAACGCGACCAAAATGGGTTGGTTAAAGAGTTTTGTATGGGGGAATCATGCGCCTATGTTTTCTTTCTTTTACCTGCCTTAACGGCACATATTACAAATAATTTTTTTTATGCATATCTACGAAACAGTACCTTTCAAGCGATATAAGTTTCATTCCACTTTCCTTATAATAAATACTAAAAAAGTGTACCATAAGTTTCGATGTTCCGATTATCGGTAATAGTATTCCGATTTTACGGATCATGTTTTTGGAATCTCCGAACACTAAATAATTGTGCATTGTCAGATTTGGTTGAAATTTTTTACCGATCTTGATCTTGCTTGAAACGAACCGTGTCGGCCAAAGTGCTAACCTTAAAATTTTTTTTTAATTCATATTTATTTGCAATCTGTCATTGTAACATTCAGCAAATTTAAATCAATACAATTTAATGACAGAGAAAGCTACATTCCAGTGAATGCAACTTATATACATACCTTAACAATATTGATAAACATAAGTAAATTTACATTCATTTGCATTTACATATATTGAATTATTTTCGGAATGGCAAGTCCAATACATGATATCTTTTCAGTCTTTTAGTCTCATTGTTATCGTCTAAAAGACAAATGGCTAGAATATTGTCATGATTACTTAGTCTATTCAAGTATCTTTCACTTAATCGCGATATCTCATTTTTAATAAAAGGAATATTTAAATCGTTGTGTATTGTTTCATTAGATACATACCATGGGGCTTTAACTATCATTCGCAAAGTTTTAGATTGATACCTTTGCAATATTTCAATATTTGAATTGCTGGCAGTTCCCCAGAGTAGTATACCGTATGTCCAAACGGGTTTTAGTATTACCTTATAAATTTGAAGCTTGTTTTCAAGAGAAAGCTCAGACCTTGGGTTAAGCAACCAATAGCTTTTTCTATTTATAATATTTAAATGTTGCTTTTTGCCATAATGTGGTTTTTCCACGTTAGTCTTCTATCTAGATGGAGTCCAAGGTATTTAACACTAGACTTTGTTGGAAACCTTAAAATGGCCATAAAACGAGTAAATGTAAATGAGCAGCTCTGATTTTGCGAATTATGTATTTGGAATCTCCGGACATCCGGAAATCGTAATTTCAATTGGAAATTGCGTTTCACTGATGGGAACATATACGCCGCGGCCATAAAAAACTTAACGTTTAACCTAAGGATCCCTCTAATTTTATTGAGACTTGCAGGTCTGCAGTCAGGTCCAAAGAGGAATCATATTGGAATTGGCGCCTCAATAGAAATGCCAATACCGAAAGGCTTCGCATCGAGGCTAGAAATTGCTGTAGTGCCACGATTCAAAACGAACGAACTCTCTTAATGAATGATCAAATATTCACTGACTCTGCTGATAAAGCCAATTTATTTGCAAAAATGTTACACTCCCAGAGCAAGTGTGCCTCAACACTGGCTCGTCCATTACGCAACCTTTTTTACATATCCTACACTAGTGGGATATTTTCATCATGTTGGAAGGTTGCTAATGTCCTGCCAGTTTCAAAAAAAATGCGAGGTTTCCAAACCTAATAATTACCGACCCATTGCGATATGCTCTGCACTCTCCAAAGTTATGGGAAGCGTAACAAACTTCCACCTTGTGAATTATCTGGAGCGCAACGAATTATGGTTTCCGTAGGTCTCGTTCTACTGGAGACCTTATTTCGTTTCTCACTGAGAAATGGAACCAATGTGTTCACCTTTTCGGTGAAAGTATGGTTGTCGCCCAGAATATTTTCAAGGCGTTTAATCGAGCGTGGTATCGGTCCCTCATATCAAAACTAATTGCCGGTCTTATCTCTATGGAGGTTGAGAGTAAACGGCGGCATATGAATAACACACTCATTACCGAGTCAATTTTAATGCTACTAAAACCCCGTGCTGCCTGTTGTGTCACAGACAAATGGATTACTCCCCTTTTTCCCTTAATACGGATGGCTTAAATATTAGGAGGTCAACAACTCTTGACGTTCTGGGCATATCGGTTCAACCGGACCTGAGGTGGACAGATCATGTGTTCGGTGTGTCGAAAGAAGCGGCGAAGTGTATTGGTTTTTTGAAACGATGTAAGAAATACTTCACTCCAGTTGATCTTCGTACTGATGAAACTAATATGCGATAAATCTGACGGCTCCCCTATCGATTCCCTTCACCACCACGTAACGTAGGGTGTTTATAGAGAGAGATGTGCTATAGTGATACATGAACTGATTCCATCAGTCCGGATTTTTTCTAGAAGCTCTCGGGCGTCTCATCAGGCCCAAACCTTTTGCGTTACGCCGGTGTTCAACAGGACATAACACTTTCGTGATATTTCTTTCTTTTGCCGCACGATTAAGTTGTGAAACAGCCTGTCGCGTTTGTCTTCCCCGGCAGTTTTGACATCAGTAAATTCAAGATGAATCACCGACACTACTGCATCTATTCCCCTTCCCTCTAACTTTTCTTAAAACCAACGCGGTGCTTATGCTTTAAAAACCAAAGAAAAAAAATTTGAGTTTGACTAGATAATTCTACCATGTTAATTGTACCATGGCAAAAAAAAAGGATAATTAACTTTAAAAAAATAAGTATGCAATAACCTTCAGTAGCACAAATATGTTGTTTTAAAAAAGAAATTATTAAAATCGGTCTAGCATATTTTTCGCTTGTGCGTTACAAACTATTTCCATATAAGTAATTTTATATAAATAGTTTAAAAGAATAGAAATGGGCCAAGGTAATCGAAAGCTAAATCTGCAGCGGATAAAACAGCTTTATGTACTCAGATTAACCTTTAATTTTTGTGAGTCTGCCGCAAAAATTAAAAAAAAGCGGTACTAACGTCAGCCTTACCACAGTAAAACGCTTTGTAAAAGCCGTCAAGCACTTAGAACAAACTTCAGAAAAAAACACCGTTAAATCCACTACACAAACAAAATCGCTTAGATTTCGCCAAGAAAAGTTGTTTTCTCGGACGAAAAAAAGTGTTATTTAAATGGTCCGGATGTAATTTCTATTTCCATAGCAAAAAAAGCGAAAACGGTCGCAAAAAAAGCCAATGGTAAGTCCAGAAAGAAAGAAAGCAATTACTTTAATTTGAATATTAAGAATATTACTTATTTTGGAGTTAAACATTCGATGGATACATAGCTATTTTTGGATAGGATTCCACTAGTTGAGTACTTTATTTTTTGGTTATCAAACAATAGTCGACAATCCTTCTATTTTAGGATTTTTGGATCTGATTAAGGACCACTTGTTTTGGTAAACTGGTACAAGCGTCTATAAATTGCAGTGCTTAATCTTAAAGCGCCTTGCTGCAGCTGTTACGCTGACTGCTTAAGTTCAACGAAATTTCGTTGTTCGTTTTACTTTAGCTTCTACAAGGGTGATTGTTGGTAGATGGAATCAGAAATTAATGACTATTCAGATGATAAAAAGTACAATAGGGTAGAAAATTTTTAAGTTGAAACGAAAAGGAATGTGAAACCGGAAAAAAGTCAAGTGTATATATTTTTGTTTTAAATTTTATCAATAAAACAGCTTTTCCGAGCGGATACTAAATAATAAGAGCAAACATATGAATACTGAAGAGTGTAACTCACATAGTGTTGATTACCTGAGCAAAAAATACGGGGTGTAGTGGCTGCTTGCGGGGAAGTAATCGTTCTGACACACAGCGCTCGTGCGGTTGATTTGTTTAATTTTTGGAGAGATATTTATTAATAAACTCATTGTTTGATACATAAATTTGCTACACAGATAAGGTTTTCTTCTCTCATATTAAGTTCACCTTCTCAATTCTTTGCATGTGTTGTGTAAGTGTGCTATGATAGCACCCCCTCTCAAGTTTTATTTAAAAATACCCCTCGTCTTACACTGTTCGGCTCACAAGTATGGTTTTGTGCAGTTGAGCTGGACATCACTAATCTACTTTGTTTCGTTTATAGAAAATATTGGTGATATCAGAACAATTGATGTCAGATTGTATCCATCTGCTTTATGAAGCTTGCTTTTTTCCGCTTCTTTATGAATATCTTATATTAAGTCGTTGAGTACAAACTTGTTTAAAGCGCTTAACTTAGATGAACCGGCCCACTGTCTTGCTATAACTTCGTTAAAAGCGTCTCGTTGTCATATGTTGTGCCATTTTGTTCCGATTTTTGATACATAACTTCCTAAACTTTTGGCGCCACAAAGTTCTGGGTCGCCCTCTGCAACTATCTTCTTGTGGGTTTTGGTAAATCACTAATCGGTAGGTTTCCCTAGCGTCTTTTGTGATCTTGTGGCCTATTCATTACCAGTGTCATGTTACGAAATTACTTTTCGAATCGATAGTTGAACGCCGACTGAAATTTATTGAAATTACTACGATTCTCATAAAATTAATATTTTGTGCAATTATTGTAATAAGGAATATGAGGAAAATAAACATAAGACTTTGTATAGCTATATCCAATAACAAGTTATAGATTATTTTCGAATTAATAAGTTGGTCGACTTTCACATAGCTATTGAGTTGACAACAACTGTAGTTCTTTTTCAATTAAAAATCGGCCAACTATTTAAGTGTAAGAATGCGCACTCTTACAAGGCTCTAATCTTTATGAAAATCCCACAACAATTTAGCTGCATGTATACGTAGGTCTAAATTCATCACTGATGCCTGAATATTGCAGACTGAATGACTTAAGATAATAGAACTATAAGTTCAATTATAATTGACGCGCCCGGTGCATTTTGTCAAAGAAGAAGCTTTTTTCCTTAACTTTTTGAAAATGGCTCATTCCGTAGTTAATGCCAAAAGAGATTTAGGGAGCTGTCTATAATCCACGTACCGTTCTTTAGGAAGGAGTGAGGTTCAGTAAGAAGCTACATTAAGCTACGAGTGGAGAGGTTCCAACTCCGTGCGTGGTGGGGCAGAGGCCATAATTGACTCACTTAGTTTAGACAGCCAAAATTTTTTTTTGTGAAAAAATTAAAAAAAATTGTATTTACCTACGCTAGGATTTGCCTATTGTGAAAATTTTCGACAAGCTCAAGTAATAAACTGCTTATTGAGAATACGCATTATCTGCGAAAATTTTGAAAAACTACAGCAAAAACTTAAAATATATAATAGAATTATAATATATAATTGACATTTGTTCAAAACTGAAATGCACTTTTCAGGTGTTTGAGAAATAAAGTCTGCGTCAGATTCAGCGCTTTGCATCGCTTCAAAGCAGTGTTGCTCGCGGGCAACTGCGGCAGAGCTCAAGCAGAGGCTGCATGTACTCGATTCAGTTCGGGTGTTTTTTTGGGTACATTCTATGCTTTTTATCTTCCTTAATTTCTCCTGGTGTAGTTCATGCACACATTGACATGCATTGATATAGGTTTGAGTGACGCTGTTTCAAAGCTATAAGTGTGTTTTTTATAATTTTGTGATACAAAATTAAAAATGTTAAATCGCGAGATTTAGGAGAGTAAGAGCTGAAATTTCTCTGAGCCAGTCGAATCACCACAAAATCATAAGAAACACAAAAATGGGTAAATAATCCAAACAAAAAACAGCTCTTTGTCATAGTTAAGGGTTCCGAAGGTAGAACATTAAGTGCGTGTTGCATATCTGTTTGGTTAATTCCTCTGAAGCTTACGCATCGCAAAAACTCTACTTTTATTTCGTATAAATTTTTAACTATTGAAAGGTGCATTATTGTTTTTTTTCGAAAAATGCACAAGTCTTCTTACTTTTCCATTTGATTTGGGGTAACTGTGCGACTTTTGTCATAAAAACGGATATAAAATGTAATATATTGTAAAAATAAGTTTGAAAAACATTAATGGTATTCATGCATTGACGTACACATACATGTATGTACATACAGTTGTGTTCACAAAAATAGTAGTTCCGTTGGGTCCTAGGTGTTTTACTATCAAATTAAATGATGAGTACAATTTTCATTTAAAGTTTTAAAAAATAGTAATATATATGCCCAAATCCAATTCAAACCATGCAGTCGGACTAACTTCAAATCTCGGAATTAGTTGCCGATTATATATGTTGTTTTTCAGAGTACATTTTTCATTTAAAGTTTTGAAAAATAGTAATATATATGACCAAATCCAATTCAAACCATGCAGTCGGACTAACTTCAAATCTCGGAATTGGTTGCCGATTATATATGTTGTTTTTCAGAGGATATAAGGCGACCCATATAACACGTGGGTCATTATGTCCCGGGACTAACATAGAGATAAAACCACCTCCTAATTTTTCTCCACCTTTTTTTGTAGCCCCGGCTTTCAGATTAAAAGTTACAGTGGTTTTACTGAAACTCCTTTTGTCTGTTTATAAACAATGGACGAAAAATATTTATATTTGCGTACAATGTTTTTATATATTTCCCACAATAAAATGTTATTACGAAAATAACTGTGAACTGGCAGAATGCAAGCAGGATTTGCAAAAAGTAATTTGGAATGTTGCTGTTGTTATTTGCTTTGATAATAGTACCGTAGAGTGGCTTGGCAATGATGAAAAAAAAATTGACATTTTCACTTTTGGGAAAAAATCTCCTGACCTCAAATGACCGCAATAAAAATTATGTCATTTCTTGTTCATATTATTACGAATCCACAGTAAAATTTTAAGCGAAAAAGAGTGGGGTTTTTGAGAAAATCAGCATTGTTTTTTTTTCATAAAAAGCACTATAACTGCGCCAATTTTCAACCATTTTCAAAATTTTTCAAAGATTCTGACAGAGAATAAGAAGTTCTATTATAATCAAAAGACAAAAATTAATTATTTCGATTTGGTTAGAAATGCCAACTTTTTGAAAAAAATTTTAAAGGTTTTTAAATTTTTTATACCAGAACTTAAAAAGCTCATAACTTCGTAAAAAATGTTTTTTTAATAAAATCGGAGATATATGGGTCGCTTTATATCCTCTGAAAAACAACATATATAAACGGCAACCAATTCCGAGATTTGAAGTTAGTCCGACTGCATGGTTTGAAATGGATTTGGTCATATTCATTTTCGAGAATATTTACAGTTTATTTTGTTATAAGCTTTTATTTTTTTTAACGCAATGGCTTAATCGAAATAAAATTCAAAAATAAGGCCGTTCACAAAAATAGTAGTGGTTACTAAAAAAAAAAAGCGACACAACTTAATTTAAACTACATGTTACATGCTATACATGTTTCTTTGGGTCTAATATTTCGTGATAAACGCTTTTTTCTTCTTTACGACTTTGCATCGACGTGGAATAGAGTCAATAAGTTTCTTACAACGCTTCTCAGGAATTTCAGCCCAAGTCCCTTTAAACATTTGTCAAAGCTGTGTTCTACTTGATGGCTTTGCTGTTGTTACGATTCGTTTGATATCTCCTCACAAATTTTCTATCCGATTAAGGTCCGGAGACTGAGCTGGCCACGGCATCACGTCGATTTTTTAAGATACAAACATTCATAAGCTAGTTTACTAGTGTGTTTAGGATCGTTATCCTGTTGAATCGTCAATTTTAAACGCATTTGCCGACTGGCATACGGTAGCATTACATCCTTCAATAAATTAACGTTGACTGCTTTGTCTATAATACCTTTGATCAAATGGATAGGGCCAACGCCAGTCTGTCAAAAGTAAGTCCATACTATAATGGTCAGTCCACCATGTTTAACCGTTTTGGTAGTGTATTTGAGGTGGTATTCTGTGTTTGGTTGACAACGAACATACTGCCTGGAGCCTGTTCCACAAAAAAAAAATATTTTGCTCTCATCTGACTGTAATACGTTGCGCCACTCTTCGGCATTCCATTTCATACAATTTTTTGCAAATTGTATTCTTGCAACGACGTGCTTCTTCGTTTAAAGGTATACCTTCCTGGAACTTCTTGTGTTCAAATTATTTTCCATTAGTCGACGACGAATTGTCACAGCACTGATCGACAGATTTGGCTGATTTTTAATCATTTTTGAGGACGCCGAGGGCTTAGTCTTGCAAAATCGTGCACTTCGTCTTTCGGCTAATAATGAAATCTGGCGGTTACCACCACGATTTTTAGGTTTCTTACAATAGGTAATAGCATTAAATATCAGGGGCAGTGCATTCAACCATATTTTCAGTTTCCTTGAATGCCCTGATTCCTTAGTCTAATTATTGATTATATCTTTTTGATTCAGCAATTCCTTCCTCTACCCACTAAAAAAAGAAAGAGTACATCGATTGAAATAAATTCATATAAGCACATTATTGAATTACTTAATTACACTTACTTATGGCGGTTTTCTAGAATTTTTAATTTTTTTCAACTAATTACGTAAAGCACTACTATTTTAATGAATTTCAGTTTTTTGGTGCAAACATGTAAATGCATCACAAACAAGAAAACACGAAACAAAAGTTACGGGATTTTTTTACTTTTCTGTTCTTTTTATTTAGGCCTACGAAAATTTTACTAAGGAGTTCAATTTTTAAGGTAAAATATTTTAGAAAAGAGATTTAAAAGCATATATGTAATACTTCTATATTGCTACTATAGCCAATTTCTGTTCACGAACATTTAAGTGTTGTACCAATCGGATAGAGATAACATAGTGACTGCCAATTCTTCTAGCAGATTCTTTGAATTTAATTTCAAGAAAGCTGACTTCTAGAAATTGAATAATATCCTAAACGATAGATTTAACATTTGGTTAGAATTTTTTAATAATAACGTCTTAGATGAATGCGTAAATTATTTTTATAAAGAACTTTTTTCGGCAATATCTTTATCTGTGCCATATACTCTGCGGTATGTTAACGATTCCTCGTACCCCTGGTACACTAAGGATTTGAAGAAAATACGTAACGGCCGCAATAGGGCATGGAATAAATACGTTTGTAGTCAGGACCGCATTGACCTGGAAGCGTATCTGCAGCTTTTTCAAGAATTTAGACTCGAATCAGCTTCAGCTTATTCTGGCTATCTGAATAAAATGAAGCTCAATATTCTTCATGACCCCAAAAAATTTTGGGGATTCATAAACTCTAAAAAAAAGTCGGATGGTTTTCCATCAGAATTCAAGACTGTCGACGGGCTCACCAGCGATCCCCAAATTATAGCTGGGTTATTCGCTAATTTGTTCAAACAATCTTTTTCAACTGAAGTGTTTAGCCCTGATGTCAACTACTTTGAGTATATGAATACTGATCCTCAGGTTCCATTTGGTGCAATATCTTTTACCACTGAACTTATAGTAAAATATATTGCATCCCTTGATGATGACTTTGGTTCTGGGCCTGACGGCATTCCAGCCACAGTTTTAATTAATTGTAGTCTTATCCTGAGTAAACCACTGTTTTCTTTTTAATAAATCTATTAATGATGGCTATTTTCCTAAATTTTGGAAGGAATCTTTTATAAGTCCTATTTTTAAAAAAGGATTAAAAAAATGATATTTCTAATTACAGGCCTATAGCCAAGTTATCATCAATACCAAAGCTTTTTGAGCGAATTATTTATGATCAAGTTAAGGTGTGCTGTAGTGAAGTCATAACAACTCGTCAGCATGGTTTTGTTAATGGCAGATCTACCGTTTCTAACCTTCTTGATTTTACGTCTTTTGCTTTAAGTTCAATTGCTTCTGGGTCGCAAGTAGACTGTATCTACACAGACTTTAGTAAAGCATTTGACAAATTACCACATAGTTTGATTTTGTTTAAATTAAATAAACTAAGATTTCCTATAAATTTTGTCAGATGGATTGAATCTTATTTATTTGATCGTTCTTATCGAATAAGATTTCGAGGGGTGTTGTCCTCTCCTTTTACAGCGTTTTCAGGTGTTCCGCAAGGAAGTCACCTGGGGCCGCTCCTGTTTATTTTGGCTATCAATGATGTTACTCATATAATCAAAAACTCTCATCTGCTTATATATGCTGATGATATGAAAATTTACAGGACTGCGTTTTCAGGTGTTCCGCAAGGAAGTCACCTGGGGCCGCTCCTGTTTATTTTGGCTATCAATGATGTTACTCATATAATCAAAAACTCTCATCTGCTTATATATGCTGATGATATGAAAATTTACAGGACTGTGAAGGTGGATAATGACAACTTTGCCCTTCAGTCTGACCTGAAATCATTTGAAGTTTGGTGTTCTAAAAATAGCTTACATTTAAATCCTGATAAATGCCAAACTATGATCTTCTCTAGAAAGAAAATTAATGTGGAATTTGGTTATACAATTAATGATATGAAAATCTGTCGTGTCGATATAGTCAAAGACCTTGGTATACATGTTGATGCTAAATTGACGTTTAATGAACACATTAATATAATCTGTAAGAAGGCTTCGTCATTACTTGGATTTATAAAGCGGTGGGCAAAAGAATTTAATAGCCCGTTAGTAACAGTAACTTTATACAATACAATTGTGCGTCCTCACTTAGAGTATGCTAGCCAAGTATGGTCTCCATATTACAATATACATATAGATATAGTAGAACGAATCCAAAAAAATGTTGTTCGGTTTGCTCTCAAGGGCTTAAATTGGAATGACCTCTTAAACCTTCCTCCTTATGAGGATCGTTTAAAGTTATTACGTATGAAGTCTTTGAGCACTCGTAGAAATATTGCGGGTATAATTTACTTGCATCAGCTTGTATCAGGGTCGCTTGCTGCGCCAGAGCTTCTGAATTATATTCATTTTAACACTAATCGTAACTCATATCAGATATTTTACCAACCAGTCAGTAGAACTAATTATATGGCTACAGCTCCTTTTAATCGCATGACTACTCTAATTTACAAATTTAAATTTTTTCTAACATTTATGCCTTAGGTCATTTAAATAAATCCATACAATTGCATTCATGCAATTTTATGCTTATATATTTATGATCTGAGTGGGTATGTTGAGAAAGTGCGACAAAGCTAAGAAAAAATTATAAAAATATAACAAGTTAATTTGCATGTATAATTTTTTCATTTCTATAATTTATTAATAAGCTTTTTACTTGGTTTAAAGCTTCAAGCTAAATTGCTAAGAAGGCTAATAGCTGTAGTAGCTAAACTCTATTGTTATTATTATTTAAGATGTTCAAAGCTATCAACTCTACTACGCATGACTCAAAATTGACAATTGAATTTGATGAAACACAGTAGCGGTTGATTATTTTTTATTATAACTTTTTCTTAATTGAAAAAATTTTATTTTCTTCATTAGATCTAATTTTTTTCTGCGCTGCCCCTGAAATCATTTGGCATTTAATACATTTTGTTTATAAATAATTCAGATTTATTGAATTTTTGTTTACAAATATTTCTAAAAACCAACACATACAAAACTTGCGCATGCGCTAAACAGACTGTAGCTTTGAGATATGTCAATAATAATTTCGAAATTCAAACACACTGAGCAGGTAGGTTAGTAGCAATATAGAAGTATTACATGTCCTGCAACACTACTATTTTTATGAACACTACTGTATATACCGATTGCGTAAATGCGTAACATGAAGCACCTTTCTTAAGTTTTCAGTATATGCCGTATATTGATCAGCTCTTCATTGAAAGTGGCAGGTATGGTCCAGTTGGTACTGTTTGATTCTTACTTATGTATATTATGCAAAAATCTTTTATTAACCCATTCCAGATTATTGAGTATTTAAATACCTACTCATTCACAAAATAATTTTTGAAAAATTCTACTGCAGGCATGGGTTGATATATCTGGTAAATTTTTTTTTGTTGGAAACAGTAAAGATTTACGATCTAGACCCTGGAACTACGTTAAAATTGTGAGGTTTCAATTAGAGGTCAGCGTAAGCGCACTTGAACTGGCCATCAAGTCACTTGCCACATTGCAAATTCTACCAATCTGAGCGCTGCAACCGCAAATTCAAGCGATCGTATGAGGTCGAGCGTTTTCTTCCTTTCTTTCTCTCTGATGCGGTGTAAAAACGCCCGTGTGGCCTTGGTCTTAATGTTAACATGTACTTATGTGGGTATTAAAAAGTTGTTCTTCGTGGTTTGTTAGAACAGAAAATAATTTATAAATGTTATTTAGCTTAACGCTCACTTTGCACAAAAGTCTTTTTATGTAGTAATTTCAAGAAATTGATATGTGTAATGATTTTCCAATGTCGATTTCGACACAAATTTCCATCACAAAAAATAATTTAGTAAAGAAACAGAAATTAATTTAAAAGCTCTAATTAGGTATTTATTGCATTAATTAGTGTGCTCTACACTAGAAAAAGTAAAGTTTTGAGGATATACTCGAATATGAATAAATTGTCGAATTTCAAGCGTTCCCGAAGAATTCTAGAACATGAGATTATTTCTAAAACAGCTCTGGTGTGCTCGCTGATCAGAGCATGCTCGTGATCTTGCAGGTCTAAAATAGCAAATCATATATGTATCAAGAGCCTGACGTGCTAGGGCGATTCTGATGCCAGCTTCAGATTTTGCGTGGTTTTCTACTTCAAGGACGACTGTCTGGTTTCACATTCTGAATAATTTTGTCAAACTATTTACTAGGCTTGCCTTGACCCTTAATAAAAATCTATCGGATAGTTTTGTCAACAATGCCCAAAAGGTTTAAGCTGGAGTTTCCGAAATGGCTTACATAGTGTAAACGGCAAAGTCTCAGAATAAAATTGAATAATTCTTTGATTTATTGATACCTAATCTATATAAAGAAACTAGATTTTCCTAGGTCAAACTAGTTCATCCGAAACATTCAAGGTATTTATCAAAAAATATAGCTTATTGTATAGTAATACATATTTACTAAATAAAAATATACAAACATAGGGTAAAGTGGGATACATTTGTCATTGGGGCTCATTTGACTTTGCCAATTTTAGTACGGAAACGACAAAAGCGCCAAAAAGTTT
Organism: Meiosimyza platycephala; assembly: GCA_963662105.1. Taxonomy (NCBI): domain Eukaryota; kingdom Metazoa; phylum Arthropoda; class Insecta; order Diptera; family Lauxaniidae; genus Meiosimyza; species Meiosimyza platycephala. Next base: position 78,295,952 of record OY759210.1, read on the forward strand.
AAATGCAGAAAGAAACCGACTTTGACTTAAAAAAACATTATGAATTTTGACAGTTCTTCTTTAACTCTCTTCGGAGTAATACGTGTTTTTCTGTTTTCGCGATTACTGATGCTATTTTCGATACCAAGTACGTAAGCGTTTAAGAATTATGTACAGTAGCGAGCATAAAAACTGCAACTGCGGTCACTGAGACACAAAATGTTCGATATCTTTGAAAATAATTATGTTAGAATATTATAATTTTATATGTACATGCACATGGTCCCTTACATTCCTGTTCGTTTGCGAACAGTTATTGGGTAGACGTCTTAATTAAGTGTCCGAACAACCTCTTTGGATGTGACAGATAAATTTCGATTGAGCTTGCCACCAATTTTTCTGTTATCCCGCTGCAATTTCGTCTGCAGCCGCACACCAGAATGTACCGTTATTCAGTCTTTTGTGCAATTATAATTTTTTTTTAGAATACAAATTATCTATGGGAGCTAGTAGATCACGATGTGATAAAGAAAAACCCCTCCAATATATAGAACTTGGAAAAAATCCTTCAGGAAGAGTGGAATAAGATATCCATGGAGACTTTAATGTCCTACATGGATCCTATGCCTTCCAGATTTCGTGCAGTCATCGCTAATAATGGTAATCTCACTAAGCATTAATTTAAACTAAAATATTCTGATGTAAGAATACTCAAACTATTAAAATAAATTGAATTTTGAAGAGTTGCATTTTTTTTTGCTCGCTTAATTTTTCAGGTTGTCTTGTACTTTGATGCATTACAGAATACTGGATGCAGATAATTCAACAAAAATTCTTATCAGGAATGTAAGGGACCATGTGCATGTACATATAAAATTATAATACTCTAAAATAATTATTTTCAAACATATCGCACATTTTGTGCCTCAGTGACCGCAGTTGCATTTTTTATGCGCGCTACTATACATGTGATTATTTTTGTAAATTGAGTAACAAAATATGTTAGCATTACATTGGGAAAATAAAAGAGTTATAATAAAAAAAATAGAAAAAAGCCCTCGCGTGGGACACATTTGACTTCTGCCCAAATTTATGTTGTTTTTTAAATGGATTAATATGTATTTTTCGTTATTTCTTTATAATAAACCGTTTTAAAAAAAATTAACTACGTAGTTTCCAATTTAACAAATAGCCAAATTTTATAGTCTCACACTTTTTTGAATAAAACCACATAAAGTCAAATGTGCCCCTTTAAAAGTCAAATGTGCCCTGTGCCGAGGTACATTTGACAAAAATGACTTTTTTTTTGGAAAAAATTTTTAAAAAAATATGATGTAGTTTTTGTAATAAAACTTTTCCGAGGTTTGATGCCGAATAGTCAATGTTTGCAAAACAATAACAATTTTTAAAATCCATTAATAGTTTAAGGAAATATAGGCCTTTAAAAATTAAGTGTCCAATGTACCCCACTTTCCCTTACATAGCCGAGAGGCCGGTGTAAAACCTTTCTAGGCTAAACTGGTTGATTCTAACACGCTTCGGATGAACTAGTTTGATCTAGGAAAAACTAGCCTAGCCGTTCAATCGATCGACGAAAGATTTAGTACATATACACACCTGCTCAAAATAATAGGTACACCCGAGAGTTCAAAATTCAACTCAACGGAAACACTTTTTATTCAAAATATTTAAGAAAACAAAAATTCAAATATCTTCGTAGTCTTTATATATATATAAAAAAAGTATAAATTCTTTAAGTATTACCATAAGATACGAAAGTTGAGGTCAATGAATACTATTTGCTCAATATTTGCCTGCTCAAAATAATAGGTACACCGGAAAGATATATAGTAAAACAAAAGAAAATGTTACAGATATGAACTTTTTTGTTTACAGTTTCATTATCTAGTGTATCCACCTTTATTTTGGATAGCTTTCGCAACTCTTCTTGGGATACTTTTGATTAGAGCCTGGCAGGTTTCTTTGGGCATCTCATACCACCTTTTTTGGACACACTCCCAAAATCGCTCAGTATTCGTGAAAATTTTTTTTGCTTTTTTTCTTCTTTAAGGCCCCCCATAGGTTTTCTATCTGCTTTAAGTCCTGTGACTGACTCGGCCAGCTAAACGCGTTGACTTTATTGTCCTCAAAACATTTTTTCCCAAACACAAGAGGTGTGTTTTGAGTTATCTTGCTGATTGATCCAAAGCAAAGGCATGTTTTCCTCAGAATAGGACAGCGTTGCGGTTTCGAGTATACCTTTGTATTCGGTTGCTGTCATTTTACTCGTTGTCAGGAATATAGGACCTATCCCATATTAAGTAAAACACTACCACACTATAGTATTTCCTCCTCCGTGTGTAAGTTTTTTTTTTGTGAATCTGACGTGAAACTCTTTGCTTTTAGGCCGTCGCACAATCTTTTTTGAATCATTCCCAAATAAATTAATCTTAGCTTCATCTCTCCTTAAGATATTACGCCACTTTTTCTGCCGTTCAGGTCATGACCAGTTTTCATGATCCCTTGCAAAACATGCTCAATTTTTCTTTCCGTAGCAAAGGAACTTTTTTAGCTATGCGCCCAGGTAGGTTTACCTTTAGTAAACGTCGTCGAATTGTTTGAGCGATAGCCGCGTTCCCAATTTCTGCTAAAATTGTCTTTGAAGATTTAAATATGCCTATTTTTCGATACTTTCAATATGAAGATCATCTGTTGGAGCGGTTGTTGATGGTCTACCACTAGTTTTTTTTGCGGTTTATTTTTAAATACATTTCTCACAAAATTCTGAGATGTATTCAGCAACCTGCAAGCTACATCGAATAGATTTTCTTTCTTTTTTCAAGTTTAAAGCCAGCCTGTATTCCTCAGCAGATCAATTTGAATTACGACCCATCTCAACTAAAATTTTTTGCTATCAATTCACTGCATTTCAAGATTTAATTAAAGAAAACTCTTCGTTCTTCTAAGGAAAGCTCAAAAAAATTTAAAAAAAAAAAGTTGTCAAACAAAAATTTGAACCAACTTGCAGGTGTACCTATTATTTTGAGCAGGCAAATTTTCAAACTATACACAATAAGTAGAAACGTTCAAAACTTAGGGGAATTACATGATTTGTTTTACTGAAGATTGTGCTACCAAATTGTGTTATTCACGTTACCACTACGATTTTTCCTCTTTATTTCCAAAATATTTTTGTAATAGAGTTTAAACTAAAAACTGAGAAGTGTACCTATTATTTTGAGCAGGTGTGTATGTTTATTGTGGTTTCTGAAAGGTTCTTAGCATAGTTTGGTTTGGAAAGAATGTGCGATGTCACGTTCCTTTAATCTGCTTCCCCCCATATAATAGAATATACGAGCTCATCATATTTGATCAACAATTTAACGCAGACGAATGAGACTTGATACATACATATACAATATGTTACGGGCAAGAGTAAGTTTCTATGAAGAAATGGGCGGCAGCACGCCACACATATGAGAAAAAAACGAAATTTTAATATTCTCACATTTAAATCCAGGATTTTATTTTCAATTTGCGGACTTTTTAAGTTTATCAGCGCTTACACTGGCAAATTCGGTGAAACAAATTCTTGTCTATTCTCTTTTTCTGGTTTTTGTTTGGCATTTGCAACATACGACAAATTTTTTACCTCGTCCCTTTGGTTTTCCCCTTGTCCACAAACAAGGAAACTTTTCGGAAAGAAATTGTGTGTGTAAACGCCGAGTTTGAAGTGCCTTTACCAACGTTCAATTTTAAGCATCAAGCAGTTAATTTTCTTTATTTAAATAATCTGCATTTTTCTACGCTTGATAAACTTTTCGGTGCCCTTGCCTATCATCCAATCGAGCCAACGACCTCTTTTGTCCAGACTTATACAAGGGCTATAACCAAATTAAACTCATCGCGCCAACTACCGGTAAGGCCAGAAGAATGTCTGCCAGGCTAGCTAGTAATAACATAAAATGTAAATTACACCGAACTATGTAAATCAAAATTGATTGTAAAAGATAGAGTGGCCTTATTGCTGTGTCCAAACTCGCCTATTTTTCGTTTTTATAGGGCTCGTGTCAACTAATTATTTTCCTTTGCATTAAATAACAGTTTTTGTGTGGTTACTTAAGGGTCTTGCATCTTAGGGACATAACATACCCACTTATCCAAATTAAAATTTTTTTTAGAATGTGCTTACTTTGTTTCCTTGTGTCAAGTTTTATAATACACTTGAAAAATGTTATTATTTATATTGTTAGAAAAAATTGCTTTTATCTAAGAGAAGTCGTTACTTGAATTTTTAAAAGCTTCTTAGCAAACCTAGGATATAGAAACGAGACAAAAATCTAAGATTTAAGCTTTTAGAAGGAACACCTAAATAGGCTTTGATTCTCATTTAAACTACACAAAATGCTTTTAATGTAGCGATATTGAGCACTCGTTATCCATTTTTCTGACTTTGTTTCAAAGCTTTATTCGTAATTCATTAGAAATTGTGTTATATGTTGATAATAGGTAGATCTTGTTAAAATTTAAACAACCGGCCTCCCCCATGACAAACATATTGTCACAAAATCGCGGGCCCTACCTCTTCCCTAGTCGCGTTGCATAATATGTGAAAGAACCATATGACAAATTTATTTGTTCAACATGTTATTCTAAATAAATAAGACCATGTTAAAACTGCAGATTAATTTTTGAAAATTGCTCATTTGTAGGTACATATATAAAAAACAAGAAGGAAAATGCTTTGAATTCGTATCTTGCCGATTTTTGGGCTTTTGGACCAAAATATATGTTCTGATTTTTATTTTTTTGAATTCAAATATTTCTCAAAATTTGTAAGTCACAATAACATAAATTTTTTATATATTTTTTCTTACTTACCGACGTCTATTTCGTCCGTATCTACGGCAATCTCTGGCATAGTGTCCGCGGCCACCGCATTCATAACACTTATCATCTGGATTGAAGGGTCGGCCACCACCCCCACCACCACCACCTCCACCACTACCGCCTCCACCACCACCACCACCACCGCGATTTCGATCGCCACCACCGCGACGATCGTTGCGACCGCCTCCAGCAAATTTTCCACTTGACAGTTCGACACGAGCACGCCGGCCGCACACCGTGCGTCCATCAAGACCGCGTACAGCGTCAGCTGCATCACGAGCATCTTCAAACTCTACAAAAGCAAAACCCGGAGGATTCCTTGCAATCCAAACACTGCGCAGGGTACCGTAGGAACCGAATGCATACTCTAGCTCATTTTTCCGGGCATTGTTACCTAAATCCCCAACATAGACCTTTCGGTCACTAGGGTAGCGAGACATTTTCTTCGACTGCAATAGCGACAGGACCAGCGGCATTGAAGACGGCGTAATGCGTATATAAAACGAAACGAAAGAAGAGCAAAGAGAAAGATATCAAATGAAAAATCGATTTGCAACCAAATTGCAAATATCTTATACACACAACTCCGGCCAGCGGCCAGTGGACTTGAAAAAAAAACATATCCAAGTAAATTTACTTATACGAAAATTACCATGTTATTAATTTTTTTTTTTTTAAGAAATCACTAATTTTCACTGTTGTTCATTAAATATGAGCTAAGATAAATTTAACTAATACATTATTTCATTTTTTTCCTTACAAAACTCATTAAGTGTGCAACGCGCAAATTTTCTGCTTAAACAACTTAAAAACGCCAAACAAAAAGTGAAACTGTCGAGGCTGAATTAGCACTGTTGCCAGCTCAAAGTTTTCAAAATGATGGCACATGGTATGGAATGATAGCTAAGTGTCTCCACCTCACACGATAGGATATATCAAAATGTTTTAACGTATATTCCTTTTATTATACCGCATAACTCATGTTAAGTTTGTGCCAAAAAAATTGAGTTCAGAAACTTTTGGTAACGTTACTGTATAAGAATTTGACAACTACGAAGCTAAATTTCTCGCTAAAAACTTAATTTGAGATATTAACACAACTTCGGTAATTGTCTAGAAGTACGGACAACGTGAAATAGGGGGTAAAAAAAAAAAGTAAAATACTCAAATGACGTGCTTTTTTATAAAACTTATAATTCCGGCTGCGGAAAGTGAAAATTATGCACCGTTTATTTGTTATAAACAATTAAAGTTCCGAAAAATTGTCAACAATAGCGTTTTTTGACGCTTGAATCGCGCGACTTTACGAACACGTGAAGAACAACAATAACGTTACACAACGCTTGAATCGAGCGGCTTTACAAACACCTGAAGAAAAGGTGCGTTTGGAATTGCAATAGTTGGTCACATTATCACATTACCGGGAAATACTTACATGCTGTAGAATGTGGCCATTTTTAATTATGTAAAAAGAATTCTGGGAATAATAAAACGGAAAAAATAAGCGAAACATGCATTTTTATGCAGCAGTTCTCCATGAACAATAAATATTTGTAAAAAAACTTTGTACAATCGGAAAACGAGTCAAAGATGTTCTACAGCATGTAAGTATTTCCCGGTAATGTGATAATGTGACCAACTATTGCAATTCCAAACGCACCTTTTCTTCAGGTGTTTGTAAAGCCGCTCGATTCAAGCGTTGTGTAACGCTATTGTTGTTCTTCACGTGTTCGTAAAGTCGCGCGATTCAAGCGTCAAAAAACGCTATTGTTGACAATTTTTCGCATTTTTCGCAACTTTAATTGTTTATAACAAATAAACGGTGCATAATTTTCACTTTCCGCAGCCGGAATTATAAGTTTTATAAAAAAGCACGTCATTTGAGTATTTTACTTTTTTTTTACCCCCTTTTTCACGTTGTCCGTACTTCTAGACAATTACCACAACTTCTATTCTACAATTAGGGTTCGGTTCTCACGAGCGTTTTAGCATAACTCCAACATTAATAAAACCAACACGCGTTCCAACGAGCATTGAAAAAAAAACCCGTGTTGATGATGATTGCATATAATTTTGTGTAATGCTAAAACGCGCGTTGAAAAAACGCTCGTGTGAACTGAGCCTATGACAAAAACATTATTAAAAACCATGGTAGGACTATCTTGTCAAACTTAAATTATGCAACCGTGAAAATGCCTACGATAATTGTCAAAAATAAGCAAAACAAAAAAAAATTTCTGACAAAAGCGCGTTTTTTAATTATGAAAAAACCGTGTGTTGTGCCAGAGGACGCAGCAATAACAGCTTGGCGTATACTAAACGGTAATGGTAAAGCAGTAGTTAAAATTTGTGAGTCCAAAATATTATTTGAATTCACACACGAATAAAAGATTTTTTTGAAAAATAAATATTTTTGTTTTGTCAACAATAAACAAAAACAAAACAAGCTGTTTTGACAGATATCATAGGCATAAAAATAAAGAAGAAGAACTGTCACTTAGAATTGCTGCTACCTTGATAATTGTACCATGATTAAAAACTATGCTTCATCAGTCAAAACCATGCCAAATTGAAGTGAAACTTCTTTAGTGAGGAGTCATTTGAAAAATTAGGTGTTTATAATGAAACGCAAAACAAAACGCTTTTTAAAATTGGGATTTAGAATAGCTACAGAAATATATTATATATAAAATTAAAATACTCATTTATCAGAGTGTGCTTAAGCTATTACCACGTTTATGCGACATCTCAGTTCGTTTTACCGATCGGAAAAATGCAAGACTCGAAACACTTCGTGCGTTCAAAGAGCTTTGAATTTTAGTTTTATGCATTTGTTCTGAATAATGGCATGGCCTATTCTAATAAATAATGTCACATAACTGGATTTTATGTTTATTGCGTGGACGTAAATGCAATGCAAGAACGAAAACAAATAAACGAAATTCAATAGAACAAAAAAAAAAACCTTTGAAAAACTAAACTGCGGCATCTAAAATTGCTACAGCAGTAAATGATATATCAAAATAAAGTACTCATCGAGCAGAGTATACTAAAAATCAGCTTCGAGATCGATTAACCAAAAGCTCAGATATAAGTGTGGAAAGATTTGCTAATTTTTAAATTTTTTTTCGTCTCATTCCATTGCAGCATAGTTTTCTAAAGGTTTCACTTCTACCATGTTTAAATGTTAAACACATGTTTTTTTTAATTTGATATTGAAAACTTGTGAAGAATTCTTCTAAACTCTCCCAATGCTCCACTCTACATAATTAAATCCATGGTACAATTATCATGGTAGCAGCAATTCTCAATGACAGTTCTTCATTATTTTTAGGTCTGAAATAAGACACCGACATTTTCAAATTACATGCCCATAGCTAAAAGCGCGCATTGCCAGATTTCTTGTCTTCTTTTGTTTTGTTTCTTCTTGACAGTGATGGTGCAACTTTTCACGGTTGCATGATTTGAGTCTTATAGAGCCCATCCACGTTCAGATTTTTCATCAGATTTTGACAGGTTCGAGTCGTACGTTCACGTCATATGGGAGGATTTTTTCGTACGACTTGCCCTTAGACCTGTCAAAATCTGATGAAAAGTCTGAACGTGTATGGGCCCTATTACAAGATAATTGTACCGTGTTATTTATATCATAATTCAAGCCAATTATACATATACATATAGTACAATTATACATGGTAGAACTACCTTGTCAAACTCAAGTTATGCAACGTGAAAATGTTTATCATAATTGTCAAAAGTAAGCAAAACAAAAAAAACTCTGAAAAGCACGCCATGCTTATTGTACCGTGATTCAAACTTACAAGTGACGTCTTGTCATACGATCGGTAGTATATATAATGTATGGATTGCTTAGCAGCGCGCTGATAAAACAGCACAGGGTTGGATGGGAGCATATATTTTGGAGATGAGATGAAGGAAAAATTGACACATTTTTACACATGTCTATATTATACTAATTTGGCTTAATTCACTCTTCACTTAAGAGGTAGCAGTGATCACCTGCAATAATCCAATATTTTCATTTGCGCTGGAATTCAACAGCAGTAGTGCAGGATTGGCGTACTGCCATCACTCGTAGTTTGCCTTTAACTAGAGAAAGATTATAATTAGAACTGGAGTATACACTCATCGTACGAACGTAGAGCCCCTGGTTTTGATGTGAAATTGGTCACACAGTCGAATATTTTAAAGTTTGTCATATTATTTGCTTAAGTGGACATGTTTTGATCAGTTTTTGAAAATAGTCTCAATAATGTAGTCACAAATAATTTATTCAAAATAAATTAGGGATATTTTTCATTGTTTCGCAAGTTAAGAGCTTACAGCTGCATGTGGAAAAATAGTAGTCTCATATAAAACAATCTTTTCCTTTATGAAAAATAAAAATTATACAAAAATAAATTCCGAATCTATTAACCTCATTTATATTTCACCAATGTTAAATAAGCATTATTTTGAACACTAAGATTTATTCGCATTTGAAACAGGAACAAACTATGGTACATGACAAAATTCAGATGTGAAAAATTATTGCTATTTTTTCGAACACAGTTGTAAGGTGCTGTTTTGACACTGAAAGGACCGATTCTTATTGTGGTCCTAAAAAGGAGCTATTTTGATGTGTACTTGGATCTTTCCTTTAATAATTTCATATATCAATATCCATAAGTATAATTTGTCTACTATTTCGATAGTATTACCTTTTCGGTGTTCACAGCTAATCTAAAATATGTTGTAAAACTGTATCATGTGAACAATTAGCTGTCCAATTGTTTGATTCAACACTTGTTTGTAATTCCTTCATATGAATGACATTAGTGTTTTAGAAACTGACACCAATGTTTTCAACCAATCCAAAATTGTGGTGTATTTAAGTCTATTGATGCCATCTCATGAAGTGGTGAGAAATTGAATACACTACATTTTGCGAAAACGTGGCAAATATTTTGCATTTCTGACTGCGGCATTGGTAAAGTTGCAAGTGAAAAAGGGATATCTATATTATGGAACAGTGATTTTTCAACATACCGACAAGCAACAATTTCACCACCGTATAGTTTTAATGCTGTGAAACGCCACCACACCATTCACCATTATCGAAATCATTTTATCATGGTTAAGTTAGGTTATATCGTATGCATCAAATCATACAATTATTTATAAGCTAGTTTTTTAAGGAAAAAAAAACTTAAATTTAGTGAATTTGCAGTGTGAAAAATTTCAAATTCTCTCAGACAAACACCTAGTGGATACGGTGAGAATAAATTGATATTAAAATTTCCATTTTACATAACATTTTCTTGCAATTTAAAAATGTGAAGAAATGTGCTGCCTCAGGTCAGGTAGCATTTATTCAATTCAACTGTCTTTGTGCTGGCCTAGTCAGTTTGGTTGAAGTTTGTTTTTTTTTTTTTTGGCTTTTGTATTTAAAATGGTGATCGGCATAGGAATTGGACCACTCGGTATAGAGGCAATTCGTAACAAACGCACACACAAGTGTTCAAGAATACCACACATGACAAAGTTTTGAGATTTCGAGAAATGGGAGACCAAAAAAAAAATTACAGCTTGAGGTAAAGTCTGATGCGTATTTTAATAAATGCGTTAGAATTTTGTAGGGTTTTGTGGAAATAAAATGGTCTTATTTGTACATACAAAATGCGCTATGTATATCGGTGGCAAGACTCATACTTGGGAAAATGTATATACATACAACACTGATGATTGTATGTATATTACTGTGTGTGTATAAAGCATACTAAATTTTTTTTTAAACAAATGCGTAGAAATGAGTTACAGAAATTTGCAATTTTCAATTAAGAGAACACTAAGAAAAAAAGCAACGAGCTGTAATTTTAGTGTACATATCTACGAAAAAAATAATTTTTATGTTCTCGGAAAATAATGCCGCTAAATTTACTCTAAAAATAATATACATCTTAGTTATCTTAATCGTTTGAATTTGCAGCAAATTTTCACTTGGTTTTTTTTTTGTCAACAAAACACTTTGTTGAAATAATAATATACTTATATATAAGAATAATTTAAAATTTTATCTTGGATTTTTCAAGAAACTGGCTTCCATTTTGTTTTTTTTTTGCTAATCATATACGTTGTCTTTGCCATGGCGTATTTAATATTCGTGAAGTTTATACGGTAAAGTTAACTTGCTGTAACTAGTTTTGTTTATACTCGTCATCAAATGATATAGGGGTGCAAGGATATGATATGATAAAAAACCTAGAAAGGGGTATAAAAATAGGGGAACAGGTTTACTTTAACTCATATTCTCATTTTTTTTTTGTTTTTTTAGGGGTAATAGGGGGTAAAAAGCAAAAAAAAATATGAAAAAAAAAATGTCGCTCGGATCTAGTTTCGGAGATATAGCCATCGGAAGTCACGGATATAGCTTGCAAAAGTCATTATAAGTTGGGAACCCCTGAATGGATATCAAAAAATGGGTGTCAAAAAAAAAGATAATTTAATTGGCTACAATAATATTGAGCAAATCTTTGAAATTTAACCTATAATTTTGGAGATATGACTGAATTCTGAAATTTTGACCAATTTTTTTTTAAAAAACCGTTATTTTTTCAAAAAAATGTCAAGAGCCTATATTGTTTTTATGATGTTAATAAAGCTTGATTTTCTTGCTTTAAAATGATGTACCACTTGTATAGTTTTTTTGGATTTTACTTATTTTCATCGAAAAAATTAAAATCACTTTGGATAATTTTGGTATTAAAATATATGATAATTATTTGTTTTACCGGCCTCACTCTTGAAAGTTTAGAATGTTACACAGTGCAGTGTGCTGATCAAGAATATATAAATATGTTGGGGGCGGAAACGCCTCCTTCATATTATTTTTGAGCTTGAAAACAGTTTAAGTCCTTTGGTATGTCCTACCCCGACTTCGCTAGCCACAGTAATTCTACATAACAGTTGAGATAAGTGGGCGGCCTTCGACCGCTGCTCAGGATTTACATTCTCCGGTATGTCCAACACCAGCTTCGCGGCGGTTTAGTCTTTCGCGGTTGTCTTTAAAACATCCAAACTTCCTTCGCTAGCCACAGTAATTCTATAAAAAAGTTAAGGTAAGTGGGCGGCCTGTGGCCGCAGGTCAGGATTTAAAACTCCCAAAAATCCAATACCGACCGACCGATCAGTCTATAAAATATCCAACACTTAGTTTGCTAGCCACAGTAATCGCCCGCGCGATTTTTACTAAAAATTTTTAAGTTTTATAATGAGAACCGTCCTATAATAATGGTTGTTGGTTTTTTAATGGTTTTGTCCATAAATACATACATAGTTTTCATAAGAATTCATTGAATATTTTTTTGTTTTTCGGTCAAAAAGGTAAATATGCAAAAATTTAAAACAAACGATATACCATTTTAAGAATAAATTAAGCTTTCTTAACAAGCTTAAAAAGTTATAGTTTATGAACACATTTTTTAGGAAAAATAACTGTTTTTTAATAAAAACTTGGTCAAAATTTCAGAAAAATCGTTATATCTCCAAAGTTATAGGTAAAATTTCATAGGTTTGCTCACCATTATTGTAGGCGATTAAATTATCTTTCTTTTGACACCACACATATTTTTGATATCCATTCAGGGGTTCCCAACTTATAATGACTTTTGCAAAAGCAATATCCGCGACTTCCGATGGCTATATCTCCGAATCTAGATCCGAGCGACTTTTTTTGATTACATATTTCTTCTTGGAATTAAAAAGTACATAAGATAAGTTTGGTTTTATAAAGAACAAAAGATTACGAACGGCTGTCGGGAAATCGCTGTCAATCACCCGCTGTCAAAATTCATATGAATTTCACCAGGAAGTGAAATGTAGAACATGTTTGAATGAAATAAAATACTACGAACATTTGCTATATCAGCAATATATTTGAAATTGCAAGCAAATACGTTTCTATACATCAACTGTTGCAGACCGTATTAAATGTTAAGGTGCATGTTTGTCTGTGAGAAAACTGCAAACTTTTAAAATTATGGTGCAAGTTTATTTCAGAGCCTACTGCCTGACTGACATAAATCGGATATATTTACATCTACATATATATGTACATATGTATGTATACATATTTCATGTGTAAAATGTCTGTAGTGTCTAAAATTTGTTCAACATATTCAATAAATGGAAATTTCAAACAAAAATTTTTGTTCCTCCCTCATAAGCGGACATCTCCCATAGCCGGACAAAAATACTGCGACGGTGGGTGTCCGGAAACACAGAAATTAATTTCTAAAATTCTTGTTTATTGGCAAGAGAGAAAAAACAAAAGGTTCGAGTACAGAATTTGTCATACTCGGAAATTCTATTTCGTTAGCTGATATTAAGTTAAAAACACAACTAGGACGTGCGATTTATCTTCTGTGTCAAATCGCACCAAAAATAGAATTTGTTCTTTTTCTCTGCGATAAAATTTCTAGTATCAATTTTGTACTCACTACAAACGTATAGGAATAATTTGGACGATATTGCACGTCCCAACTGTGTTTAGCTCTTTATGCTTTGACTTTATGGCATAAAGTTTATGCGTTAAGCTAAAAACAGAATTGGGACGTGCGATTTATCTTATGTGTTAAATCGCAGCAAAAAATAGAATTTGTTCTATTCTTCTGCGATAAATTTTGCTAGTGTCAATTTTTTACTCACTACAAACGTATAGGAAAAATCTGGACGATATTGCACATCCCAATTATGTTTAGCTCTTCAAATAGAATACGGATGGGTTTCGGGAAGTCGTCGCTGTCAAAATTATAATAGTATCCTACGAAATGGAAGAGAATTGCGGCGTACGACTGGTAACCTGCTGACGGGTACCCGTCGATTTAGATTTATTTCTATTTTCGTCGTCGTACGACGATCACTGTTGCATTTCGATATCAACTTGTGTCAATGTTTTTGTTTACGTCTGAAATGTCAATGGAAATAAAATGGCAACTGAATTTTCCATCGATCGTCGTCCGATGCAATTGTGTTTATGCGTATTAAGATAGGATCAGGGAATTGGCAACGATTACTCGCTGTAAAAAAAAAACTCAGAAATTCGTTGGAGTAAACACAATTGCGGCGGACGTAAACGGAAAATTCAGCTGCCATTTTCTTTTCACAAACGTAAACAAAAAAATTGACACAAGTTGATTCGAAATGCAACACTGGTCGTCGCCTGCAACGCAATTCTGTTCCATTTCATTCGATCAAGTTTTATATAATTTTTGACACCGGGTAATCGTTGACGATTCCCCGACCCCGTTCGAATTCTGTTCAACACATTAGAAGCTAAACACAACTGGGACGTGCGATTTAACTTCAATTTCGCACTCACTATTAAAAGCAGGTTTTAAACAGCGTTTTTTTTTGACGCGAGTTAACTAACGCTCGTTTCAACATTCTACGAAATTATATATGATTGATTTTATGATTAACGCTCGTGTTTTCAACGTGCGTTGGAACGTATAAACTCCCGTGTGGCCCTAGACTTAGCATTTAAAATTTAAAAACAGGTAAAGGTAGCTTTAAATATTTAAAAGTAGGTTAAAAATCTTGACATTTCGTGTGAAAATATTGTAAATTAATTTTTGATAAAGAAAAAGTCAAAAAAAGATGAAAAGTGGAATACAGTAGACGTCCAACATAACGAACTAATTATTGCACGGGTCAGTCGGAATATCGAAAAATTCGTTGTATCGAAGTGTTTTTTTATTAAAGAAATTGGCTTTTACTTACGCCATATTTACTTGCCATCACTATTACTGACATTCCTTCTTATCATCTTCAAATTTTAATTTTGTAACTTAACGGATTGAAACGGATTGATTTTAACCCAACAATAAATTTTATAATACTGACAAAGTATATAAAAACGACGCCAACAAAAAGAGTCGAAGGACTGACGATAAAAAATAGTTATTCTAAGAAACAAGATAAATTTTTGAATTAAATAGTGTTAGCGCTCGTCATTTAGAAGAGACATCAATGTAAAAATTGCAATTTCAAAAACTGTTCATTAAAATGGAAATTCGTTATATCGTTATACGTTATTTTGGAAGTCTACTGTAGTTCTTTTAAATATTATAAAACAAGTGAAGAGTATGGGTGATTTCCAAAACATCAAATAAAAAGTATCGATGCGTAACACTACAGCTTATGCGTTTTTTTCGTTGAAAAATGAGAAAAAACGTGATTCTTGAGTAGTCGGCCCCCTCTTCTCTTAAGGTCGGCCAAAAAAGTTCTAGTAGTCGACCACAATTTCTGGTACCATATTTATGTATATGCTTCTCTAAATTCAATATATTCTGTTCCTGTTTAGGGAGTAGTACGATCAGCAGAAAGATTGGCTTCTGGGCTGATAGATGAATTCTAGATTATTGATAGATTCTGTTGTTGGTTGTATACTGTCATCAGAAGCGAAAATGTTAATATACTGTCATCAGAAGCGAAAATGTTAATGTTTTGTTTATGTCAATACATGTAAAATTAGGATAGAGGACATTTTCTTAGGAGATTTTTATAGGTTTCAATTAAGATAGTGGCATTCGGCGTAGCTCATTAGATGCGCAATTTCTTAAGCTATCCGATGCCATAAGAATCACGATTATGAATTTCTTTGAGATACGCCCATTTCGCTTCTGAGGGCAGTATAGCTGTTGCAATATCTGAAGAGAATCTGGTCAATTCACCAGTGTCATCTATAATGTCGGTGCCAGTAATAGTTGTGTTTGAGTCAGTTCTACCCTGGTGGGCTTGCTCAAACTTTTTTATAACATCCAGTGTAAGATCAAAATGTATATTAATTTCTATCAGCTCTTCCTTGACCAATGCTAAAACTTTTTTCAACAAAAATCGACTTCGGCAAGATTGTTTTTTGCAGATTTTCGAGCTCATTCTGAATGCATTTGGTGTAATCAATAAAATTTGCGTCAAATGGGTAGATTTCACATGTCATAAAGGCATTTTTAATTGTCTGTGTACAATCGGAACTATCCAAAACTAGCTTTAAAATTACACAAAAGCTTACTTTCGTAACCGCTTTTCCTTCTTTAAATGGTACTTTTCGCCATTGACTAATAGTATTAGATGACTTTTGTGATCAAAGCCTAAGTCGGTCAACCACTTAACAAGACGTTTTGTATTTCAGTTAAGCTTAAAACAGTCTCTGGCACCATTCTTCTAGGCCTTTCAACAATTCTGTCTTGCAAAGTGGCTCTAGGGACCCAAATGCTGCGGCAGCTATTATTATTCACCTTGATCGATTCGAATTTTTTTCAAAGCTAGGGCCATACATCAATCATCAGTATATACTGATGAAAAGCACGTTTTTTTTACTAAATCACTTATTTTTCAATGACTTTAGTCCTAGTCACAAGCATTAATTCGTTATTAGGTCCTTATTTTATGTTTTAACATCAATGGCCGAATCATTTCATCACTATGTAAACAGGGGGCCGACTACTTAAATTATGAAAAAGATAAAAAAATCATATTCTTCAGTAGTCGGCCAAGGGTGGCCGAGCTTAGAATTTCAAAAAATTTTGTCTTCTATCGTTGGCCCCCTCTTTAATTATTTTTCAACACATATTTTTTACATTTGTAGTCAAAAAATAGTTGAAATAGACTATTAATTACCTAAAACCGAGATAAAGTTCACTTAATTTCAATACTTTACACAATTTTTTTTTTCCGACAACACTTATAGTCGCATTTTTTTAAAAGATCACTCGTTTCTGACACTTTAAAAAACCTCCTGCAAACTAAAATTTTTAACGCAGAGAGTAACAGCTTGATTGTACCAATTTTTTGCAAACTAAGGAAGGAATCTATGATTATTTAGGCTAACGGTCGTGTTGTAAATTATTTTATAATAAAAACATCTGTTTTACTAATAATTTTTTCGCAACGTTTCGTGGATAGTTCTCCACTTCTTCAGGGGTAATTTTATTTCTTGAAATCAGATGAACATCTTCTTCAAATTCTTAAAATAAAAAACAATTTTAATTTAATTTAAATTACAAAAAGAAAACTTTCACGAACGAAGAACTAAATAATCATAAATTAAAATAAATTGTACTTTGGTCGAATACAACAAATTTGCATAAGGAAGGAATCGTTAACTCTATGAAAAATATTTTTTTCATTGGTGTACGATGAAAATATTTACTATTATGCTACACTTTTTGCCAAAGTGGTCGACAACTGGGGGTGGCTGACCTTATGTGCCATCGCCCCAAATGATATATATATAAAAAAAGTAGAAATTCATTAGGAATTACCATAAGGTACGAAAGTTGAGGTCAATGAATACTATTTGCTCAATATTTGCCTGCTCAAAAAATAGGTACACGGGAAAGATATAGAGAAAAAGAAAAGAAAATGTTAAAGATATGAACTTTATAATTTACACTTTCATTACTTAGTGTATCCACCTTCATTTTGGATAACTTTCGCAACTCTTTTCGGCATACTGTTGATTAGAGCCTGGAAGGTTACTTTAGACATCTCATACCACATTTATTGGACACACTCCCACAATCGCTCCGTATTCGTGTAATTTCTTTAAGGCCCTCCACAGGTTTTCTATCTGCTTTAAGTCCTGTCACTGACTAAGCCAGATAAACGCGTCGACTTTATTGTCCTTAAAACATTTTTTCACAAACTAAGAGGTGTGTTTTGGGGTGGTATCTTGCTGATAGATCCAAAGCAAGGGCATGTTTTCCTCAGAATAGAGCAGCATTGCGTTTTCGAGTATACCTTTGTATTCGACTGCTGTCATTTTGCTCGTTGTTCGTAATATAGGACCTATACCATACCATGGAAAACACTCCCACACCATAATATTTCCGCCTCCCGGTGTAGGTTTTTTTTGTGAACCTGACGTTACACATTTCTTTCTGAATCATTGCCAAATAAATTGATATTATTTTCATCTCTCCTTCGTAAGTCCTTGCAAAATTTAGCCTCACGCTCAATTCCTTTTTCCGCAGCAAAGGAACTTTTTTTAGCTATGCGCCCAGGAAGGTTACCCTTAAGTAAACGTCGTTGAATTGCTTGGGCGCTAACCACGTTCCCAATTTTTGCTAAAATTGTCTTTGAAGACTTAAATATGGAGCGGTTTTTGATAGACTACCACGAGTTTCTTTTTGCAGTTTGTTTTAAAATATAATTACATTTCTCACGAAATTGTGAGATATATTCAGCAACCTGCATGCTACATCGAAGAGATTTTTTTCTTTTTTCAAGTTTAAAGCCAGTCTGTATTCCTCAGCAGATCGATTTGACTTCCGATCCATCTCAACTAAAATTTTTGCTGTCAATGCACTGCATTTAAAGAAAACTTACTGTTATTCTAAGGAAAGCTCAAAAAATTTTATCAAACAAAAATTTCAACCAACTTGCTATTATTTTGAGCACTATTATTTCAAACTATGCACAGTAAGTAGAAACGCTCAAAACTTAGGGGAATTATTTGATTTGTTTTACTGAAGATCCTACAACCAAATTGTGTAATTCATTCACCGGTTTTTGATTCAATTTTTGTTAATAAAGATCACAAAAATTTACCCAAAATACCATTGGCAACCCATGTTTGGGATAGGATATTTGCAATACTATACTATATGTTAATTTAGGATCTTCGAGTGAAGAATAGAATAGAATTAAGCATTCGGCTTCTGTAAAGTACATTTCAAGTCTCGATTCAGTACATTTTCTCAAAACCCAAATGCCATCACTACATATCAGTTTTAATTATTGTATGTATATCATTGTTTTAATTATTTTAAAACAAATATTTCTGGCTTTTTATGTTTTATTTTGAACTACGATCCACAAACAGTAAACGAACATGAGAAGCGTTTAGTGTAACATGTTCGAAACATGCGTCGGTTCAAAATGTTGTCTTCGATGTTTTAAATAGTTTGAAGACTACACGAGTAAATTTTATTCTTCAAGGAACCCCATAAGAAGAAATCCATTAGTGTTAAATCGGATGATCTTGGTGGGCAATTTCCATTGTTATGGACCAAAGTGTCTTTGTGGGGCTTTTAATCCACCACTATAACCTATCGGTGTAATCTAGTATCTGTAGCTCATTTCTGTAAAATAAACGACAAGTAACCGATTTGTGTGACGTAGCACTGTTTCGATCCTGAGTTACCGATTTCGTTAATGTTTCTGTACGTTCAAATCAAAGCAGAAACGCTACGAGTTTGAATCAAATGACAAGCATCTGTCTTTTTGCGTTTGCTTACTTTTATCTGCGCCAATATTGAAAAAAAAAAAATAAAATCATAAAAAGTGAATGTTTTGAATTATTTATTATACGAACAATAATAATTTGACACTAAAGTGATGTGAAACGAAAATTAAACAAATTTTTGCGACCGGAGGAAACTCTTACGTCGCTTTAACAAATATTTTTTTTGCTTAAATTTCTGACTTACGTAGATACGTTTCAGTTTTAAAACACATTTTCTTGAAAACGAAAACGTTGTATAATAAACGAAATGTTTATAATCATTAAAAAATTTAACTTCAGCGAAAGTACTCGGTTTAAGAAATTTATTTTGAGTACATACTTCGTAGATACGTTTCAGTTTTAAAACACATTATCTTGAAAACGAAAACGTATAATAAACGAAATGTTTATAATCATTAAAAAATTTAACTTCAGCGAAAGTACTCGGTTTAAGAAATTTATTTTGAGTACATACTTGTTACTTCATATTTACACAGCATTGCTGACATTTATTAGAATCGGTAAACTTCTCACTTACTGTAGAGTCAGTGACAAAACTGATATTTTAAATCGATTCACATTTCTTACAGAAACACTTTTTAAAAGTTTCTATTGAAATAAAATCGAAGAATGTGACAACTTATCGATTTGAAACGAGCAAATTAAAACAGAAGTCGATTCAATTTTTTACAGAAACAATGCAGGTGAGAGTGCCGTCAAATCGATAATGTGAGTCGGTAACTGTAATCGTTACTAGTTACAGAAACGAGCTTCTGGAAAAAAATGGCGGCAAATTTAAAAATATATCTCAAATTTGAATATCCTTTATAATATTTCAACTGCGTTTATCTTAAAATCGTATCATCGCACATAAATCTCCTGGTTTCCGTAGACGTACTTACGAGTATATACAACAAATATGAAAAAATTAAAAACTCCTAGGAAAAAATAGTATTTGACTTTTTTTTTATAAATACAGTGCAGTCGTGGTAACGTGACCACCGTCTAACGTGACCACCGTCTAACGTGAACAACGCGGTAACGTGAACGAAATAAATTTTGCATTGACTACTATGCTATACGCTAAAGGCTGTTTTTGTATTTTTATTTTCATTTATTTTTAGTTTATGAAGAAGTTTTTTGTTTGTAAACAAAGCATTGAATCAACTTGTAAAATTTTACATGAATGTTGATCGCTGCTAAATTGGCTGTAGTTCATTTTTGTTTCTTTTAAAGTTTTTGTTGTTGTGATATGAAGAATAAAAATTTTATACAAAATACGTTACAGCGACTGCGCTGCATAAATTTTGGTTTAAATTTTCATATTCGCTAACGTGAACAATTTCGTTACCGTGAACAACCTTGGTTTTAATTAGTTCACGTTACCGCGACTGCACTGTAAATGGTTTTTTTTATAAATAAATGTTTTTTCTTTATTGTATAAATAAATGTTTTTTTTTTATTGTATAAATAAATGTTCATGGCTATAAAAATCTGAAACAAGTTAGAGAAAAAATCAAGTTTAATTGGAACTAGATTGTTTAACCGTGTTGATGGTTTCAATTTCAAATTTATTAAAAGACTTAAACTTGCAAAATTCGAGGTTTTCTGCCCATCAAGCTAGGTGTAATTTGAACCTATTCTCTCATTTTACAGTTTATACAGGGTTTACAGTTTATTATGAGTAAAAATGCTGTTTCAATTGAAATTTTTAAGTAATTTTGTTCGAAAAATACAAACTTTAAAATAGGCGGAGCGCCCGCTGTAGAAAAGTCGAGTGTATAAGATTACAGGAAAAGATTTACGGGAATGATAGTAATGCGTTTTGGTAAAAATAACCAACCACGATTGCCTTGCCAAAGCCTTTCCCGATGACCGAATTTTAGCCAATTAAGCTTAATTAAAACTGTATAATATTGCAGCTCGAAATGTATGCCAAATGATAGAAGAGGCCTAAATATAATATGTTAGGTTGCATTGGTGAATCCTGTCCCAAACATGGGTTGCTACCGGTTTTGTGGGTCAATTTTTATTAATGAAATGTGTGCCAAATGATAGAGATCGAAGAGCCTTAATAGAATATGTAGGGTTTCCTTGTTGAATCCTGTCCCAATCATGGGTTGCCACTCATTTAAGAAAAATTGACCCTAAAAACGGGTGGCAACCCATGTTTAGGACATGATTCGACAAGGCAACCCTATATATTCTGTTTAGGTTCTTCGAGCTCTATCATTTGACACACATTTCAAGCTATTATCTTTCATTAATGAAAATTGCCCCAAAAAACCGGTGAAAATCCATGTTTGGGACAGGATTCAACAATGCAACCCCATATGTTATATTTGGGCCTCTTTGAGTTCTATCATATGGAATACACTTCGAGCTATAATATTATACAGTTTTAATTAAAACAACAAAATTGACTGAAATTCGGGCACTTTCGGGCATTGAGCTTTGACAAGGCAACCCTGGTTGGTTAGTTTCACCAAAATTCATTACTATCAGTCCCGTGAATGTTATCCTGTGTAATCTTATATACACTCGACTTTTGTACATCGGGCTCTTGGACTAAAAAGAAATAAGGTGAATCAAATCTTATCCGTACGAAAGCCTTTTGGACAAGCGATCGATGTGTTTTTCAACAACTTTGAGATTTATTATATAGTTTTATTTCGCGTAATTGGTCAAAAACACTTTTTATATCCCTTTTAGTGGTCATATCTCGCTAACTACATGATTAGTCTCCGAAATCGGAATCAAACACGATAACAATACCAAATAATAAACTTTTATTACGACTAGTTCAAGCAAATAAACTAGCTTTACGGTATAAGCATATTTTAAAGAATTCTTTAAGTATTTCACCATACATTTTTTTAACTCTGCTATCTCTTTCTACTAAATAAAAAGAAACCATGACTAGTGCCACATGTAACGTATAGAAGGGACAACCAGTGGAGTTTTACCTGTGCTTACAGTGTAAACAGAAAGGGACAAAAGTGTGTTGTTTTGTGTTGCTTTGTTTTTGAGTGTGTTGAGTTTCTATCGAGAGTTGAGAAACCTCTTTGGATTTTATCGTAGTTTGGTGACCGGCGTTTTTTTTTATCATATTTGGTAATTATGTACTTGAAAAAGAAAATCGTCTGCCATCGTCGTCTGTCGTCACTACGAAGAATTGACAAATTTTCAAACGAAGCACATAAAAAATACATATACATATATATATTCATATAAACATAAGTACAAATATTCATATACATTTGCCTAACCATTATCTACATATTTCTTGTTTTTTTATTTATAATTAGAAAGTTACGTGTCTTCGTCGGCTTGATTTTCTGCTGCAAAAAGTGGGGAAATAGTGTACATCAGCTTTCTAAACATACGACCACATTTTCAACACAGTAACTGCTTAGCCAACCAAGAATTGTCACAACTGATTTTGGAGTTCGGACTCTCGGATTCATAATTCATATTTTTGGATTTTAGAGCGCGAAGGTTTAAAAAACAAATTTAACCTATCACAATTACGTCAATTAAAAAGAGTCCGCAGAAAATAATGGAGGAAGACGAGAGAGGCAAATTGTTCGTTGGCGGTCTATCATGGGAAACAACCCAGGAGAATTTGTCGCGTTATTTTTGTCGTTTTGGTGAAATTATCGACTGTGTGGTAATGAAGAACAACGAGAGTGGC
This sequence comes from Meiosimyza platycephala, assembly GCA_963662105.1. NCBI lineage: Eukaryota > Metazoa > Arthropoda > Insecta > Diptera > Lauxaniidae > Meiosimyza > Meiosimyza platycephala. The sequence continues at coordinate 78,318,802 of OY759210.1, forward strand.
AGATCGCGCGGCTTTGGTTTTGTCACTTTTGCCGATCCGTCGAATGTGAATCATGTACTACAAAGTGGTCCACATACTTTAGATGGTCGTACCATTGATCCGAAGCCGTGTAATCCGCGCACATTGCAAAAGCCCAAAAAGGGCGGCGGTTATAAGGTTTTTCTTGGTGGTCTACCTTCAAATGTTACTGAAACCGATTTACGTACGTTCTTTGGACGTTATGGTAAAGTGACAGAAGTTGTCATAATGTACGACCAGGAAAAAAAGAAATCACGCGGTTTTGGTTTCTTATCTTTTGAGGAAGAATCATCTGTTGAGCATGTCACCAATGAGCGTTATATCAATCTTAATGGAAAGCAGGTAAGCCTTCGATAAATATGTAGGCTATTTCTAGTTATTTAAATGCATGTTTAAGTGTTGAATTGTGGATCATCCATACTTAAGTTGTTTCTTCTGCGCTCTCTTCGTTGGCCTCAATTCATAACAAAATGAACACATTGAGAAAATTGAGGGAAGTGAGGTGCTAAGTTTCGTTCTTAAATTCTGAGGGTTTGCTTAAGAGGCCCATTTTTGTTTTATGAGGCCCATTTTTGGTTTATGAGACAAAAAAGAAATGGTTTTCGTTGTGTTCTTTATAAGAATTTTTTTTTTGCAGCCAATATTACCAAAAGTGCAAATGTGTCATATTACCAAAAGCTTTCAAGCTTGTTAGATCCTTGCATGTGTCAATCGCTTGGTAAACGTTACTTTCCTGTCATATGAAATGCATTATTTGAATGAAATTTTGAGTTGGGTTTAGGGGAACGCAAAATCTATTAAATATCGAAGTTTTATAAATTTTTAGCTTTTGGTTTAGTCTTTCTACTAAATAAACATTTTCGCGACCTTGAAGTCTTAAGTTACTGACAGTTTTTGGCATTATATTTTCACAATATTTCATATAAAAATTCTCAATGTCCCAATAAAATTTGTAAATATAACTCCTGTATATAATAGGTGTGTTTGTTTACGTTCCCAGTAACAATTATCCAGTAACGAAATTTGAGAGAGTAAGAAAGTTATTGCTCTCAAAGAAAAAAAAAATCCTCAAAAGTAAAAAATCGCAATCAGTAAAAATTCGTACGAACTGACAAAATATTGAAGCTTTTCAAAACAATTTACTATTCTATTTATGAAAAAATATTGTCAAGTGTCAAAATCATAGGTTTTTCTTTTTGAAAAATGTTTGCTAGTAAAATTTTATCCAGTAAAAACTAGCAAGCTTTCAGTGAACAAACAGACCTAATGTTACGATATACATTATACCTATACAGGAGTTATATTTATAAATTTTTATTGGCACATTCAAAATATGTATACAATACATACTAATGTATATCTTAAACGTAATTCTAACGGATGACGGGAAATCCGTTCGAGTAAACAACGTTTGTGTTTATATGAAAATAATTTTTTGAAATATTTTTGATTGTGATAAACGAAATCTTTTGTTGTGAGAACGTACAGTTTATATTAGTCACTCGTAATTCATTTCATTTAAGTCCTTGTGTTTTCGTCGACCACCGCAATTCTGTTCCATGCAATCAAGTGTCTTGAAATGATTTTTTCGGTGTTTGTTGAATCTTGTATCAATATAATGTTAAATTGATGATCCAGTCTCTCTTCTATTGGTTTTACTGGAAAAAGCATGTTGATGTTCTGAAGATACTTTAATATTTGTTTGGTCCCACATATATGTATTTATTTCGACTTATTACTATGTACTTACAGTAAAGTACAAATTCCAAAAAAGCTTATTCAAAATATGGGTTGGCTCTGTATGCGCGTTTGCAGCATATTTTAGTACCCATAAATAACTTCCCCTGAGTTTTCGTTTGGTGTCGTACAAGGATTGCCAAAAATTTAATGTATGTTTCTAAGTTATTATTGACCCTATTATATTGTCCACAACTTTCTTTTGGAGCATCTTTTTATTCTTTCGGCTATTATTTTTTCTAAAATTTTCGATTATAGGGATGGGGCTGAGGGTTGATCCCTGGACTTATAATTTTTGTATAGAGTCTGCAAAATCGTTGTTTGAGTAAATGTGATGAATGTTTGACCATAGATAGGTTATTTTGTCTCAACGCAACGCAGTACCTTTTGAAAGCGAAAGGACTATTTCCTGTTAAAATACTCTTTTAATTAGAGCAGCTCCGTGCAACTAATTAGGGACAGTAGTTTTTGGTTTATATAAAGACATATAAGACATGCGATCGTAACGATCGCAGTTACCGACTCATATTATCGATTTGACGTCACTCTCACCTGCACTGTTTCTGTAAAAATTTGAATCGACTTCTGTTTCAATTTGTTCGTTTCAAATCGATAACTTGTCACATTCTCCGATTTCATTCCAATAGAACCGTTTAAAAAAGTGTTTCTGTAAGAAATGTGAATCAATTTAAAATGTCACTATTGTCACTGACTCTGCAGTAAGTGAGAATTTTACCGATTCTAATAAATGCCAGTAATGTGTAAATATGACATAGCAAGTACTCAAAATAAATTTCTTCAACGGATACTTTCGCTGAACTTGAATTTTTTAATGATTATAATCTTTTTGTATGTTATAGAACGTTGTAGTTTTCAAGATAATGTGTTTTAAAACTAAAACATATCTACATAACAGTCAGAAACTTAAGCAAAAAAAAGATTTGTTAAAGCAACGCAAAAATACCCGGTTGCAAATATTTGTTTACTTTTCGTTTCACATCACTGAGTGTCAAATTATTATTGTTCGTTCAAATAATTAAAAATATCAAAATATAAATTGCCATATTGCGTAGATTACAAGATGTATTTGATTTAATTTTTATTTCATTTTACATTTTATTTCGTTCAACTTCAAAACAATCACTTTTTTTTTGATTTAGTTATTTATTATTTTCTAATATCAAATATTGTCGCACAAACGCAAATAGACAGGTGGCTGTCATTTGATTCAATTACACAACGTTTCTTCTCGATTTGTGTTTTTTTTTCATCACGGACCGAATTTTTAACGATTTGAATGTACAGAAACATCAGTTATCACGAAATCGGTAATTCAGGATCGAAATAGTCCTACGTCGCACAAATCGGCAACTTGCCAATTTTTTTGCAGAAACGAGCTACTGTAGTATCAATACTTTTTTAAAAGTGCATCTTTGGTACTTTAAAACTACAACATTACCACTAATTTTTTTTACCGTTATTCTTATGAAGTGAAGAAATTCGTTATTTCGTTAAGGAGTAGATCGTGCAACAAATTAGGGACAGTAACAAAATTTAACTTTTTTTAATTCAAAAAATTAAAAAGAGAAAATAGTTTTTTCTTAATTGAAAAACAGGCTGTTATGTCAATTTTGTTTCTATGAATAAAACACTGGTTTTAAGCATCCTCAGGGGTATGTCAAAATTCTTTATTGAGGATTCATATCACAAGTAGGAAAAACATTTGAATTTGCAAAAATATAAATATAAAATACAAAAATAAAAATTTTTTTTAAAAGCATATAAGCTTTACAGCACCACACTCTTCTAAGTTTTATTCATAGAAACAAAATTGACCTAACAGCCTGTTTTTCAATTAAGAAAAAACTATTTTCAATTTATAAAAATTAAATATATTGGCCAGATATTATTCGTAAATTAAAAATAGGTTTGTTATATATTGTTTGTGGTTACTTGTGATTATAGAATGAGTAGAAAAAAACCTTGTGACGTCAACACATGAAAAATCATAACACAGATGCATCAAGACGGAAGCGCGTTTCGACAAATCGCAGCTGCCTTAAAAGCTTCCAAAACCATTGTAGGCAATGCGCTACAATATTTAAGAAATAATTCGACTATAGGAAAGGCACAACTTAAACTAAAAAGCCGCATAACAACTGCTCGAGAAAATGCTCTTATTGTCCGGGAGTCTAAAAGAAATCCGCATAAGTCCGCAACCGAAGTTTGGATGGCTATTTATGGCGAAAATAAAGCAGCATTATCCTTAGATACAATTAAAAGACGTTTGCATGAAGTTGGACTTTTTGGACGGATTTCTCAGAAGAAGCCCCTATTATTTGAACGTAACCGCAAGAGGAGACTTGAGTTTGCCAAAAAGTATCGTCATTGGAAAGCAAAGGAATAGAAAAACGTTGTGTTTGGATGAAACAAATAAATAGGGTGACACCCGATTGGAAAAAATATGTCCACCGCCCTAAGTCAAAGGAGTTTGACCCAAAGTACAGCCGATCTACACTAAAGAATAGGCGAGGAAGCGTTATGCTTTGGGGAGCTATGTCATGGTGTGGTGTTGGCTTACAATGGGTGGCCATATTATTAGGGACAGTACTCAAATTTTTGTATTGTCCGGATGGCGTTTGTTAGTTAGTATGAGCGTCATATAATAAATAGGCGCGGTTAATTGAGTTTGCTTCTCATTTGGTACGAATATCTGTTGTAGTACAGTCGTTTGAATATAAACCATTTTTTCGTAAGTTTTTCCTGTCCGAAATATTCAATATGTAAATAATGTTTCTTATTTAATTAGTTTTAGTAAGTTTCATGAATTAATTTATATTTGGACAACGGTACTGAGGTATAACCTCAAAATTGCCTCATTTTAGAATGGACAAGTCTTCAGACACGTTTCCAAGAAAATGTAGAGAAATACAGACGTTAATTTGTCACTCTACACACTCCCAAATAGACATAGCAACGTTTGAAGGTGTTTCAAGGTCGATTGTTAGCCGCATTAAAAAAAAATAGGTCAAAACTTGCCACTGGACGTAAACTGCGTCAGAGAATGTGGTAGAAAAAGAGTCACCACACCTCGTACCGACCACAAAAATAGGGACATCTGCCTCTTAAATCGTAGGAAAAGTGTTGCTCTTCTGACTACGAAGATAAAAGCCGGGGAATTCACGTCTCCAAACAGATTGTCCGGTGGCGTTTGGCAAAAGAGAACCTGACCGCTCCTCGGCCTATCACAAAACCGCGCCTGGCTAAAGCCATGAAGAAGAAGCGACTGTTATGGCGCAAACAACACTTGAATAAGGCTGTTGTGGATTGGAATCGAGTATATGCTACATTTTAAAATAGTTTAGTTCACGAATAACAATTTTTTTTTAAATTTTAATCGAGCTTTACAGACATGCTTCTCTGACGAGTCAACATTTCAAATTTTGGTTGACAAGAGTAAGTTTGTCCGTTGATACCCTGGTGAGCAGTTCCACCCGGACTGCTTTCTAGAGAAGGTTAATTCCCGACTAGCGTCTTGGTGTGATCTGTGATCTCAGCCAAAGGCATCGGACGTCTACACATCGTGAAAAGGACCATGAAGGAGGACCAGTACAAGCGAGTACTTGAGACTCGCCTTCTGCCACAGCTCGAGGAATGGTTCCCTGGTGACTATCGTACGTTTTTATGCACGATTCGGTATCTAATAACAAAGCCAGAAGTGCTACTGGATTTCTACCTGACAAAAACATAGGCTTTTGCCTTGGCGGCGAACTTACCTGACTTGAAGCTCATAGAGAACATGTGGAAAAACTCCAAACGGGCGATCGCGAAAGGATTGATTACCACTACGCAGAAATTGATTGAAACACTCATCAGAGAATGACATCACAACACCGAACTCCTACAAATCCAAAAAAAATTTATACAGAGCATGCCCCGAGGCATACAAGCCGTAATTGAAGCTAAGGGTGGTGTCACCAAATAGTAATGTTATTTGCATAAAATTTTCTAAGGATATGAATATTACCCTTACGAAAAAATAAATGAGTGTACGATACGAATTATGTTGTTTTTATTATCTAAATAGAATATTATAATAAAAAAAAAATACTTACTTAGCCTAGCACCAATTATTTGCTCAAAAAAATCATTTAAACTAGAAAATACAAAAATATGAGTACTGTCCCTAATAATTTGGCCACCCATTGTACTTCGAAAAATTAAGGGTATTATGGACAAATTCCAATAAATTGGAATCCTAGAGAATGTAATAATCGGATGAAAATATGCCCGTAACTTGGGTATTTCAGCAAGACAATGATCCTAAGCACACTGCTCGGCAGGTTAATCAATGGTTTTCTGGTAAACAACTTACTGTATTGGACTACCCATCTTGCAGTCCTGATCACAATCCAATTGAGAACTTCTGGCAAGTGGTAAAAAGCAAAGTGAGCTTGCTCAAGATAAGCAACTTTGATAAGCTGTACGTCGAAACTAAGAAATTCTGGGAAGCAGTTCCAAGCAGTGTTTGTGAGAATTTATTGGAGTCAATGTCTCGCAGATGTCCAGCAGTAACTGATAACAATGGCTTTGCTACAAAATATTGATAAAACTTAAAAAAATAAAAGAACATTAAATAGGTATAAAAACATTGTGTCCCTAATTATATGTACGACTCCTTTGATTATGTATTTAAGTTTTTTACATAATTTTAAAAAATGTGGTAAATAATAGAAATATATTGGTTTTTTAAGAAAGGTAATGAGTTATTCAAGCTAAACAAACAAATTTCAGTGTTTTTTTATAAATAAAATACCAATACATATTACCAAAAGTTTCAATACTTATTTAGTGTCCCTAATTAGTTGCACGGAGCTGTATTTGTTACTGTCCTCTGTAACAGTGCCTCAAGGCTTTGTTCTTTTTGTGTATTAATTTTCCAATGTCAGAGTTAAACCAAATAGGACTTATTCATTTGCCTCGGCCTATGGATCGTTTGTCAGTTTCGGGTATGGATTCGTTTGTCAGTTTCGTCATTGGTATCGTTGAGGTTGTCGTTTTTGGTGAGAAATTTTTACCAGTTGCCTTTTTGTCCAAAAATATCGAGACATGTTTTTTTGTTTGGTTTAATGATCTATCATTGGACATTATAATAGGTATGTGGTGACATGTTAAAGATGTTGAAACTGATGCGAGATTCACACACCAGCAAGGTATTTCTAGTATTTAGTAGAAGAATTTTGTCACGTTTTATTTAAGAAACGAAAACTAGTCATATTTTGTAAACCATACATATAAACATGTTATTCAAAGTATTTAAAATGATAATAAATTTACTCAACCAATCAATCAATAGATTATCCGTTTTAAGAAACGAAAACTAGTCATATTTTGTAAACCATACATATAAACATGTTATTCAAAGTATTTAAAATGCTAATAAATTTAATCAACCAATCAATCAATAGAGTATCCGTCAATAGGATATCCGTCATTTTAAATGCATATGTTCCTGTCGTTAACAAAATTTTCCCATTTATGTATAACCAATGTGGGATGAACGACGACGACGATAGATTGAGAACGACTTAAGGTATTTTGGGAATTTAAATCTCCAACGATAAGATGATGTCCGGATCTATATTTAGGCATGGCACAGGCCAGTTGCGGTTTAAGATGAAAAAATAATAACAAAAAGAGAATATTAAAGTAGGTATGTACATTGTAGGTTGGTTGAGATTTTTATTTATTCATTTTGTTGGAAGTTAGTGTTTTTTTGAGAGCTTTCGGAGATACTATGACGGAAAGGTTTGGGAATTTTTTTTTGTATAATTTTGAATTAGGTGAACTTTTGAGTCGCTTAATGTGTTTGATCATTAATTTGATAAGAAATATCGTCAGCTTTTTTTTTTTGTCGTTTTACGTGTTCTGCCTTTTTTAAATTATTTTTTTTATTCGTTTTAGAGCATTGTATACAGAGTTGTAAGAACGACCAATCGTTTGAGCTATTTTTCCTTGGCTTTTTCCTTCATTTTGTAATTTTTTAACGATAGCGCGCTCTTTTGTACTTAGAAAGACCTAATATGATTTATTTTTTAATAAACAAAATATTTAACTGAAATTGATAAATACAATACTCTACTCAAATCGAAAAATTGATAATTTCATATTAAAGCCCGCTGACCCTGACTGCTTTTCGTAATATGTATTGGGAAAATAAATAATTTACCGTCTGTCTTCAGAGTTGCATTCTCGGAGCTAGTAATACACATAACTAATTTCCCCTAAGTTTTCATTTGTTATCGTACAAGGGTTGCCAAACAAATTAATGCATGTTTCTAAGTTATTAGTGACCCTATTATATTGTCCAAACTTTACATACATATCGTCGGCTCACAAGTAAAATTGACCATTTACAAAACATAAAATTTTGTGTCTTTGATGGTAAGTATACAAATTTTAATTGCTAGGGTAAGAATGTACAATATTTACACTCAAACAGCAATAAGAAAAACCAATTGAATATATGCATATAAACCTTGTCACAATGACGTTTCAAAACCAAACAATATAATTACATATGTACATGCCTATTACATACTATGACCAAAAAAAAAATATATTGTGTGTCCTAAAATAAGGTCTTTTAATAAGAGAAATATGTATGTCAAAATTATTGCAATAAAAATTGAAGTTAGGCACATAGTAAGTATGAATCATATAGTAAATTATCAAGAGATAAGCAATAGCGTTATATACAATGTTCATCTAAAATTTCATAGTTTTCTGGCGTAAAAGTTAAATTTTTTTATTTTTCATTATTTTATTAACCCAGACAGCGCCACAAATTTTTTATTTTTTATTGAATTTTATTACAAAACTTAGTTCAAGATCGCTTTCTAAACATTTTTTATTAAATAGCTTTTTTTTTCGTATACGCTATAATTTTCCCAATCTAATCTGATTCAATCTGATCTAATCCGAATAGAAATTCATGTGCATAACGGCACATTTCTCTCACCTATGGTGACGTTTTTGGTGTCCTTTTAAAAGGACAGTGGCGCTAATTACATTTCAAAATATAAGGTGTAGTAAAAAGTAATCCATTATTTTTTCAATAGCTGTCTTTACTACCTTGTATCTGACTTAGTTTTTGTTTCATTGATTTACAACAGATGTCGTTGTAAAGATTACAGTTAGTACTAAAGGCCCAAATAAACGACACAAACCGTCTGCGCAAATACATTCACCCTAATTTTGTAAGTCGTCGACGACTCTCCTCTCGATTTGCTGTCGTCTTCGCTTCGTCTCAGTTTTGTATCGTGTAACAGAAGCGAGACGACTCAGAAAGAAATCGATAACTTGAATTGAGAAAAATGTCATCTTTAATTTTGCTAACGTCAAATAATTAAAATAATTGTCAAACTGATGTATTCTGGTTAGTCTTAATAAAGAATTCAATTCAATTCAAATAAAATAATTGAAATAAAAAAAAATTATTGATTCAATTGAAGTTTGGTTTTCGTCAAGCAGTGATGACGAAAGGCCAAATACTCATATAGAGCTCAGTATTTATTGAAAACGCTACCACCAGTGACTCTGTTTTCTTTGCTGTTATGAATAACTTTTTTTTGGTTTGAAATTGAAATTTTTTCAAACCTTTTTGAAAAAAAAAAAAAGAAAACCGTTTTATTTTGGTTTTTCAATTATTAAACTTTAAAATTTTACCTATCGTCAACCATTAGGAATGGCCATTCTTTTTTAAAATCGACGGTAATACCTTTTTTAAAAGCATTTGCTAGGCCAATATTTGCCTGCATCAACTCGACCAACATGCCAAACTGGTATTGATTAGTGCATTTCATTTTTCTATTAAATAAAATTTCCACAAAAAACATTCAAATTTACACGAACGAACGGTCGTCGTCTGTAAAAACATAGGCGATATTTAATCAACGAAAGCGAGAGTCGCTTTCGTCAAAAGGCGACTACGTAAATACCAAAAATAGGCGAAGATTTCGATAGTTATCGAAAGTCGTTTTAGACGATGCCAATTTATTAGAGACGACAAAAAGCGAAGACGACTTACAAAATAGGGGTGATTGTTTTTCTTGTCGTTGTAACGTCAGCACACAGCACAGACAAAGTTTGCACAGACAGAACTTTTCATATCGTTTTGACAGAATTTCAAATCAGACAGCACAGACCATTTGCGCAAATCAAACAAAAATTAAAAATTTTTAATTTTACGAAAACAGTCTGCGCAAACACGATAACAGCACCTCATACGGCACAGCAGAAGTCTGCACAAATACATATTTGTGCAAACGGTCTGTGTCGTTTATTTGGGCCTTTGGAAAGCTTCTTTGACAGTTTTGCATTTGATTGATTTAGTTTCGTTTGCGCACGTGTCAAAAATGAACCCTTGCAAAGAAAAATACACTACATTTTACAGTTTTTCTTCAATAAAGGCGAATATGCAAGTCAGGCGGCTGAAAATGTCAATAGTGTTTATGGTCCTGATACTGTAACAGCCAACCATGCGCAATTTTGGTTTCGTGAATTCCGTTCCGGTAATTTTGAGGTTAAAGATTAACCTGTGTTTGGTAGGATTGGCAAATAATAATCTACTACGAGCTCTCCCTTACGGTCAAACTCTTAATTAGACCGTCTGAAGTAAGCAATCGCTCAGAAGCGGCCGGCTTTGGCCAATAGAAAAGGAGTTGTCTTTCATCAGGATAACGCCAGGTCACACACGTCATTAGTTACTCGTCAGAAGCTCCGGGAAGGTTCTTATGCATCCACAATATAGTCCGGACTTAGCACTAAGTGATTACAACCTGTTCCTGTCTATGGCGTACGATTTTGCTGGTGAAAAATTCGCTTCAAGAAAGGTTTGCGAAACTCGGTTGCTACAGTTTTTTGATCATAAGGACCAAGGTTTCTATGAGAGACGTATATTGAAATTACCTTCAAAATGGCAGAAAGTTATCGAACAAAATGGCGCATATTTGACTTAGATCGGAATATTCTATATATACTAAATAAACCCTTCAATTTCATACAAAAATAATGGATTTCATTTTACTACACCTTTTATTTACAATTCTAAAATAACTAAGCCTTTTAATAATAATAAAAAATAAATAATTAAACAATAAAAGGCTATAGATCAAGCCTTTTATTTAATTAAACAATAAAAAGCTATAGATAAAATCTTACATTGTTTAATTAGAAATATATTAACTACATTATGAATTCTGAAATTTTTTTGTCACGTCTATAAAAAGTTGATTCCGTCCTATACCACTTGATAATTTTTGAAACAATTTTTAGCTTCAAACTTCTGATACGATTTTGTTTATTGTATGTATCAGCTTTCATTGTGTTTTTTCTTCCTTTTTCAAAACCATACATACTATATTCTTAATTAAGTGGCATTGTAGATACTATTTTGAAATAGTATTTCGTATTTTGTTTCTCGTGAAACAAAGTAAAATATTCATAAGATTTATGATATTTAATATCACAGACGTCTTCATGATCATCTCATCGTGAAATTGTATTCAAACGTCTATGAGACGACGTCATTACAGTTTTTAGTAAATTTTAAGACTTGAAAATATACTACTTCCAAAAATGTAAGGATAAAAAAAATCATGTAGCTCGACAAAAAACGCCTAGCCATAAACGCAGCCTACCCCTTTAAGGGCTGACTTTTTTTTCATTGATTTATATTATGATAAATATTAAGCAAAACTTTGTTTCTTGTTGTTTTAGGTGGAAATAAAGAAAGCAGAACCACGCGATGGATCGGGAGGTCAAAATGCGAACAACAGCAGTGTTGGTGGTGCCTATGGTAAACTCGGCAACGAATGTAGTCACTGGGGCCCACATCATGCTCCAATCAATATGATGCAAGGTCAAAATGGACAAATGGGTGGTCCACCTTTGAACATGCCAATTGGTGCCCCAAATATGATGCCTGGCTATCAAGGTTGGGGTACACCATCACAACAACAGGGATATGGGTATGGTAACAGCGGTCCTGGATCATATCAAGGCTGGGGAGCACCACCAGGACCACAAGGCCCACCACCACAGTGGTCGAACTACGCTGGTCCACAGCAGACACAGGGCTATGGCGGATATGACATGTATAATTCAACATCAACTGGAGGGCCTTCTGGACCATCAGGTGGTGGCAGCTGGAACTCCTGGAATATGCCACCGAATTCGGCTGGTCCAACAGGAGCTCCAGGTGCTGGTGCTGGTACAGCTACTGATATGTATTCACGCACCCAAACTTGGGCTGCTGGTGGACCATCAACAACTGGTCCAGTTGGCGGAATGCCACGTACTGGCCCCGGTAATTCTGCATCAAAATCAGGCTCAGAATATGACTATGGTGGCTACGGCTCCGGCTATGATTACGATTATAGTAATTATGTTAAGCAAGAAGGCGGTGCTTCAAATTACGGCGCTGGCCCACGTTCTGCGTACGGTAATGACAGCTCCACACAACCACCATACGCAGCTTCGCAAGCCGTTTAAGTACACGCGAGCCACTAAGGTGAAGCTAAGTTACATTTTAAGCTATAGCGTCTGTTCGTTCAGTTCTGTTGTTGAAATTAAATATTAATAATTATATTATATTAAATATTAAAAACAAAAAAGTTTATATATACATATATATATATACTATAAAAAGTAATATACACAGAAAAAAGTAAAATTAAACACATAAAAAATTTAGCTAATTATGTAAACTTACTGCTAAACACACACATACACATTGAAAAAACAAAAAAACACCACAAAAACCAACATCTAAAGAAACAAAAAATATTAAAAAATGAGTATCGTTGCGAAAAAGATAAACTACATCAACAGGAAAACAAATTTTTTAGGAAAAACGTAAATAGCAACTAAGAACCACCTTGCAGCGCAGGGAAAACAGTTAAAAGAACTGGGAGCTTTTGTGTGTTTCTTAATTACTCAGTTTTGCAAAAAATACATTTTAATTTTGTTTTTTCCCCCTTTTAAATTCAATAATAATTAAGAAAATATACTTCTTTATTATTTGTAATGTATGTACGCAGTAAAAATAGTCATTTGCACTGACCATGGAATATATACATACATATGTATGTATGTGGGAGATTATTTATCAAAGCGAAAGGAGCTGCTGGACCTTGATGTTTCCGGTTTTGAGATTTCGATATCTAGTGACAATGTGCAAAAAAATATAGGGTAGCATTAAATTTCAGTTTTCAAGAAATAAAGGTGAAAAATTTACCTATCACCATAACTTCTCACTTAACAAGGCCGATTACAACTATACATTTTTCAAGAACTTTGAAGTCAAAAGTCGCTTTTAAGAAAAAGTGATTTTAAGCATTTTATTTTTTATGAAATTTCAAAAAAAAAATAGAAAATATTAAAAAAAGAAATTCCATGCGATACCGAAATCAAAATGGAACATTTATGTTTTCTATGAGTTGCAAATTAAAAACTAAATAAATTTAACAGCAGAATTGGATTTCCACAAAATTGTCTTCAATACCTATAACTTGTACCTTATTTGAAAAGTATTTTTTAGTACTACAACTTTTAACGCTACATTACAGCTTACAGAAATAAAGATATTGGTAAATACAATGTGCTAGAAGGGATCCATTATAGTTATTTTGAGGCATATTTTGACCGTCAAAAAATTATATAAGTAGTTATAAAATATGTTTTAAACGAGATGAACTTTATTGGTGACAGACAGTGGGTTTGTTTTTTAATAAAACTCAGAATGTAGCCATAAAAGTTGTATTTTTTTGACCTTTTTTCGAACTTCGACCTTTGCTGCTTATCGAAGATGTCTAGTAAAATTTACATAATCGGTCTCTTTGAAACTATTAATGTACTTTGAAAACATCTCTTCAACGATACATATACATGTTTAAAAAATTGTGGCCAATAATTGCATGTAGTAGGTCCTATAAAAAAATCATATTTCGACATATGTATAGCGTCTCTTCTATAAAACTTATAACTTAATATCCCTAGTAAAAGTTGTACTAGGAAAAACCTTTCAAATGAGACACATTGATATTGAAACGATTTCTTTATGTGGTACTCTAATTCTCATGTTGAGTTAATTTAATTTCAAATTTTAAAAGCAAGTACCTTCAGAAAATGTCCCAAACCACTACACAGCAATTTTTTTCTGAGTACTTTATTTTGTCTGAAATTTGGTAGAAAGCAAACAAATAAGCTTAGATCCACCTTTTCTGTGAGTCAACTAGTTTCAAGTAAATTGATCATACCGTTCAATGGATAAAAATGACAATAACAAAACGGATATTTTATTTGTCCTTCAGAAAACATCAAATAATCGGAGACATCAAGGTTTATCTTCTTTCGTTTTGACAATACCCCTTTGTATATTAATATGTGAACAAATTCAGGATCAAAAAGTTTGATGTAAAATTTTAAAGCTAATGTTATGGTCTAAACGGTCAGTCCTAAAAAAAAACAAAATGTTTAAATTATACATAAAATAATAGTCGACTGTATTGCTGCTATTCTCTCTGTCCTTTATCTCCTCACGGAGCATAGGGCATCTACATTGCTGCTATTGAAAAGGTTTAAATTTGATTTGATTAATAGCCGTTTATAATTATATAAGACATGTAAAGGCGGCATAACTCAACCGTTCTCGTTTTTCTACTTGTTGAGTTTTTCTTGATTGATTACTAAGCTTAATAGATTGATTGTTTCATTGAAGTTGATAAAACTTGATTGTATTTAGAATTGTTTGTACTATTTGCATTATACTACTAAATTAAAATTATTTTTTTTTACTTTACTTATTAATACATCCATACACATAAAAACCCCAATACAATTACTCTATATTATTTAATAAAAATGATGAGGGATTATTAATATTTCTGTCATCAAAATGGTTTTACTTGATTGCTAACTGCTACTCCTACTCTTGTCCTTGTGTATATTTAACTTTATATGTATAAATATAATTTAAATTAAAATTGTTTGCATATTTTTAATTTTAATATATATTTATATATGTACTATATAAACACAAAGGCAATTGCTTAATATACTTTATTTTATTCATATTTAAACATCTAAAGAGAATTATATTCAATAATAATTACTTATTAACAACAAAAATATACTATATATATATATATACAAATGGAAAATAGAAAATGAAAAAAAAATTTGAAAAATTTGCGAAATGCTAACAAAAAAAAGCAGTTGAATGAAACAAAACAACCTTTAAATTAAGAAATAGTTAATATGCTAATCTACTACTTGTACTACATACTTACATACAACAATATAAATTATCGGAATAAGTTTAAACAAGAAAAAAAAGTGAAAAAGAAATGTCGAAAGTTAAAAGATGAATGAAACAAGCTAAGAAATATTCATGCAGTTAATATAACAGCAAAAAAAAACAACACCTGACGTAATAATTAATTAATTTTAATTAAAATACAATTTAACTTTAACGTTTAAATTAATGATTAAAATATATAAAAAGTTAAAGTAACGTAAAGAAATATTTCATAGAGAAAAAAATAAAGTAAAGTAGATTTAAATAAAAGTAAAAAGTAATTATTATAAAAAAGGATTTAAACACTGACTGTTAATTGTAAAACAATTTCTTTAATGATTATGATTTAAAATTAATATCAAGTATCTTTAAAATAAATTTTACTATCTAAAATAAAGCAAACCACTTAATTATCGGTATGAGTATAATTTAGCTTTTAAAGCCCCACTTACTTTAATTTTACAATTAAAAAAGTAAACAAGTAAAACATAAAAACGAGCGATTGAAAGAAATAAAATCTACAATATCTAGGTTTAAAAATTAGAAAATCAAATACAACAAAAAGATGCATACATACAAATAAATATATAAATATATTACAAATACAAATTCATTTATTTAATGCGTGTAAGGGAAATGTCCAAGTAAATTACGATTTAATATTTAAATTTTGTAAAAAAAATTTAGCAATGCTTTTATTTAGAAAAACAAAAAATTGAAAACAAAAACTCTGATTTGAACTGTTGAAAATTTTGCAAATAAAGATTTTTTAATGTATTGTAATAAAACAAAGAATGGAACATTTTCGATTTTATTTTAAACAAAAATTTAGATTTGTAAAACTGTTAAATTTTAAAATTACTCTTATAATCTTAACTTGTATTAGAAAAAAAGCGGCAAGCAATAAATTCATTTAGTTTTGTACGGCACTTTGTTATACGTTTTAATGTGTTTTTCATATGACTCGTTTCTTAACCCTCGCAAATTTCCTCTTCCCAGATATTTATTTCTTCTACGTGTAACTACATTTCTACTTTTAGTATATGAATTTATTCAAGTTACCGTCACTAATCAAGCGGGCATTATTCAAACCTGCTAAAAGTATATATTACTATCACATAAGGACGAAGCTAAATCTCTGAAAAAGATTCATGGCATGACTTCTCGCGCCCATTTAAAATATTGGCTCAAAAGCCCATGAAAAGCCACGTCATAAATTTTTCTCACCGCACATGCCTTCATGTGTAGAGTTCATATTTACATTGAAAACGCAGTTGATTTAATTAAAAGTACGTCACTAAATCTGGATCAAAAATGTTTGTTCATTACAAAATTTTATCGAATGATAATCGAATTATATCCAATTTTGTTGAAATTAGTTCGGAACTTGACAAAATCAATTGGATAGAAAATTGCATGAGTTTTTATGACGCCGCGAGGGTAATATTCGAAAGAAGTCTACTCATAATTTCGATCTTCCTGAACTCATAATAACATTAATTTGTTGTTTGAATAAATATCCGCTGCTAATGACGTAACCTAAAAGATATATTAATAAAAACTTTTAATAAGTAAAAGTTGTGGTTTTCTTAATTTTTTTTTTAATTAATTTATAATTTTATTATGTATTTGTTTTGGCCTCTTGCATAAATATGCAATTTATTGCAAAACAAACAACAATTTTTAGCAATTTAATGAAAAACTTGAATACACACACAAAACAACCACAACCAACAATTTTAAACTTAAAATAAATTAAAGTAAAATAAAATAAAAGCATAAAGAAATTGACTGATTTAACAAATATGTGTACTTTAAGAACGCATACAATATGAGCTAACAACAATTGTACATTTTATTTAAACGATTTTTAGGCGTATGTTGTAATTTAAATCAGTAATATAAGATTTTTATTGTCTATCTATTTAAACTCTAAATTTACGGAAAAGAATCGAGAGAAAACCAAGAAAAAATATTAGATAAAAACAAGTATGTACAACTAAAATAAATCATAATTAATCGACCTTACTAATAATTTGTTTTTAAAGAAACAATAGTCGACTTTGAACAGAACTTGACGTTATGTTAAAGTCGACGATGTAAAAAGTTTTGTTAGTCACGAATTTGTTTTTTTTTTTCACCTCACAAAACCACCTACTTGCACTCTTGTAGTATGTAGGTGTCAAAAATATTATGTTTACATGTGCAAATGACAAATTTGCGATTGCCGAAAATCGAAAATTCTTCAAAAGTCGATTGAAGACATTTTCTGAAACGTTTGCGGAAAATTAAAGTTTTCCGCTTTGCTAATGCGACAAAAATATCAAATTTATTATTGATATTAAAAAAAAGTTTAAGAAGTCACATTAAATGAAGTAAACATAGAATTTGTGCTTTGGTGAAAAAGGTATTTTATTTACTTTAACAAAATCGACTACAGTCCTTACCATGAGAAAGTATCGCTTATTAGCCACTTGTTACAAATACATAGTGCAACAATTGATTTCATATCATGTTAGATAGTCAATTTTTTTTTTGGAAGCGCAATATTGAAATAAAGTTGAGTTGCATCATAAAAAAAGAACAAATTGGGGTCACTCGAAGAAAATATATTTGCTTGCATTGACTATCTCAGGACTAATTTATATTTATCCAGAATATGTGAAAATGTATTTCGTATCCGGTCCCAGCTTTGGCCATTCACGTCAGGTTTTTTTTTTGTAGCCGATTTGTAATGATTTCCTTTATTAAAAAGATACTTGTAATGTGGCGAAATAGGCAGAGATTCGGATTAAGAGACTCAAAAAATATTTTTTTTGTTACTTGGACCAGTTTATGTTTCTCTTTTTATTCGATCATAATTGGTGGGGAATAAACTCTGATTTGCCTTCAACGATTTAAAAAAACCATGTGTCAACGAAATAAACGGTAAACACTATTTTTAAGAGAAAATCGGTGTTTAAAGCAACTGACTTACTGATACTTGGCTCCGATTCAGCTATAAGAAATCCAAAAGAAGCACTTAGTCTGGTCTATTATAATTTATATACATATAAACATATGTACACAAAATAGTTTATGCAACAGTTGAAAAATTAAAAATTGTTTCTTTAAATAACTATCTACTATAATAAGTTCCAACAGTGCATGATTGTTGCTATATTGCAATATGTGGAGTATTTATCTGTAGTGTACGAGTGTCACAATACAGTCTAAACTAATTTTCAGTAAAATTTTCAAGAGGAGCCATTGAAGCAGATAAAGTTTTTGTATATATATGTATACAATGATATATATTATGACAAAAAAAAACATTGCTAAATACAATGTAATGTTCTCGATTAGAATCCCAATGAATAGAATCATAATAAATATACCATTAATTTGCTTACTGTGTCTTACATATTTTATAAAGTCACGTTTGTACCGTATTTTCACAGCCAATAGAAAGAACCTATCCCCATTTGGTGCGGATGGGATATAAAGTTACGCATGTAACGAATTTTTACAACCAGCTGTATTTTATCAATAATGCAGCAATCAAGTATACTTTGGTCGCTATAATTGTAGGAAATGATGAAGACAACAATCGATTTGGTTCTCATAATTGTCTTGAAGATGCTAAGTGGTGTTAGTAAAAAGAATTGATTACACTTGTTTACACAAAAAACTCAAAAGGAAAAATGATTGTTTCTAAAGTAAATTAAAAAGCTGACTCCAAAAATGATGTTTTTTTTTTGCAGCAGCATATAGTAACCATATTTTTTACTTTATTTTAATACAAAAGATTCATTAAAAATTATACAAACAAGATAAGACTTTGGCAAATTTTTAATCCGTGCGTATATTATAAGAAATACAAGCAAAAAAGTCCTTTAAATGTAATTACAAAATATTCTAAAAATTCAATCGATTAACAAATGCATTACTTTTCACTACAGGAGGTAGTGATCGACTACATGACGTTGAAATAATGCAATCGACTTTCATAACTTTAATTTCAAAATCACGGCCACTTGTGGGTTCAACATTCAATAAAATTTTTTTTTCATTCCATCCAGTTGAAACTCAAAGCATTGGGTATTTACTTATTACAATTTTTCAGAAGGTGTTCTCAGCAACAAACCTTTTAAAAACTAAACCTGCTGAATAAAACTAATATCATTTTTGAATCATTACGTCACTTAAGTGTATCTTAAGAAAAAGTCTTAGTTTTTATTGGAGCACCAATTTGACTAAAACTTGTAAGCTATGTTGTTAGTTAACAGCAAATGCATATAAATAAATCATGGTATTTTGACAATTTCCGTGCTGAATGGTGTTTTTTACTGAAGTAAAATAAGAAAATACAACAAAGCTACAACACAAAACAAATACCTACCAGTTAGTACTCATCATCTTATAAGTAACATTCATTTTAGACAAAAGTAATAATAATGAAGTAATTAAATGTTAGTAAAATCTATTCTATGCAACTTAATTTAGGAAAAAAAAGTGGAAGAAGCAAACGACGTCGGTGACGACGACGACTTACATTAAAAATAGTTATTGTATTTCTACTGTACAGTACTGTAATTTTTCAAAACAATTGATCGATTTTTAGATCCTTTTATCTCTGGCAGAGCTGTATAATTGAAATAATTCCTTTTGGAATCATTCCACCCACGTCCCCTTCACTTTCTTGAAGTGACTTTACTTTTCAATATCCATTGACTTAAATAACCAATGGGAATTATAATTTTTGGACAGGCCTCTGTACTTGAATTACAAATAGATTGGAGTGAGGATACCTGTAAAGTAGATAAAAAAAAAGGAATTTTAAAACTGAACATTTCACATATTCCATTAAACATGCATTATGTCAATTTCGTAGTGTAATTGAAATTCAAATGAATTTGACGTTTCCATAATCAGTAATGGAAATTTTGACTCCTATTGTTTGCAATTCATGAATTGAATATGAATTTCGTTTGGTGATTAATGCCTATCCTCTATCGTGATGGGAGTGGGAAAGAAAATTGTTTTAAGAATTGTGCTGGGGATTGGAAATGTATAAAAACCTTATGTAATTTACTGCTCCAATCTGTTCTGCTACATTGTTATATTTCTAAAGTTTTCCCCTTTTCTTAGTTTGTTTAATTTTTAATTTCTTTCTATGAATTTTTTAATTATAATGAACACAGTGCCTAAGTAATCAAAATATCTATCAAGGACATTGTTACTAAATATGAAATATTAATTAAATAAAAAAACTAAATGAAATGAGATGATAATGATGAAATTTAAGACGAAACAAATTATGAATATTTAAATAAGTGTAAGCTCCACCAGAGTTTTGTTAAATTTACTTAACATTTAAACAAATAGCATAAAAATATGTAAGTGTTTAGCTCAGTATAAAGAAAATACAAGAAAAACCGAAATTCGTAAATTTTACATGGACATTTTAAATTGTTGCCTCTTTTTGTTAATATTTCTTTTAATTATTTCTTACACACATTACGACGCGTACATTTGAATGTTTAATTTTTTTGAATAATATGATAGTAATGTAGGTATTTCATTATCCTTTTTTTATGTTAATTTAAATAATTATTAATTACAAAAACTCGGTTTTGATTCAAATATAATACTACTAATATATGTTTTATTTTTATCTACAAGAATATACTTTTTTAGAACTTTTGGTAAAAATTTATTATAATCTTTGCCGTTATAATTTAAATATAAAAAAATAAACCTATGTATAATTTAGCTGGCATTTGAGTATTTATATAAAATACATTTTTATAGTTTGTATGAAATTTCAGCATATTAAAAATTTTGAATACAAAATAACAAATTTTATACATTTTCTTTTGATGAAAAAAAAAAAATATATATATTTATTGGTTTCTTTGTTATCAGCTGCAATAAACATGAGGTGTATGGATAAGACTACACGATTTTTATTTCTTAAGCCTGTTAGGCTGTTAGGGTGGTAATGGTAAATGTTATAGGAAAAACATAATGTAGTCCAATGAATAAAACATTTTAGGTCGGCCAAATTCTTCTAACAGTAAAACTTGTTGAAAATTTTTGGCTGGATGTTAGGAAGTAAAAAACCGAAGAGCTTACTATTAACGGGTGGCCGTTTAAAAAGGTTGAAAATTGATTTATTTTCATGTACTCGAAAATTATATTGGTCATTCTTTTACAAACCGCACACCTATGGCACGCTAGAGAATTTTGATTACACCCGAAATTTTTACGATTTTAAAATAAAAACTTTTAAATATTTGTTTTAAAAATCTACTTTTTTTACAAATTGTAAATCCAATATTCTTTTCCTTTCCGTCCAGATATATATATGTACTTACGAACAGGATTTTAGAAGATTTCGAGATGCAATTGATGGATTTTCAATCTAGTTCGATATGGAAACAAAAATTCATAGATTTAAGAATCATTTTGGAAGAAATCGAAAGAGATAGATTAATTGGACCAGAGAAATGCTGAAAATGAAATACTAGCAACTTGGAAATCTATTCCAGATAATTTTCTTGCCTTAAAAAAATAGCAATTGCTATTTTAACAATATTTTCATAAACTTATTCTTGTGAAACATTGTTTTCTTCAATGAATTTGATTAAATCAGACATGAGAAATAGACTAACAGACGATAGCAGTGCCTCTTGCATTTTATTAAAAGCTACGAGTTATGAGCCAAATATTAAATATTTATTATCCAGCATACAACAACAGAATTCCATTAATAATGACATTTTAAGGTTTTTTTTTGCAAGTACATACTTAGATCTTCAATTACATAAAAAGATTTAAAAGATATCGGTGAACAAACTAGATGTTTATAAAAATTAAATTTTGCAGTGTACTTGTGGCCACGAAAAAATAGAAATCGGTGAATAACTTCAAATATTATTTCGTTTGCGTAAAGCTGATACTATAACATAAAGATAGACTAAACAAAGGAAAATTGACTGTAAAAAGACGAATTTGGGACCGATTGATTGATTGATTAATTTTTTCGACAATTTGTTGAGTTTAGTCTCTATGTTTTTTGCTATTTTAGTATTATCAGAATAAGTTTGTTTAAAACTTCTGATAGCTCAGAATGCACCGGTTATTGTGGAAAGAAACGAGCTCGAAAAACTTACATTTCTGTTTTTGTTACCATTAGATTCAACAAATTGTCGAAAAAATTAATATATTCAGAAAATGTTGCATTGGATTCACTCATTCAATCGTTCTTAACGTTGTCATTTTATGTTTTACTTTTTGCGTAGAAGTATCAGCTCTACGAGCATGAAGTAAAATTATTTGTGTTTATTTTATTTCTATTTTTTTGTGGCCACAGAATCAAATGTAAAATTTGATATTTTTAAAATCTGGCCTGTTTTCATCGATATCTTTTGAATCGCTTACTCAATGGAATATGTTATCATGTTATTTGACATTTTAATACCTTTAATTTGGTGCCAAGCTCGTTGAAATTGGACATTCATAGCTCAAGATATAAATTTAAAGTGAAAGAAGGTCGAAAAAATTAAAAAAAAACAATATCTCTAAAAATGTACCATTTTAAAAAATTTTTAATTTCATTTCTGAATTTAACAGGAAAAAGTACATTAGAAAAGTAACTTCTGATCGATGGAACATTTTGAGTGTAAACTAGTGTTATTTTTTATTTTATTATATTCAAATTTGGATTTCTTTATTTGATTTCAACTACATTTTATTTAAAATTTTTTTTTGAATAAAGCATTAATTTTGTACCACAAAAACATTTGTTTATCATTATAGTTCTTAAATTTATTTACATAAACATATATATAAGGCCTTGTTTCTATTTTATCTTCACGGCACGCGTCATATTATTATACATAAAAAAAATTTATGACACGCAAGCTGTAAAAGGTTCGCCATCACTAGAAAAAATAGTTTGTAATATGACAGGTAAAATAAATAAATCATACGCGCATGATTTCCCCATACAAAACGAATTTTGATCGCGTTGATGGCTGCATGAGGTCCATGGACAAAGACGTTTTATTCGTCATAGGTCGGCAAAACTCTTCCGAAGTTAAAACTTGGTTGGTACGGTTGAGTTTCGACCACAATACGATACTAGTACATAAAATTACTTGACCCGTATATTTGGATATTGCTGAAATACTTTTTTTCAAAAATATTCACACATGAATTTTCGATAATTCCCTCGATTTTGTCAAAACTATTCATACTTGAAGTCTATTATCTCCAGTTGTACTGATCCGATCAATGTCGATTTTTTTTATTTAATAGTCCATAACGTTACCGCGAAGGTAAATTAAAAAAAAAAAATTATATTGTCAACAAATGAAATTCAACTGAATTTGTTAGAAGATACAGGAAAAAAGTTTAATCGCATTTGGAGAAGTCCGTTTTTTTTCTGAAATTCGTGCGGTTTGTAAAAGAACGTTCGATATGTAGCTCAAATTGAAAAATGCGTGGCCCTTAAATGTAGAAGAGGAAAATTTAAATGGATTTTGGCCTATCTGCTTTAAGATTTGACCACTTCAAATCGTTTAAAAAGCTTATCCGAATATCCAATTTTTGATCAAAATGCCCCCTTTTTTCTTAGAAAAAAAAAAATTCTTCAAAAAATATGTTTTCACGAAAATTTAAGAAGAAACAGATTTCCGCACGTTAAGACAATCAAGTTATAGTGCAATGAAGTTGGCATGTTTTGGTTAATTTCACGTTTTTTTAATCGATATTTAGCACCATGATTAAAAAATTTTAGCATGTGATACTACATACAAAAACAAGCATATTTATCCTTATGTAAAATTCGACGATTTTACCCTTTATCTGGTGGCAGTTGGTACGTGTAACTGTTTAAAGAGGCCGAAGATCGTACTTTCATTTCTTTAATGAGTATGTGGTGCTTGCAGGCACTTACATATATGTATGTTGATTGATATTTTGTATACATACATACATATATGTAATATGACTTTATTTTAAAATTTAATTGGCTATTTTGAGACTTTTTGACAAAATTTGTTGTTCCTTATGACTTTTTACAATTGAAGTTTTTTTATATTTTTTTAAATGAAAACAAAATTCAAAAATTTAAATAAGCTGTATTCCATTGAAATTGGAGTGTACTTCATTATTTTCCCCCCTCCCCACCGTTTTTAATTGTAATTTAAAAGAGATTAAAACGAATTCTTAACTGGTTTTTGTGTGTGACTAAAATGATGTTGGTTTTTGTGTCCATAAATGCTGGAGTGGTGTTCTGTAAGGTGATAGTCGATAGTTGATTATCAACTATCGCACTTTTGCTCTCTGTAAGGTGATTGTTAACTTGTTTATCGCTTGCTTATGTAATAGCTATTAAGGTGTCGTTTTCAAAAACGACAGTCAAAAAAGCGACAGTCAACTATCACCTTAGCGAATACTACTCCTGGTTTTAGTCTGTCAATTGAAATGTTATGTTTAGGGTTGCCTTTTTGGAAACATTTCGATTACTTCTAAAGGTCCTTCATAACGGTTCTGTAATGAAAGCTAACGAATAAAATTGGCTTAAGTTTACTTTAGCTATCATTCAGCAATTTTTATTATACAAAACTATTTTCATTTGGTTTTCAATTTTAAGAATAAATGTGCAATCAAAAAGTGTTGCTCAAATCTGGTTTCAGAGATATAACCATTGGAACTTTGCGGAAACATCATTATATGTTGGGAATCCCTGAATGGATATCAAAAATATGGGTGTCGTAAGAAAGATAATTTAATGGCCTACAATAATGGCAAGGAAAACTTTGAAATTGAACCTGTAGTTGTGGGGATATGGCGATATTTATGAAATTTTGACCAATTTTTTTTGAAAATGTGTTAATAACCTATAACTTTTTTAGAATTTTAAGAAAGCTTAATTTGTTTCCTTTCAAATGGTATATTGTATATTCCAAGTTCTTTTATATTAACCCCCTTTTTTACCGGAAAACAAAAAAATTTATTCAATAATTCATATGAAAAGTATGTATTTATGGACAAAAACAATAAAAAGCAACAACAACATCGACTGGTACAACAACAATAATTATTATAAGACGATTCTCATTATAAAACTTAAAATTTTTGTTAGTGTTTTTCTTTGAGCTCATTGGTCCACAACTTTTTTAATGCAAATAAAATAATTTTACTTTTATTTCATTATATTTCGACGTTTCGGTGGGGTGTTTCCACCTTCATCAGGGTTTTTATTAATTAAAACCTAAAGACATAATTTTACATTAGTTCTATTTATAATAAACAAGATCTTATTTAACAAACTTACTGAAATAAAATTTTTGACATTCACATATTTTCTTTAACGTAACATTAATTTGAATTAAACATTAAAAATCACAGAATTAATTACATGCCACTAAATTAACTGCGGACTCAACAAGTAAGAATTGAGAATTAATTAAATGCTTGCCTGATAGTCCAAAAGCCCGATTTAGAAAAGTCGAGTGTATAAGATTACAGGATAAGATTTACGGGAATGATAGTAATGCATTTTGGTGAAACTAACCAACCAGGGTTGCCTTGCCAAAGCCTGTCCCGATGCCCGAAAGTTCCCGAATTTTAGTCAATTTTGTTGTTTAATTAAAAGGCTCGAAATGTATGCCAAATGATAGAACTCGAAGAGGCCTAAATGTAACATATAGAGTTGCATCATGGTTTAATGATGGACCATGGAGTTTTTTGGTCAATTTCATCAATGAAAATCATTGTGTGTCAAATGATAGAACTCGAAGAGCCTAAACTGATATTCATATAAGGTTGCCTCGTCGAATCATGGGCTGCCACCCGTTTTTAGGGCCAATTTTCTCAAATGAGTAGCAACCCATGTTTGGGACAGGATTCGACAAGGCAACACTATATATTCTATTTAGGCTATTCGGTCTATATCATTTGAATTACATTTCAAGCTGTTATCTTCATTAATGAAAATTGACCAAAAAAACCGGTGAAAACCCATGTTTGGGACCGGATTCAATAATGCAACCCCATATAACCCTTACGTTGATAACGTGATCACAACGGTTTTACAAAAAAAGTTGTCAAATAAGGCATTACCATATCAATTATTTTCCAAGTTTTGAGAGCTTTAAAAGTTTTTCAAAAACTTCCATTTATTACTTGTTTTACGATTGTTGGCAGTGCCTTGTTAATTTGTGACTTGTGTTCTTTAAAACTTTTTTTGTGATATTATGAATCGACGAAAGGCCGATACGTTCTCAGCGACAAATTGAAAGAAAAATATCCATTTTTGGAAAGCACTAAAAGTAATAGTGATGTGTTTTGTAAAAATTGCAATGGAAATTTTCAACAAAACACAACAACGCCTTGTTCGTAGCTTCTTCCAGCCAAAAAGTTGACGAATTTTTCACTTCAACGTTTGATAGCGCCACAACTGCAATTGAAGGCACATGGACATCTCACATTATTAATGGAAATCACAGTTTCGCATCGGCAGATTGTACTACGAAGATTTTTCGTATATGTTTTAGACAAATAACCAGCAAGTTTTAGGCTTGGGGCAGCAATAGTGGAATATGTTCTTTATTTACCCGGCTCGACCACCTCTTAGGAACGAGTATTTGCTTCCATGAACAAGACGTTGACAGATGAAAAATCTTAGCTAAAAGTAAAAACTTTAAAAGCCATTCTAACCATTAAGATCAATTTAAACATGTCATGCATTGATTTTTACAATTGGATAAAAAAAACCGGATATGTTGCGAAAAATCAAAGCGAAAAACAAGCATTTTATTGAAACTGAACGAATCGAAAATGAATCAGACCAGGAATACATGGACGAAGAGCTCTGATTAAATTTATGTAAGTACCAAAATATTTATTCATACACAACAATTACTATCTGATCTCCATCAAAAAGAAAAAAAATGATCCTGTAATCAAACCTGTTTTTGAAAAATTAAATCCTGTAAAATGACATTTTTCCTCCAATTTTTCCTGTTTTTTCTTGAAAAATTTATGGCATGCTTAACCATTTTTTACATTTTGAGCATGGTACAATTATCATGGTAGCAGCAATTCTGACTGACAGTTCTTCTTCCTGCGTTTTTGTCAAAAGAGCCTCTTTTGTTTTTGCTTTTGTTTGATCTCTTCACAATTAAAAAACGTGCGATGTCGGAATTTTTCTTCTATTTTTGTTTTTCTTACTTTTACAGGCTGTATAACTTAAGTTTGATAGTTTGAGATAGTTCCACCATGTGTAGTTGTACCATGATTTTGAGCTGTTATCTTCATTAACGAAAATTGACCCAAAAACAAAATTAGCTAAAATTCTGGCATTTTCGGGCATCAGGACGGGCTTTGGCAAGGTAGCCAAAGTAAAACTTTTGTATTTAAAATTGTCCTCTCCCATCGGCATATATGCTTTTCGCAATGATATGCATGTTCTAACAGAAGAAGAATATACCTATGATTAATATGATTATACAATGAATATACCCTAGCATGAATTTGACGTTCTACTAAATTTTGACACTTATATAATAAAAAAGGGAGTTAATTACATTAAATAAAAGCAAAATAAGTAATGTCATAAATATATTCTGAGAATATGAGTGTTTGTGGAATTATAAAAGTGAAAAAGATAAAATAATTTATTTGAAAAGTGAAGCGTGGGAGGAAATTGGAAACAAAAATGTTGACATTTAGTAATACGAAATGCCTAAGCAAAAAACATACACATCATATTGTGAAAGCTATCAGCTGTTCTGACATGAACGTGAAGTATAGAAATTTTGTAAGAAATTTAACTGCTTGCGAAAATTATGACTGTATGGCAGCACAAAAACAAAAATTGCAGCCAAGAAGTTCAATAAATTCTTGTTGTTTTACAGAACTGTCAAGTTGGTTGGATTAACGATTAATTTTATATGATAACATTAGAATTTAGCTTGTTAAACTACTTCAATTTCATTATCAACACAAAACACATAATTTCATCAATTCCTTTCTTTTCAAAATGCTGTATTTTCTGTTTTTCTTTCAATGACAGAACCATGAACGTTAAACACAAAAACAGTTTGACGTGAACGTCAGTTGATGATGTGATGCATCTGATGATGCTTCCTTTTCCGATTTTTTTTAAAATGGTGGTTTTCAGTGAAATTTACATAAACATATTGTTTTCAGTGAAATTTTATTCTTTAATTGTGATAATTACATAAACTAAAAGTTCATTTTGTTTTTATTTGTGTTTGTTGAGCCTTTTTTTTTTTAAATTTCTCCTAAAATGTCATTTCGCACGCAAAGACGAAGCCGAGACGCCAATACGTCTCAAGACAATTTATTAAACTCTAGCATCGAAATGAAATCTCCTTCGCCAATTTGTACAATTCAACCCAGAAAGTTACGTTTTGTGTCACCTCGAAACTCTTGTGATGAAGAATTAGAGAAAATTAACAAAACAACAAAAAATCTCAATAAACAAAATTCTGATTCGCCGCCTTACAGAAAAGTGCGAGCTCTCAGGTAAGATTGCAACAGAATGGTACTTTTATACATTTAGAGTTTGAGAATACTAAAAAAATTTACCTCCAGGCTCTTTGATACTCCCGCTACACCAAAGACTATCATACAAAAATCATCTGGTAAATGTTTTAATTATCTTTCGGCTGCAGCAGCTGCTGATATATCGCGCAAGGAAGCGATTCAGATGCTGACTGCTGAACGTCCGAAATCATTGCCGCTGCACAATCGGGCGTTGGATAATATCATGCAACAGCAGACAGCTAATGTTAATCCCTTTACACCGGATAGTAAGTGATATGTTAATCTGACCTCAATTATATTAGAATAAAACTCAGAAGAACACTTAAAATTTGCTTTCATCTTTTTCGCTAAATCTTAAGAACCTGTACCGCTTAAATCCAGTAGAGAACCTGTAGAACGAGGTCAAGGTTGAAATCGTAAAAAAAAAATAATACAAATATGGACGATCTTTTGTCTGCCGCATGGAAAGATTGGTATGCCATCAAAAACAGAGGCTACAGCACAAGATCTCAATGATCTAAATGTTTTTGCATACCAAGAAGTCAATTTTAACACGATATTTTCTCTTTTTTCCAGATTGTGCCATTTATGTGTCCCGCTCATTTCGTCGGTTTTTTTACATTTTGATAATTTTTTTTTTTTTGTGAGTGGATTATTAGTGAAGTTCGTATTATTATTAAATATGAAGGATATATCTTTGCAAAAAACCAAACACTTGTTGTTTGTTAATATTTTTTACGATACTGTAGCATAACAAAGAAAATATCAAAAAGTGTGCCATTTATATATCCATAGCTGTAAATTCTATGCATTAAGAAGTTGACGTGAGGTTTTTCTTGACCCCCTCCTCCCC
This sequence comes from Meiosimyza platycephala, assembly GCA_963662105.1. Taxonomy (NCBI): domain Eukaryota; kingdom Metazoa; phylum Arthropoda; class Insecta; order Diptera; family Lauxaniidae; genus Meiosimyza; species Meiosimyza platycephala. The sequence continues at coordinate 78,348,336 of OY759210.1, forward strand.
CTTGGTGAGATTTTGCTGGACCCCCTCCCCCTATTTTGACTCGCGCAATTAATGGCCGTCCCCTTATCTGTGTCGCTCTGTCTGACCAATTTTATTTTTTTAGCATATAGATTTGGTAAAAACTCTAATACTGTAACTGATACTTTTAGATGTTATGAGTCTGTCAATTTTAATAATTTGTTTAGTAATATAGAGGCAACAGACTGTGCCTATTCCTCGTCCAATGAATCGGAATTAAAATTAAATTTTTTAAATTCTACTTGACTGAAACTGTATATCGAATCACGAGTGACGTTTAACTGTGCCGATATTTCCAATGCTATACGACTAAAACAACTTACTTTGAAGGCATATCCCGATAATAGTTCTCTTAGCAGCACACTTATTTATAACAAATACTGATACAATTCAGTCAAAATAATGTCAAAAATTAAAAAAAAACTGGCAAGACCAACTGATAATTTCTCTTATTGAAATTTTTGTTTCTTACCGTCTCCTACACCTATCTCCAGTTTTCTTTCGAAGATTTTACCAATAAAAATATTATATTTTTTTTTGATTGATCAACTTTATTTAGCATAAATGCCATTTATCCATAATTTAAATTTACAACTTTGTTTAACATTTTCCTAATTTTCAATTATGCTAATTTTTAATTCTTATTTCTATATACATATTTATATAATTTAAATTTCGTTATTTTTGACATATTCTACAATTTTTCTTTTAAATGCACTTAGTCGCATTTCATTTTTGATATCGGTTGGCAAATTATTAAAAGCTTGGAAGCCTATATAATTAATAGTTCGTTGCCCTCTTGTGGTTCGGGCTCGTTGTATTCTAATATCGCCGACTCTTCTTAAGTTATAAAATGTTCCGTCATATGTTCTCATACTATCACTTAGATACGTTGGGCACAATCCGTTTTTCATTTTGTATATAAATATCATCGCGTTCACAAAAAGTCTCTGACTAACACTTAGCCAATTTAGCAAGTTTAACATATATGCTATTGGGGTGTAATTGTCGCATTTCAACACTATCCTCATAGCTTTGTTTTGAAGAACCTGCAATCTGTTCTATTGATATACAAACAGCACACTACTGCAATATGCAAAGTGCGGTTTTATAATAACATTATACACTTTCCCAGCACAGTTCATTGATAACTTTTTCCTTATTTTCCTCAAAACACCAATTTTTTGCGATATTTTTTTACATGTATATTCAATATGGTCGCCTAACATCAACTTATGGTCCAACACTTCCGAGATATTTGATTTTATCAACTTTATATTCTTATATAGGATAATGTCAAACGTTTGGGGGTTGATGTGATTTCTGTACAATTTTTTTTTTAAATAATCCTTCCTTTTATTTATACCCATTCATATTTTGCACTACGTAAATATTATTCTTAAAACAACTTGCTTTCCGATTGCTACAATAATACTACTGAAAAATATCTATAAGTCCTAGGCCGAAAATTTCCAACCAATTGTGAGCTTACCTGTTGTTTTTTTCAAAGAAAGACTTAAGATAAATTACATCCTGTCGGTCTTCTGACGTACTCCATGTCGTGTGAATGTTGACTTTTGTCACTAAGTGTACTGTTCGTATTTTCGCCGAAAACCCAAATATGTAAATGGTTCTAGCTCCAATTATACATTTTCTGACTGTGTTGTCAAAATTCAGCCCATCTCTAGATGGTCTAGTGAGTACTTAATTTTTATTAATCATTAGGAGGCTAGTATGCCGTCTCTAAAAGTTTTTCGATAGCTACTTTAGGAAGCTCTCATTTGAACAATTGTCACGTTTTACGTAATAACTTTCGCATTTTTAACCTAACTTTATATCATATCCACGTTTGGACCGTGGATGGAATTGAGAAAGGTTTATGGGAGGCAGACTTTATGTATGCGTTTTTAACAATTTGGACAAGGACATAAGTTCCATTCTTAAACAGTGGCCTCTGCTTTATTGTTCTTAAGGGATATGTGATCTCTGCTAATGAAGGTGGGTACGAGGTCAGTCGCTGTGGTCATCCCTGAAGATCGGCGTATGGCGAACACTGGCAGGCGCATATGGATGTTGATTAACGCCGAAAAATGTTCTTTGCGATGGACGAGCTGGTCATCTTTGATTTTAGGTTTCTGTTTTTGTTTGAGCTTGTTGCGAGTCACCTAGCGAATTATTTCGTAAACTGTGCGATGGTCTCTGATCTCTGCAGCTTTGGCTGCAAAGTCGTTGTACATTTCTGTTTGTATTTTTTGCAGGGAGTTTTTACTTATTTATTAATTCCGCTATAAATATGTTCGATATATGTCTCTAGCCTAACGTGACCATATGATCCGCGTTTCGCGGAGCAAGTCTGCGTTTTTGATTTTCTGCTCCACGCGATCCGCGTTTTCATCAGAAATAATAAATCTCATTTTGCTAGGGTTTTCGGTGAGTGAGGACCTTTTTTGTATTTTTTTAGTAAATACAAATAACACTGTGGAACAAAATTTTGTTTGCAAAAGTCTACTCGGATCTGACGCTGCGGGGTGAAAATATAGGCCAAAACAAGAAACAATTTGGCTCAGTTTGTTCAAGTTGGCTCAAATTTTCGAGAAATGAACCTTTGAATCAATTTCGATTGTGTGCTAAACTGTATTTGTTCCTTTAGCTACTTTCAGCTACTCTAATATTGAATGGTATTTATTTGGCTTGATGAAAGAAACAAATTATAAGCCAAATATTTTCTTATGTGTTTTTAAATTCTGAGAATGAATATGGAATCAAAAAGTGACGCTTGGATCTGGATTCGGAGATATAGCCTTCGGAAGTTGCGAATATATTTTTTCTAAAAATCTATATAAGTCAGAAACGCCTGCATTGATTTCCAAAATAGTAAGCTACAATATTGATTTGAAAATTTTTGAAATCCGGCTCGTAGTTTTCGAAATATTACGACTTTTCTGGAATTTGGACCGATTTTTTTTAAAAAAACCGTTAGTTTTCCAAAAAAATTCGTTCTTACTCTAAAGTCTTATTAACATGTTTATAAAGCTCAATTTATCGCCTTTAAAATGGTATAAAATTTAAACAAAAATTTCTGACATTAACCCTTTCTAACCGAAAAAATGTTACTTTGTTTGAGAATTTGGTGCTCTTACTTGCCGAAAATGCACCCAAAAGATCTGATTTGTTAGTGGAAGTTGTAGATATTGAAGAGATGAACAAAACCCCAGCATCAGATGCAATAAAACTCAGTTGAAAAAACCACATGAATCTAGGTGCAAAATTCAAATGTTAATTTCTCGAAAACTTGAACAAACTGAGTCAAATGGTTTCTTGTTTTGGCCTATATTTTCACCCCGCAGCGTCAGATCCGAGTAGACTTTTGCAAAAAAAATTTTGTTCCGCAGTGTAATTGGTGAAAGTAAATAAATATTTGATTTTCCTTAAAAATAATTGGAAATTATCTGATTTTGCTACGGTTTTCGGAATATGAAAGTAATGACCTTTTTTTAGAACAAAAATTTTTTGGAATTAAAAGAAACGAATCTTTAAAAAAAATTTCATCAAAAAATGTCCTGCTCCGCGTTTTGATGGAAATTATCTGGATACGTCACTCTAGCCTCTTGTTTGCTCTTCATCCATTGCGCCTTTTGTTGCTCTAATTTTTTTTACGATACCCAGGTTTGCTTTAATCGTACAGCTACTAAACGCAAAGTTAAAGTTTACTTTGTAGTAAGAGTTCGTGAGTTAATTTCGAGGTATTTTAATAATGGATATTATAAATTGCTCTTTTAGTTTCAAATAAGAAGGCTCAATGAACTAAACTTTTTAATAAAAGTTTTATTTGCCTCTTTTGGTACTTACTTTTTTTTAAATTGTTATTTTAAAAATATGTTAACGTATCGTCGCTTTTTGGGGCATTGTTTGTCAAAATACAGAAAAATATTAAATAACTACAAACAAAAATAAAATTGACGAAGAAAACATATACATTAATTAATACAATATGTATTTCCTTAATGATAACATTTACTGTTGCAGAAAGTAATAGGAAAAAGGAGTAAAAAAGAAAGCCTGTCCGCTTTTATTATTCGTGGAAAAATAGGTTCGTTCCTGAACTTTTTCGGTAAAATCCTATAAAACTGTCAAACTCGAGAGAATAAGAAAGTTGCGCTCTGTGAGCGAGGAAAAATGTAAAAAGTCGGGAACGCACAAAACCATTTATTTAACCCAAGAACTAAACGTCAAAATTTTTTCCATGTATTTGGAACAAAAATTAAGTTTTCTAAGTACAGACAATAAGTAAACATCTTAAATTGAATGTAGTTAAACAATAAATTCAGTTCTATAAATGCAAAGAATAAAATGGAAAGTTTTATTTTTTGGGTAAAATCCTGTAAAAACCTGCAAATTATACTAATGCATTATTGTACGGGAACGCAGCTAATATTTGTAATTAGCTGATGCAATAAGAAGAATAAATTAAAACTAAAATAAAAGAAACTCTGTATCAAAAAATAATAATTAAAGTAAACTTTAAACTAAGTATATTAAATTCTAAAAATTAGGAAATCACTTAATTTATTGTTCTTATTTTCTCTGTCTTTTTTCCAACTAAAACTAAATTGTAGAGACAGCTAACATTTTCTGCATCTTATTTTGTCTGTTGTTATATTAAAAAAAAAAAAAATATATGTACAGACGTTTTCTACATTTCACTGCCGAGTGAAAGTGAAACGAAATCACGTGAACTTATATGAAATTCATATCAATTTAATTAATTACTTAATAAATAAAATTCTCTAAGTTCATCGACTAATAATATTTTAAAGAATCAAACTTTTAATGTTCATTTGTTTTATGTATGCTTTTAGGTCTGTTAGCGCATAACAAAAAACGTTGCCGCACGCAGTTTGGACGTGAGAACCTTAGTTTAAGTAATAAATCGCTCCATTCTTTCTTGAACACGGATGATGACATCAACAATCGAGACGACTCGGACCAAGCGCCAGAAATGCACCAGGCACCAAAACGTCTTGCTTTGCAAGATACCAATATCAGTCGCTATCAAAAAGAATTTATAGAAATATCATTAATTGGTAAGTAATATTCTCATAAAAAACCTACAAGGATGAGGCAATATCTCAAAAACTACTCGACAAATTTTCATCTGTTGTAAATTTTTTTAAGAATTTCACGTCAGCAAAAAAAAATGCTCCGAAAATCAATAAAACCAGGGACCCAAAATAACTATTATTTGCTTTTTTGTGATTGAAAAAATTTCCCGGGACCAGCTCTGAACAATTTTTCTTAAATATACCGAAATCGGGCACTATTAGCAACCGGGGACCACCTCTGGTGATGTCATAGAAACCATCCATTGGTGTGAGAAATTTAAAAAAAATGAGAGACTGAACATTTATTCAAAACAACATAAAAAATTATTTTTTACAAATTAATTAAAGATTTATCCAACGATAATTTAGTAGGAGTAAAACCTATTTGCGAATAGGCGAAGTAAAAGGAAAAGGCGGTTTGACTCCTTCGTATGGTGAATAAAATCTGGACACTTATTAAAGAAAATAGTTTTAAAGTCGAGCGTTACTGACAACAAAAGTTCTAATAGTGAAGAGTAATGGAATGCTTTGTCGAGTGTTAGGCGTCAAAATTATTGTATAATATTCACATCTAATCGCAAAAATATAAGCGAGTTGCAGCGTCGTAAAATTATTTGCAAATTTTCGGAAGATTTTCCAAATAAAACTAAAAATGGAATTTTCCATCACTTTAAAGATATGGGATATAAAAAATCGAAGGATATTGAAGGATTAAAAAAGAATAAAAAAACACTTGGTTCTGGCAGAAAATGCGCGCTACAAGACAGCAAAGTTCGGGCTCAGATAAAGACAGATACAGTAGGCCGGGTTACAAAATCATTCCGACAACTAAAAAAAAAATATAATGAAGGTAAAAATACTACGTAAAAGTATTTCGAGAACATAGGAGTACAAATTAAAAAAAGAAAAACTAAGCCAACTACTACAGAGAAGCAGTCAAAAGAACTCAAATCTAGGTTGATTGCGTTTTCTGAAAAAAATTTCGCTGCATTTTTACCGAACATTTGCGGGATGGATGGCGAGAGGCAATGAAGGGCAGTCTAAACATTACTTTGAAACTGCTACCTACAATTTACCTGATAAGATGCATTCCCGAACTCCACAAATTTATGCAAAAATATCATCGACGCGATAAAGTAATTTTCTGACCGGATTTGGCTTTGTCACATTACGCGAGAGATGAATTGGATGATTTGAAATTGCGAGGCATTGAAATTGTGCCTAAAGATTTTAACCCACCAAACGTGCCACAACTACGATCAATTAAAATTTTTGGGCTAATTTGAAGCGAAGTATTTCTAGCAATGGTTATTGATAAAAAAATATTGATTGTTTAGTTAATACAAATAAATTAAAGCTGAAAAGAATCGATACAAATGTCATTCAGGAGTCTATGAGAAAACTACATCTGAAAATATGAAAAGAAAACCAATGTGGAATAAATTATTTTTTATAAATTATAATCGAGCTTAAATGTACTTAAATGAATAAAAAACAAATTTGAAAAAAAATTTTAATATATTATTTGAACCACTTAGCGTTTGACCAGATTTCATTCACCATACGTTACTAAATTATCGTTGGATAATTCTTTATACAACCTGCTTCGCGGTATTCCCTAATTTTGTTAGCTTAAAAAATTTTTTGACTAATAACCAACTAAAAATTAATTGTTATTGGCAATGAAAAAACAATTTCTTATGCATAATAGTTAAGAATCACCCAAAAAAATATTTATTGAAAAATAATAATTATCAATAATTAATATATTGTTACGAAATTTCATGTCCCTTTGACAGTAATTTCAATCTCTTACACTTTTCTGAGTTCGATCACTGGATTGTGTAATAATCAAGAAAAACGCAATCTTTATTTAATTATAAAATGGTTTAATTAAATCACAAATGTTAGTTTTTACACAGTACAATTGTTTATTTAATCTTTATATTCAAATTGTATACACAAACGTTATACTTTATTACTTAAAATCCACTATATCACTTTAGTACTTAAGATCCACTGTATTCCACTATTCAATATCAACTGTGTCTCTGCTGCTCATATGACAGCCTTTTATACTAAAGTCATCATTTGCTAGAACCATCTGCCGTTGTCTAGAATGTCGTTTCCAGTGCCTTCTAGATGGCGTTATTTTTCTACGGTCAGTGATGCAAGTATTTTTCTACGGTCAGTGATGCTAGCTAATATCGTTTAATAATTATTACGAGAATTTTCTGGCATAAACCAAATTTCGCTACACTGCCCTCCGCTTAAACTTGTTCGTCCCGAACAAGAGTCTCTTTGCAACAGCTTGCGCCTCCTTTTCCAATTCTTTTCTAGACGCTTCTTTTGCCTCAATTTCACGTTTTCGTTGTTCCTCTTATTCCGCGACATGTAACCGTCAGCATTGGTCGTTTACTCCATACTTTTCTTTGACAAGAACGACCGGTGAACTACACGGTCTTTCTGATTGTGCAATGACATTTTCTCGCGCCATATCCTCTATGAGGCCCGTTACTTCCTCTCTCTTAGCGCGTGCTAGCCTCTTTGGAGGTTGACGAATTGGCTGAAAGTTACCTGTATCAATGCGATGCTTGACAACTGATGTTTGGCCATTATTTTCTCCTTTGGACGCAAATACCCGCCAATTCTTTTGCCGAAACCTTTTCCCTTTATTTTTGTTCTCTGCAGACAACTCCTTCGTCCATTCTTTCGTCAATAAGGCCGACGATTTTGTTAAAGTTGTACCTTTTGTGTCCTGTTGGTCATTTTCACAACTTATAACAGCCGTAACTTTCTCACATAGTTCACCTTTTTGCATCCATTTCGGCGCATTTGTTGGATTCAAAATTTGCACCGGTATTTCGCCGTCCGCTCTTGTTTTTACTGGGGTCTTTCCAATCATCAGGTCTTTCCCTAAATTTTTCTCATCTGCTTCCACTAACCACAGGTGGCCTATCCCACAGTCTTCACTTGTTGTTTCTTCAGTGTTGGGTTCAATTCGACAGAGCTCACTTATGTAGACTCCTGCAGTTGTTAACTTCTGTCCAAAGCCAATGTCCAAAGGCAACTCTACATTGGCATACCTTAACTTATTTTTCTTTAGATCCAAATTGAAACCGTGTCGAATCATGAAGTCCACGCCGATGATAACCTCATCGGTGATGTTTGCAACAATAAAATCATGTTCCACAGTTTTGTTGCCGATAAGAATACTTGCTGTAACCTTTCCTTCTATTTGCGCAATTTCTCCTGTCGCTGTTCTCAATTGGATTCCATTTAATGGCATTACTCGTCGTCTATTAAATAAATCTGTCCTCACAATTGAGTGCGATGCGCCTGTATCCAAAGTCAGCTCACATGGTCTTTCATTGATTTTTCCACCGATGGTAAGGCAGTTGGAAGTTCGGCAGAGCTTCGAAACTAAGACTTTGGGACAATCATAAGTGGAAGTCAGCTCACGCCCCGCTGTACTGACTCGCTTTAACGACTGCTGTTCACTACCATTTTCACCATCGTTCACCCTATTTCCAATTTTTCTTCTTGGTGGACGTGATGCGGACCGTTTACGACGTGATTTGCAGTCACGTGCCATGTGTCCCTGCTTGCCACAGTTATAGCAATTTCCGCTGAAGCTACTGCTGGCGAACGACGAATTTTTGTTCTCAGCCTCCACCTCCATCCGACGAGTTTTCAATGATGGACGGCATGTCAACGCAATCACCTCCTCAGTAAGGGCAATTGTTACTGTTTCATAAAATGTAGTCTTCGGGTTCCTCATTGTCTCGCGTTTTGTCTCTGAGTCACGTATGCCGTCAATAAACGCCTCTATTTTGAATTTTTCAGCTACGACACTTAACTCGTCAGGATAGGAAAGGTGTGCCAATCGTTCAATATCTGCAGCATACTCCTGCAAGGACTCACCAGATTTCTGGATACGACTTTTCAACTCCAATCTGTGAATCTGCTTCATGTGGTCACTGCCATATTTTCGCTGTAAGGCATCCATCACCGCCTTGTAACTCTTTTGCTCCGCCACTGGAACCGTTTGCAATACTTCTGCAGCTGCGCCTTTTAATGCCACAATTAGCGCTGCTGCTGCGCTATCGTTATCCCAACGATTATGAGCAGATGTTGTTTCGAACTGGAGCTTGAAAACACTAAATGGCGTTGTTCCATCGTACAATGGTGCCTTAAGCCTCTCTGCGCTGATTTCTCTTATTACTTGAGTGGTTGGTCCGCTTATTTCCAACTGTTGAATCCTTTTATTAACGTCTTCAAAATTATTTTGAACTTTTTCAAGATTATTTTGAACTTTTTCAAACTTATCTTGGGCTTTTTCCTTGAATGATTCAACGTCGTCTCGTAACTCAATCACTTTTGCATCGAGGCCATTTACCATTTTGGACACCTCCGTTCGAACAGCCTCGTGGATCTGCGTCGCGTTCTGACTCAACTTCTGGTCTATCTGCAATGCATTTTGATTTAACCTCTGATCAATCTGTAGCGCGTTCTGGCTAATTTCTTCCCGAACGGCCTGGATATTGTTATTCATCTGTAGATTTGTCTGTGTCAGCGCCATTAACATTTTCTCGAACTTTGACATATCTACAACTTCACCACTTGCCGCCGATCCAGAAGCTTCCTCCATTTTCGCTGTTGATTCTGAGACATCACTATAAAATTCATGCTCTTCCAGGTCTACCCCTTGAGCCTCAAGAGCCTGCCGTAAGCGTTTCTGTAACTCCAACTTTCCGCCAGATGATTGCAGATTCAGCTGCTGCAACTCCTTCTTCAGTTGATCCACTTTTAGTTCGTCAAACTTAACCATTTTTTTTCTATTTATTTTTTTATTATTATTATTTTTTTTTTTTATTTGATTGTTAATTCTTTTTACACAATCCCACTTCTGACACCAATTGTTACGAAATTTCCTGTCCCTTTGACAGTAATTTCAATCTCTTACACTTTTCTGAGTTCGATCACTGGATTGTGTAATAATCAAGAAAAACGCAATCTTTATTTAATTATAAAATGGTTTAATTAAATCACAAATGTTAGTTTTTACACAGTACAATTGTTTATTTAATCTTTATATTCAAATTGTATACACAAACGTTATACTTTATTACTTAAAATCCACTATATCCAGTACTTTAGTTCTCACTTAAGATCCACTGTATTCCACTATTCAATATCAACTGTGTCTCTGCTGCTCATATGACAGCCTTTTATACTAAAGTCATCATTTGCTAGAACCATCTGCCGTTGTCTAGAATGTCGTTTCCAGTGCCTTCTAGATGGCGTTATTTTTCTACGGTCAGTGATGCAAGTATTTTTCTACGGTCAGTGATGCACGTATTTTCTTACGGTTAGTGTTGCACGTATTTTCTTACGGTCAGTGATGCACGTATTTTTCTACGGTCAGTGATGCAAGTATTTTTCTACGGTCAGTGATGCTAGCTAATATCGTTTAATAATTATTACGAGAATTTTCTGGCATAAACCAAATTTCGCTACAATATGTAATATTTCTTATTAATAACAATTACAAAACAATTTTTTTGCCATAAAACTGAATACAACTGATTTTATTCAAATTTTCCTAAAACATATTTAACTAATAGCTGTGTTTTATTCGCTAAGTCGCTATCTATAGATATATGTGCGAATAAAACGACCAAGTTGCTAAGTGTCCTACACTGAGAGAAAAAATATACAATAGCAAGGAAAAAAATACATTCTCCTGATGTTTTTTACATTGAAATAGAGCCATTGCAAAAATACATTAAATTACATTAGGCCAATGAATTCGATTACATTAATTTACCTTTTAATGTAAAAGTTCTATGTATAGTACATTGATAGAATGCTTCTTACATAAAATTTAATTCATTGTAAGTTCACATTAAATCTAAGTCTTCTAACATCGTTGGAATGTAAATACTTATCGAATATTTCAATGTTCGTATGTTACATTCATTTTATGAAAGACCTATATTTTTATATAAAATATTGTCAATTGCTTTTTATTCAATGTAAGTTTACATTTTCTTTTCCATACCTTACATTTACTCAATGTAATAGAAAATTAAAGACAATATAATTTTTGATTTTTTAAGTATCAGTGTATGGCACGTTCTTTTACAAACCGAACGAATTTTGACAAAAATTGACCGACACATTTTTGATTTGGCTGAAATTTTTTTATGAGTTCTGTATCGAAAAAAAAGAGATACGTGTTCGAGGATTTTTTGAAAAAAAATTTTTTTCAAATAGAACAAATTTAAATTTTGAGAATTTCGTGATTTTTGAATTGTCACTTTCAATTCTGTTAAAGTTAGAAAATCGAAATTATTTTCATTTTAAAGCTAAGAAAATAAACTTTAATAAAAATTTATTAGCAAATTGATGTTGTTATAAACAATTTAAATGTTTAAATCGATTTTTAACAACTGCCCCCACCCTGTATCAAATTTTTAATGTCACTATCGTATTCTACGTCAAATTTCCTATGGAAAACGTTTTTTTGTGTCCTGGACAAAATTCAAAGCTTCTGACTTACTGAATCGGTTCTGAAGAAGTAACTTCTGAAGACAAAGAAGACACAGATGAAACCTCCAATCTACATATGTATATGAAATATTGCTCTGGAAACTCAGATATAGTGAATACAAGTTCAGAAGAGGAAAAAGAAGAACATGAATAAAAAATAATTTAGATTTATTTGTGGAAAAAAAAAAAAATCATTTATATTTTTTCAATACAAATTAATTACTTCAAATCATGTCAACCCACTACTTGCGGCCATTATTTCATAGGCAACTATATATTATCGTGTACATTAAAAGTTAAACTTCAACTCAGAATGAACTTTCTTGAGCAACGCGATGGCTGCAAATATGCAACAATAACATGCCTGGCTACCTTAAGGATGCGGCTGACTGAAAGCTGGCAATCATTTTTTTTACATTCTCCACCCCATTTTTTTCCAAATAACGTTTAATTCCCTTAAAAAACATGTAGTTGGAGTTCATGAACATAAATGAATTAAAATTTATTTAATTAAAGATAGTTGCGGCTAATTTTTGATAGGCAACCCGGCAGTAATGTATTACATTGTTATTTATTATTCATTTGAATTATGTTTCATTAAAAAAAAAAACAGCTGCTGGATCTTAAACTATTAGGCACAGAGACCTGAAATTGTGGTATTTCAGTAATATTCATCTTTGTAATACAAAATAATAACACCTTGAAACAAAACACTTTGAAACAAAAAATTAAAAATTATGAAGTATCAAACTCAATAGATTAATAAAATTAAATTTGTATTTTCCATTAGGTATTGGAGAGTTTGGACTAGTTTATCAATGCTTAAATCGTTTGGATGGCTGTATTTATGCTATTAAAAAAAGTATTAAACCTGTTGCTGGAAGTTCATTTGAGTAAGTATTGACTATTATTTCATTGACCGTTATTCCAATTCATAATTTTAAAAATAAATTTTCTACAGAAAACGCGCATTAAATGAAGTTTGGGCACACGCTGTGCTTGGTAAACACGATAACGTTGTGCGATATTACTCGGCTTGGGCTGAGGATAATCATATGCTTATACAAAATGAATACTGTAATGGCGGCAGCTTGCAATCACTGATACAGAAACGTTTTCTTGTTGAATCTGAATTGAAAATTCTTCTATTGCATGTTGCTGAAGGCCTTAGGTATATACACTCAAATGACTTGGTTCATATGGATCTAAAATCGGGAAATATTTTTCTCACTAAAGTACCATCACTGCACAAGTCCTCGTTGCCACCCCTCACAAAAGAGTGTTATGAGGATGGTATGGATTGCATATATGAGGAGCTTAATAGCACCGAATGTATTATAACTTATAAAATCGGGGATCTAGGGCATGTGACTTCAGTGAAAGAAGCAAATGTGGAGGAAGGCGATTGCCGTTATCTGCCGAATGAAATATTGCAAGAAGATTTTAGTAATTTATTTAAAGCAGATATATTTTCATTGGGTATAACAGTTTTTGAAGCTGCTGGTGGTGGGCCATTGCCAAAAAATGGTGATTTTTGGCACCAGCTGCGCAATGGCGAAGTTCCCAATTTACCTACTTTAAGTAGGGAATTTAATGAATTAATTCAATTGATGACACATCCGGATCCGGATAAGCGGCCATCTTCGACATCAATTTTTAATCATCCGTAAGTATTTTGAAATCTATATTTAAATATATAATTACACAATACTTTATTACAGAATTTTATGCTCATTGGAATCAAAAACAAAACTGCAGCTTAGTCAAGAGCTGGCGATTGAAAAAAGTAAAAATGAGATATTACTTAGAAAATTAAGAGAAGCTAAAAAAATGTTAAAAGTGTATGAACACTCTAAACAAGGTATTTACATACGAACCAAAATTTTGAAAGAATGTGCAGAATTTTTAACCATTCCTAATTTAGTTTTTTGCTTATGAAGTTGGAGATATTGATTCTTTTTTTTTATTACTATGCATCAAAATTTTTGCCAAAACTTATTTCACGTTTTGTTGTTGGTTAAAAGTATTAGGCACCTTCTATGTTCTTATACATATAAATACTTATACCTATTTCCAATCGAGAATTTGTTGAAAATAATTATGGGTAAGGTGCGCAGACAGTTCTGTTTAAACAAGCAGCAATTGATTGAACGTATAAAAGAAGAGTGGAGTAAAATTTTTCAAAATATTGAATTAGTTGACAGTATGCTTTGTATATAGAATAAAAACTGTTACAAGGGCGGGCTAATAACACTAGTTTACACAAAAAAATATCTGGTTTCTCATAAAACTTTTACGATGTATTTTGAGGCGTAGATTCCAAAAATGCTAACCATTTTTTTTTCTTAAGAACCGTTTTCGAGATATCCCCAAAAAACCCGTTTTTTGGCACTTTCTTCATTTATTTGCCCATATCTCCATCAAATTTTTTTACACTCAAATATAATGCCCACCATTGCAAAGATATTTTTGTTTTCTTTCTAACGATATGCTCTTTGAGTAAATCGAATAAGATTTTCCGGAGTTACAAACGATCATTGTTAAAAAAAAGGAACTTTATTGGTCTTTTATAAAAGTCACAAAATTTCAATTGCTCCGTATGAATACAAAAAATTAGCTTAAATTTTTTTTAAGGTTTAAAATGAAAGACTATTCTTTTACAAATACTTTAAGTGTAGTTTGGTCCAAGTCGTCCAAAGACTGCGGGTGCTATTTCAAAATCAATGAATTCCATATTTTCATGCATTCCCGTATATAGCCCATTGACTATGGAATTAAGTAACGAACTGATTCGTTAAAGATATTGTATTGTCTTATATGTTCAATTGTACCCTATAAAAGGTAAATCCAAAAGTACTATTAAATTTAAGCTTGGACTTTTGAGGACGGTGCATATTTGTCCCATTTTTATTTTTTTAATTATAACTCAGAAACTATACATTTTGGATAGATACTGATTACCAGATTTTTTATAGGGAATAAAATTTCCTATCGAAATGACACTTTATAAAGTCAAAAAATTTATTTTTTCACCAAAATAACTTCAAAAAACTATTTTAAAAAAACCGAAATAATTTAATTTTTTTTAATTTTTGGGAATAATTTTTTTTTCTGAATGGAACTAGGGGTTTTTTTAGCACAAAAAAGAAAGCTGACGTTATTTTCGTCAAAATGGTGTGTAATAAAAGTAGTTTTTGATGAAAATTTGCTGAGGTATAGACGTTCAAAGTTGCCTGCTTTTGTATGATTTTACAAATTTTTACCTTTACACCATGCTAGTTTCAGTTTTTACACACAAAAATATTTTTTATTCAATAAAAAAGTTATTTTCAGCTTATCAATGATAATTATGAAGGTATTTATTCAAAATTTCGATATAAAATATATGATCTTAGATATGAAAAAAACTTCAAAAAATTTATGTTTTTCGGATTTTTTAGATCAGTTTTTTAAGGTTATTTTGGTGAAAAAATAAATTTTTTGACTTTATAAAGTGTCATTCCGATAGAAAATTTTATTCCTTAGAGAAAATCTGGTAATCAGTATCTACCCAAAACGTATAGTTTTTGAGTAATAATTAAAAAAATAAAAAAGGGAAAAATATGCACCGGTCTCAAAAGTCCAAGCCTAAATTTAAAAGCACTGTTGGATTTATCTTTTATAGGGTACAATTGAACATATAAGACAATAAAAAACCATTATCGAAGTAGTTCCTTATTCTATTACAAAGTCAAAGGCCTATATACGGGATTGAATAAAAATATGGAAACTAGCTTTTTCCATTGATTTTTGAATAACTTTTACATTTTTTGTCCGACTTGGACCAAGTTTCACTTAAAATATTTGGAAAAGAATAGTCTTTCATTTTAAACCTTAAAAAAAATGTAAGCTATTTTTTTTTGTATTCAAACGGAGCAATTGAAATTTTGTGACTTTAAAAAAGACCAAAAAAGTTCCTTTTTTTTAACTTTGATCGCTTGTAACTCCGGAAAATCTTATTCGATTTACTCAAACAGAATATTATTAGAAAGAAGACAAATAACATTATATTTGAATAAAAAAGAATTTGATGGAAATATGGGCAAATATATAAAAAAAGTGCCAAAAAACGGGTTTTTTGGGGATATCTCGAAAACGATTCTTAAGAAAAAAAATGGTTGCCATTTTTGGAATCTACGCCCCAGAATACATCGTAAAAGTTTTATGAGAAACCAGATCTCGAGATGAAACCCAAATTTGTAAACTAGTGTAATTGAATAAAATAATTAAAGTAAAAATTATAAATAAAATATTTTTTAAATTTTGAGTGGTATAGGATTGCTAATACTTTTGACAACCACTGTACTTATTAGGTGGCTGCTATTTGGAATGGGCTTATATTGGTATTTCTGATTTTTACAAACACATTAAAATCTGTAATCTGCCCATCTGATAACCATTTCAAATCAATTTTCAGTTTGAAATTGTAGGAAATTTTTAGTGCAACCATTATTAATAGTCTTGGGGTCAAAAAATAATTTTTTATTTTTTAAATTGATGTTTCTTCTAAAAATACCGTAATAAAATTTGGTTTTCTTCTACATACATATTTTAATGCACCATAATACTACCTACAAGTTCACTATACAAAGTTTTGACCTAGGTCTTATTCATACGAAAGTTACCTTTTAAATTGAACCACGTCAAATATATATACAGCTATTAATATATAAAAGGCACATTTTTTTATATTTTCTTTTTTATGCTACACATTATCGTAAAGATTATTAACTAACAACAAATGTTTAGTTTTTTGCAAAGATATATCCTTCAAATTTAATAATAATATGAACTTAAGCTTTAATCCATTAGCAAAAAAAAAATTATCAAAATGTAAAAAAACCGATGAAATGAGCTGGACAAATAAATGGCACAATCTGGAAAAAAGAGAAAGTATCGTATTAGAATTGCATTTGTTGACTTTTTTGTGTGCAAAAACATTTAAATCATTGATATCTTGTGCTGTATTGTAGCCAGTGCACGAAAATGTACATTATGGTACAATTCAATATTGTACTGCGCAAACACAAAACTTTTATTTCATCTTATAAAGTTAGCGAGCCGAAGTTCTAACGAGTACACATAATTTTCATAAGCAGAGAGCGCTCACAACCATTCTTCTTTTGTACGTCTCTGAGCACAGAACATTAATTTATTCTCATTACGTTCTGTAAAAGGGAACGAAACAAAGTCAGTTCGTTACCATGTGAAGCGTGCATTTTTGAGTTCTGAGAAGCTTAAGGCATGCCAAACATGATTTGCCACCCGATTCGATACTTACCGAATTTTTTGACTTATGCAACAAATAGATAAACATAAAAAGCAGCTTAATCAAAAAACAGGTATACATATTTCAACTTTTTCAGAAAATAATAAAAAAAAATGTAATTAAGACTTGAATGCATATTTAATCATGAATAAAACAAAAATTTTTTCCTGGAATAGATGGGGAAAGACATAAATGGCTTTTGAACAAAAGGAGTATCTCCTAAGTATGGAAAGGACCATTTTGAACCCATGCCCGGACTATGGAACCCGTTTTCAACCCATTTTCGGGAAAAAATTAAATTTTTTCAAACGAAAGATAACTCAAAAAATAGTTCTGAACATCACTAAGGGAGGCTCGGGACCCTGGAAAGAAGCGGACCATGGTACTCGTTTTCGACCCATGTCATCAAAATTCAATAGAGACCATAATGTTGTCACACCAGTGTCTTACCACCTTCTGGGTGGACCTAGGATTGTACTCTTAACATTTAGAACAAAAAACAAAGGTTCTACTATCTGATCTCATGCTATTTATATTCGTTTTGTCACTCCACAACTCGTTTTTCCAAAAATTTATACATTTTCTTGACGGTAAAATACGGGTGTGAAAACATTATGGTCTGCAGTGTATTTTCATGGCATGGTCTAGGCCCGCTTATAAAAATCAATGATAAAATGGACAAGTTTCAATATTTGGACACATTGACAAAGCATATGGAACCATATGCACTCCATTCCATACCAATTAAGTGGAAAGTTTTGCAGTACAGTGATTGATATGTATCAAAGTTTTTTATTCAAAAAGATCGAATGCGGCATACATTTCAGAAATCAAGTTTTTTTTTAATTAAACTAAAAATAAACGATGAAGCCTAAAATTTTTCATAAAGTCGTATTTTTTTCCATAAAGAGCATTTAAAACATGTATTGAAAAAAAAAAACGAAACATTGCTATAACTTTGGGAGAAAATATCATAGATAACCATTAGAAAGCTCATTTTAAAGAGAAAGGATGGTACTAAATGATGAGTTCATTAGAAAAAAAGTATGGAAAAAGATCCATTTTTAAGTACTTAACTTAAAAACAAAAACGTGTAAACCGTAATCACTAGGACGAACAGATCCGACCTTAGAGGCGCCAAACTCATCCGGTTGCAGGGGGCCACGCTCGAAACATTTTTTTTCGAAAAATTGTGATAAAACCCTTTTGAACTATTTTTATAGTGTAGACGCTAATATCAGTTTTTTTTAAATAAAAAAATACGTGTTCACTCACTTGAGATGGATTCCGTCTATAGGAATTTTGCTATGAAGTTTTAACTTCAACAATATATACAACAAACTTAATTTAGTTCAGAAAAATATGCTCGGTTTCTTTAGCTGATCATTTTGGTCTGCCAGCTACTTTAAAATAAATTATTTTTATATTGTGTAATAAAAAATTACATATGAAGCACATTCTTTTAAAACTTTAGCATATGCATTAAACAACATTACTATTATGATGAAGACCTAAAATTAATTTAATTAATTCCATTTCAGCGAATATTTCAAAATTGAGGAGCCCACAAATTTTCTCAGAACAACGCTGTCTGCGTTCATATACACGCCAAAAAAGAACTCCTCGCGCTTGTGCAAAAGTGGAAGGATATGATCGTAATAAAAATGTTATTAACAATTTATAATATTAAAGAACACATTAACATTTACAACTATTGTATAAATATGTTGAATTTGAAAAACCTTATTTTTATTATACAAACTGTAAATATTAAAATGTATTGTATTTGTACGTATGTACATTTATTTTCTTTTGTTTAAGCGAAATCATACATCTTTACTGCTTATTTATTCAAAACAAATCATATTTTTGCTGTTGCTTTTTGGTGCTTCACCTTTTGTCCCCCGCTTCCTATCTTGTTTAACATCCGTCTGAACAAAATCAATGAAATATTATTTCACTTTTTATATATATATATATTTAAAATTAAGTCTTTTTACATTTTTTATTTTTATTAAAAATAAAAAAATATAACGTGAATATTTCAACATTCAAAAATTCTACATTGGCATTATTTTTAAACAATTTAATTAGAAAAATCCTTTTCATTATTATAATCATCTTCGTAGCAACAAAACGATTGATACTGTCAGTCAGAGTCATTAATTGTTTTTTTCCTCTTTTTTGCTTGTGATAGTTTTGGTTTCGACCAGTCTTCCTATTTATTAAATAAGTGTTAAATTGAAAACCTTGATTAAAAATAAATTTCAAACCTCGCTGGATTCCTCATCAGATGAGTATATTGTCTTAACAGGGTCTGAATTTTTCTTATTGCTACTGCCATAATTATTTGAATCTTTTTTCCCTAATGGTTGTTTACGACCGCGCCCGCTTCCACCTCGCCGACCTACGGCTGTAGTCTCATCCTCTGCAGCTAAGGCAAAAAGATCACTGTATTGCTTCTGCAAAATAAAATAAGAAAAAAAATTTGGTGTAGCATTAAGTTTCTCTAAAAGGGGAAAATTATTAAATTTGCATACTTTTGTGCTTTCATTGCTATGTGTATAAGCTGTTTGCAACGCTCGCTGCATTGTATCATAAATGTATAGACCGGTGCCTGTGCCATGCCGGCAACTTCGTCTATAATGTTCCAAATGGTTTAAAACCTAAACGATGATACGCAACAATATAAACATTTAATCAATAAATATTTATAAGATCTCGTTTACCTGATCAGCGGAAGGAATACTACTTGCAGCTGAGCTTCCTTTAAGCGGCCTTTTTCGTTTATTAGGTGAAGAGCTGGGATATTTTGATGTTAGCAGGGATGCAATAATTTCTGATAATTTTTCCTCACCGCGCTGGCACCAAAATCTTTAAAAAATGGATTATTAATAATTCGTAGTTTTATCTTCTCTATCTACAGTGGTGAGTACAGTCCGCTACAAAACGATAGCAAAACTAGTTTTTCGGTGATTTAAGGGATTTACAACAATTATTAAAAATTTGTTACATATATATTCTTAAAGCTAAGGAAATAAATAACTTATAAAGAATTTGCAAAAAAAAAAATTAATGCATTTTTGACATTACACCCATCCCTCGATTTACGCGGTACTTCTTTTGCGCGGTTTTAAAATAACGCGGTTTCAAAATTTTATTTGACTAAATTTTTTTTTCAGCTAATAGGACGTATAAGACATTTTTTTCAGATAAAAACACGTGGACATAAATAATATGACGAAGTTTCGTATATATGTAGTAAACATCAGGGTGTAGAGACAAAGGTGGAGTCATGGTGTAATAATAAAGGTGGAGTAATTATGACACTTCTCTCATCATTTTCTGGATATTGGCCAGTAATAGACTCACATTGACATTTATCACCAATACGACTTTATTGTTGACATATAGTTGTTTTTCATTATTGGTCCCGTTTAGCAACTCCTACATTTTTGAAGCGTTTGAAGCAACTTTTTACTAAGTGGTATTTGTGTTAGGCTTTTCAAAATTCTATTGCGAATAAATAATTATGCTAAATCGTGCATCGGGTTTCAATCTGACACTAATAAGTCTTTTCTAATATTGAATAACAACAACAGCGACCAAATTTTTCACAATTAAAGTATTTTGCGCAACATTAGCAGCTTATCGTTCAGAAAGTTTTCTAGAACTTTATGCTTAAGCTCTGCAATTTATCAAAGCGCTTAACTTTGTTGAAGGGGCAATTGAAATGTTATAATGTTAAAGTTAAAGCAAGTCAGCGAATACTCTCACGCTCTTAAAATGGCTTCAACACTTATGGCTGTCCTTAATTACTTCACCTTTGTTATTACACCATGGTCAACATAATATTTTTTGGAAATATTTTGGTTTTACTTTCATGTTACTTTTTTATTTAATTTTCTTACTTTTTATAATTAATACTTTGGATATGTGATTGAATTTAAAAAATAAAAATTAATTCCATAAAATCCAATTATTTTATTTAATTATTATTTTTTATATAATCTCCAATTTTTTATTAGGTAGGTACGTACATATGTACATTATGGGTTCAGTTTACGCGGATTTTTTTTACCAATTATGCTATTTCTTTGAGTTCTATTGCTCGATTTACGCGATTTTTAAATTCTGAAAACCAATCCACTCAATTTGTATGAACTTCTTGTCTCGATTTACGCGGTTTTGAATTACGCGGTTTTTTCAAAAACCTATCTACCGCGTAAATCGAGGGATGGGTGTATCATGATATGGGCTGGAATCGGAAATAAAGTTTGTGCCCCCAAAATTTAAATGCGTGGACTACTTAAACTTAATCGGAAATGAAATAGTTCTACGTCGGCAGCAATTAACCAGTGATACCATGATATTTCAGCAGGATAATTCAGGATTCATTCAGCCAAAATAGTAAGAGTTTTTCCGGGACAATAACTTGAATTTTCTAGGATGGCCAGCGCGTTTTCCTGACCTAAATATTATTGAAAACTGCTGGGGTTGTTTGGCTCGACAGGTGTATGCACAAAACCGGCAGTATGAGTCCATCCACGAGCTAAAAAACAGCATATTAGCCCACTGAGAGGCATTTCTTCGAAAACACGTTAAAAAGCTATTTAAATCTTTACAAAAGCGAATGACTGAAGTGGTAGAGAATAAAAGAGGATCCACCCATTATTAAAATAATGTTTTACTTTTATTTTTTTAAAACAACGAATTTAAGTTACAAAAACTTTGTGCAATCGTTTTGTCGCACCTTAAAATTGAGTTCCTTATAAGTTATTTATTTCCTTAATTTTAAGAATATGTACCATGAAAATAAATTTTTAATAATTGTAAATCTTTTAAAACACCGGAAAACGGTTTGTCGCGGACTGTATATGTGCATTAGGGTGATTCAAATTTTTTACTTTTTGTTTTTTCTAGGATTTCTAGAATTAAGTTTATGATATGAAGAAAAAGTTCACGAAAATTCAGCTCTGTACTATACCTCAATTTTATAATGTGGCACCGAAGCCTGTTAGTTTTACATGTAAATTGTATGGAAAAATTATTTTTTTATTAAAAATGTATCTGAATGAATAGGTGATTAATGTTGTTGGGCTGAACAGGGTCGTCTTTTAAAGTTATTTTTGCGCTGAATCCGAATCTGGCCTCAGAATCGTCTCAGAACCGACAGGCTTCGGCGCCATCTTATAAAATTGAGGTACAGAACTGAATTTTCGTGAGCTTTTTCTCATATCATAAACTTACTTTTTAAGCAACAGCACCCTAGAAAAAACAAAAAGTAAAAAATTTGAATTACCCTAATGTGCATACATCCTGATCACATTTGTCTTTAGATAGCTCTAGAACCCTTAAAAATACAGCAATCGGAATTAGACTTTTTTAATTAAATTCTTTAATAACACAGGCCCACAAAAAAGTTTTAATGCTCTGATGCTTGGATGCCAATATGTTATCTTCATGAATTTTTACCCGCTGGAACCGAATCTGCAACCCATTTTACTCCTTCGAATTTTGTAGGATGTTCTTATATTTTTAAAATTAATAAAGAATTTAACTAAAAAATCTGGTTGCGAATGCTGTGTTTTTAAGGGCTTTAGAGGTACCCAAAGACAAATGTGATCAGGATGTATCCACATATGTTCGCCACTGTTACTATGTAAAAAGAGTTAAAAAATTACGAACTAATAAAGTATGCATACAAAAAATTATTAATATCAACATATTTAAATTTGGAATTTGTTTTCAATATGGAATCTAGTTTCGTTGCAGTTTGGTGTCTATTCTGGGTACTTTGGGAATTAATTCTTTTAATGAATCCATTTTTATTACTAACCGAATCCATTTCAAATCATGTAGACTGATTCACTTCAAATTGCGGAATTGGTTGTCGATAAAATATGTGGTTTTCACGAGGAAATAAGAGGACACGTATTCCTCCGATTTGATTGAAAACCATTTTTACGAAGTTATGCGCATTTCAATTTTGGGTGTAAAAAATCAAAAAACCGCTAAACATTTTTCCAAAAAACCGGCACTTCCATCCTAACCAAAATAATTTAGTTATCTCTTATGATTCTAATAGAACTTCTTATTCTCTCTCAGAATCTTAAAGAAATTTTGAAAATGGTTGAAAATTGGGACAGTTGTTTTAGAGTTTTATAAAAATAAAACTACACATTTTTTTCATTAAAGATTATAGGGCAGATTTGTACCAACATGAGGAAGAAATTATATAAGTTTTATTTTATTGAATTTTTTTCTCAAAGTCAAAATTTGAACTTTTTTTTTCAATATTGCCAAGCATCTACGGACCAAACAGGCATTACACTCATGTCATTTCTTTATCATATTAATACAAATCCACAATAAAATTTTAAGCGAAAAAAAATTGGGGTTTTTGAGAAAATCAGCCTTCTTTTTTTTTAGAAAAAGCGCTATAACTCCGCCAATTTTTAAAATTCCTTAAAGATTCTGACAGGGAATCAGAAGCTCTATTAGAATCAGAAGACAAAAGTTAATTATTTTGATTTGGATGAAAATGCGACTATTTTGAAACAATTTTCAACGATTTTTCAAGCTCTGACACTAAAACTTTAAATGGGCATAACTTCGCAAAAAATAATTTTCAATCAAATCGATGAACTGTATAATTACT
Organism: Meiosimyza platycephala; assembly: GCA_963662105.1. NCBI lineage: Eukaryota > Metazoa > Arthropoda > Insecta > Diptera > Lauxaniidae > Meiosimyza > Meiosimyza platycephala. Next base: position 78,371,980 of record OY759210.1, read on the forward strand.
TAATTACTTTGAAAAACGACATATTTAATCGGAAACCAATTCCGCAATGTGAGGTTACTCCGACTGCATGGTTTGAGATGGATTTGGTCTACGGTACTATTTTCAAAGTAAATAACAAAAGCAACATTGTAAATTTTTTTTTGTAAATCGTTTTTGCTATCTGCGCACTTAAATTTTACCGTTATTTTCAATCTACTACGAATACCTACGATTGCTTGCCAATATTGAAAAAAATTGAAATTTCGGTTTTGTGAAACAAATTCTCCTGATCTCAAATTTCGTCAGACCCGCATAAAATTTACATAATTTCTTCCTCATATTAGTATATTAGTACAAATCTACGGGTCCACTCCGCTAGCACCTCATCTGGCGAATTTTGACAAAAAAAAAAGTGCATCTTATAGGTCATAAATTGGTCATAATTGGTCAGTTAGTCCGAATAATTGGTCATCAAGAGTACATTTTAAATTTTTTTTTTAAATTTCAAGGTCATCTGCATATTTTGACACCTCATCTGTCGAATTTTAAAATAGAAACATATGCATCTAAGAGGTCACAAATTGTTCATAATTGGTCAGTTAGTTCGGTTAATTGGACAGCAGAGTACATTTTTTCAAGTGTTTTGAAAAATTTCAAGGTCATCTGCATATTTTGGCACCTCATCTGGAGACAACTGCACTTAGTCTTGACTACAGACAGTAGTAATGTTGTTGTGCAAAATTCTCCTCATGCTTTATCTGCGGTTGATGCGTACCATCCACCTCTGAGTGTGTTGTACCAATCGGATAGAGATAACATAGTGACTGCCAATTCTTCTAGCAGATTCTTTGAATTTAATTTCAAGAAAGCTGACATCTTGAAATTGAATAATATCCTAAACGATAGATTTAACATTTGGTTAGAATTTTTTAATAATAACGTCTTAGATGAATGCGTAAATTATTTTTATAAAGAACTTTTTTCGGCAATATCTTTATCTGTGCCATATACTCTGCGGTATGTTAATGATTCCTCGTACCCCTGGTACACTAAGGATTTGAAGAAAATACGTAACGGCCGCAATAGGGCATGGAATAAATACGTTTGTAATCAGGACCGCATTGACCTGGAAGCGTATCTGCAGCTTTTCCAAGAATTTAGGCTCGAATCAGCTTCAGCTTATTCTGGCTATCTGAATAAAATGAAGCTCAATATTCTTCATGACCCCAAAAATTTTTGGGGATTCATAAACTCTAAAAAAAAGTCGGATGGTTTTCCATCAGAATTCAAGACTGTCGACGGGCTCACCAGCGATCCAGGGTTATTCGCTAATTTGTTCAAACAATCTTTTTCAACTGAAGTGTTTAGCCCTGATGTCAACTACTTTGAGTATATGAATACTGATCCTCAGGTTCCATTTGGTGCAATATCTTTTACCCCTGAACTTATAGTAAAATATATTGCATCCCTTGATGATGACTTTGGTTCTGGGCTTGACGGCATTCCAGCCACAGTTTTAATTAATTGAAGTCTTATCCTGAGTAAACCACTCAGTTTTCTTTTTAATAAATCTATTAATAATGGCTATTTTCCTAAATTTTGGAAGGAATCTTTTATAAGTCCTATTTTTAAAAAAGGATTAAAAAATGATATTTCTAATTACAGGCCTATAGCCAAGTTATCAATACCAAAGCTTTTTGAGCGAATTATTTATGTCAAGTTAAGGTGTGCTGTAGTGAAGTCATAACAACTCATCAGCATGGTTTTGTTAATGGCAGATCTACCGTTTCTAACCTTCTTGATTTTACGTCTTTTGCTTTAAGTTCAATTACTTCTGGGTCGCAAGTAGACTGTATCTACACAGACTTTAGTAAAGCATTTGACAAATTACCACATATGTAGTTTGATTTTGTTTAAATTAAATAAACTAGGATTTCCTATAAATTTTGTCAGATGGATTGGATCTTATTTATTTGATCGTTCTTATCGAATAAGATTTCGAGGGGTGTTGTCCTCTCCTTTTACAGCGTTTTCAGGTGTTCCGCAAGGAAGTCACCTGGGGCCGCTCCTGTTTATTTTGGCTATCAATGATGTCACTCATATAATCAACAACTCTCATCTGCTTATATATGCTGATGATATGAAAATTTACAGGACTGTGAAGGTGGATAATGACAACTTTGCCCTTCAGTCTGACCTGAAATCATTTGAAGTTTGGTGTTCTAAAAATAGCTTACATTTAAATCCTGATAAATGCCAAACTATGATCTTCTCTAGAAAGAAAATTAATGTGGAATTTGATTATACAATTAATGATATGAAAATCTGTCGTGTCGATATAGTCAAAGACCTTGGTATACATGTTGATGCTAAATTGACGTTTAATGAACACATTAATATAATCTGTAAGAAGGCTTCGTCATTACTTGGATTTATAAAGCGGTGGGCAAAAGAATTTAATAGCCCGTTAGTAACAGTAACTTTATACAATACAATTGTGCGTCCTCACTTAGAGTATGCTAGCCAAGTATGGTCTCCATATTACAATATACATATAGATAGAGTAGAACGAATCCAAAAAAATTTTGTTCGGTTTGCTCTCAAGGGCTTAAATTGGAATGACCTCTTAAACCTTCCTCCTTATGAGGATAGTTTAAAGTTATTACGTATGCAGTCTTGGAGCACTCGTAGAAATATTGCGGGTATAATTTACTTGCATCAGCTTGTATCAGGGTCGCTTGCTGCGCCAGAGCTTCTGAATTATATTCATTTTAACACTAATCGTAGGAGTAATCGTAACTCATATCAGATATTTTACCAACCAGTCAGTAGAACTAATTATATGGCTACAGCTCCTTTTAATCGCATGACTACTCTAATTAACAATTGCGATGTATATGATATTAGCTTGTCAAAAGGTCAACTCAAGCTTATATTGAAAAATAACTATAGTTAATTTTGTAGCTTAGTGGTTGTTGGTCTTTATGTTTGTGTTGTCCGAGCCCCACCGCATGATGGGTAAATTTTTTCTAACATTTATGCCTTAGGTCATTTAAATAAATCCATACAATTGCATTCATGCAATTTTATGCTTATATATTTATGATCTGAGTGGGTATGTTGAGAAAGTGCGACAAAGCAACCTGCGTTTCGAATTTTACCAGAAATTTCAACGCTCCATAATTTTTTTATAGGAGTTGCCGACGGCTAATTCCTAGACTGATAATTCCTTGCTGACCAATTATTCGGACTAACTGACCAATTATGAACAATTTGTGACCTATAAGATGCACATTTTTTTTATTTAAATTCGCCAGATGAGGTGCTATCGGAGTGGAGCCTAAATCTGCCCTATAATTTTTAGTAAAAAAGGTTAGGGTTTTCAAGAAAACTTGTTGTTATTTTTAAACAATTTTAAAACTTTAATAACTTGATGTTACTAAGGAATAAATAGTTTTTAAGGATCTAGTAGTTTTTGGGTGATGCGCGAACATCGGAAACATGTACAGTGGGAAGCAAAACTGTCCGGATGTTTTTCATTTTTAGATTAATAGCTTCGTAACAAAAACGGTTGAAAATTAATTTCTAAATTCTGATTTACATACATATACATTGATAAATTAGTTGGGCTCAAAACTTTAAACTTTGGTGAGCCTACGTTGTAAAAATTTCTGAATCAGTAGAAAATGAGAGAAGGTCCGGTTGATATTGAAAAAAACGTCATAAATCTAATTGAAAAATGACTTTCAAGCCGTGAAATAGCAAAAAAATTTAGCATTTGCAAAATTACGATAAATTCAATTAGAATAAGCAGAAAATTCAGTTAATCAAGGAAGTCAGAAGGACGGCTAAGAATGTTTTCCAATGGCAACGCGCGTTTCATGGAACATTTAATGCGTTCTAAAAATGTCTGAATACTAGAAAAAGCTGGAAATGCTATTACATAAGCTGTAAGTAAGTAGATTGCAAGACGAGCATTCAAAAAAAAATAAGTCTGATCGCACTTGATAAGAAAAAAGAACCAGCTTTGTCAGATAAAATTGTTAGTAGCCACCTAAAGTTGTGCAACTGAACCCAGGAAGATTGGAAACACGTAACCTGGAGTGACGAAACGAAAATTTACCGTTATCAATATGAGTGAAAGCAATATTATTGGCATCCCCAGAAGAGGATTCAGAAACACCAATCCGATCTTCCTGTGTCCAGACTTTGTGGTCATTGCACAACTCTAGGTGGCTACTAACATTTTTATCTGACAAAGCTGGTTCTTTTTTTCTTATCAAGTGTGATCAGACCTTTTTTTTATATTTTGAGATTTTTTTTTTTCTATGGAGTTTAGAATTTAATTTTTTTTATGTAATTTTTGAAATAAGGTATAGAGCAGAGATTCTTAAACTGTGGTCCGCGGACCCCTGGGGGTCCGCGAAGCCATTCCAGGGGTCCGCGACACAATTTTGACATCAAATAATTTTACATCATCGAACTTTTCGCTTTATTCAAATAACTCATTTATTAAAACTTATTTTTAAAAAAACAAAGTGTGCATTTACTTTTGTTCAAACCCGGGATGCCCAGCACCTAACTCTTGCCACTCTTTTACAACATCATCAATTTTTGTAAATTTCAGTTTGAATCTACAAGGTTCATATAAATTTAAAGTTTTTATCTTCAACTTTAAATTTATGTGAAGCTGAAGCGACTACAAAAAAAAAATGGAATTATGGTCAAAACGCATTCAAAAGTGTGTGTATGAGTCTTTTCCAACACTCAGCGATTTTATAGAATTTCCTTATAGAGAACTCAATAATGAAACTCGGATGCTTTTTGATGGCTCTAAAAATCAGCTTCCAAAAGTATTTTCCTTGTCCTGCTTCTGTTAACGATGGGATCAGGGATCCATTTAACACAGATGTTAGTAATGCTAAGCAATTATCGACATTAGAGCAAGATATGCCCGTGAATATCTCTTGCGATACGTCTTTGAAACTAAAGTTCAATAAAATTGAGCTAACTAACTTTTGGTTACTCTTAAAATCCGATTACCCTGCAGTTGCAAATAAGGCCCTCCAAAACTTGTTTCCGTTTTGTACAATGTATTTGTGTGAAAAGGCTTTTTTGGTACTATTATACATAAAATCATAGTATAGAAACAAGTATAATGTAGAATCAAACCTGAGGATAAAACTTAAGAATATAGAGCCCGACATTGTGGATTTGGTTTCAAGAAAACAACATCATCCATCTGATTAAGTAAAAACTTCCCCAGAAGAAAATATAACAAATTTCGCTTATAAAATAACAGTACCTGGAGACCGACCACTGATCGGTTTTTCGTTTTGAGGTTGAAAACATCGAAAAAATATGGAATTTGTTGAAAAAAGTTGACTTTTCACTTTCACGCTTCAACTTCTCTTTACTTTTTTCTGTTTCATTTTTTTCAACAATTTTGCTTCGTTTTTAGTTTCGTCAAATTGTGGTCTGATGCAAAAGTGTTTATAAAAAGAGTGGATTGGGACCAAGAGTGAATAGAAATGAAAAGGATAATGCAAAATGGCTCGATTTCATTTAAATTGGACACTAAATCGACTGAGATATCGCAGCATTTATATAAAAGAGCGCAACCGATTGTACAGTTAGTACGAGGGGTAAAACCTATAAGCCACTTTGGTACAAAAACTTATTGCACCTTATTACGTTTTGCGGTTGGTGTTATTTTTTAAATTTTATTGCTGTAAGGATATTTTCCTTGTTCTTCGGCTTATCCCGGAGGTAATCACTCCATAAGTGACAACTCATCGAGGCGGTTCACCCCGAGTGACGTTGGGTCACTTAAAGTCACTTTGGTTCACGAAATTCGTAAAAATCCAAAAAAAAAAAAAAATTCCACGCACCGCAAAACGTTATTAGGTGCGCAAAGTTTTTACACCAACGTGGCCAATAGGTGTTATAGAGCAATTCTACAAAAATCGCACGCAAACCGCAATATCGCGATTTTCACTCATCTCGGTGATTCCAAGTAACCCAAAGTGACTCGTGGTGAACCACCTCGATGAGTAGTCACTTATGGAGTGATTACCTCCGGGATAATCCGAAGTACAAGGAAAATATCCTTACAGTAATAAAATCAAAAAATCGCACGCACCGCAAGACATAATTAGATGCGCTAAGAGTTTGTACCAACGTGGCCCATAGGTGTTATAGACCAATTCTACAAAAATCGCACGCAAACCACAAAATCGCGACTTTCACTCACCTCGGTGACTCCAAGTGACACATAGTGACTCGGAGTGAACCGCCTCGATAAGTAGACACTTATGGAGTGACTATCTCCGGGATATTCCAAAGAACAAGGAAAATATACTTGCAGCAATAATTATCAAAAAATCGCACGCATCGCAAAACATAATTAGGTGCGATAGGAGTTTGCACCAACGTGGCCTATAGGTGTTATAGACCAATTCTACCAAAATCGCACGCAAACCACAAAATTGCAATTTTCACTCACCTCGGTGACTCCAAGTGACCCAAAGTGACTCGGAGTGAACCGCCTCGATAAGTAGTCACTTATGGAGTGACTACTTCCGGGATACTCCAAAGGACAAGGAAAATATCCTTACAGCAACAAATTCCGCAAATCGCTCAGGACGCACTAAGTGGTCAAATATTAAAAATGACCACTACAATATTAACACTACACCACTGTAATTAAAAGTCTATTGGAACAAAAAATTTTTTTTATTTTTCGTGCTTTCTCTATCGATTGGAACAAAAAATTTAAAAAAATTACTCCCATAGTACACTAAATAACATTTAACGTTTTTCGTACGTATGGGAGGTGCCACGCCCACTTACGCAATCCCGTTGAAATCCATATAATTTCAAAGCTTATAGTAATCGACACCTCTACACCAAATTTAAAGAAAATACCTCCCATTGTGCACTAAATACAACATTCAACGATTTTCGTATATATGGGACGTGCCACGCCCACTAACGAAATCTCGTCGAAATCCATTCAACTTAAAAATTTTTGGTTACCGACATCTCTGTACCAAATTTTAATGAGATTACTCCCATAGTGCACTTAATATAACATTTAACGGTTTTTGTTTGTATGGGAGGTGCCACGCCCACTGAAGCAATCCCGTCGAAATGCATTTAATTTCAAAACTTATAGTAACCGACAACTCCTCACCAAATTTTAAGAAGATTACTCTCATAGTACAATAAATATAACATTTAACCTGTTTTGCTTGTATGGGAGGTGCCACGCCCACTGGTACTATTACACCCATTTTTCGTCTTGAGGTACCTTATAGCAAGTATATCCACCATATGAAATTTCAGAACGATTGTGTTGTTAATTCTCTTATTATAATGTTTATAAATATTGTGGGCTGTGCCACGCCCTTAAACGAATTTTGCCAGTATAGTGACATAGCATGTTATGATGACTGCTTTTAGTGGTATTATCTATAAAATTTTTATGAAAATCCTCAGTGCCGTTTTTGAGTAATATTGAATCAAAATTTTCGATTATTGAAAAGTGCCACGCCCACTTTTCCGATTCCGCCCACTTTTGGCAAAATTTAAGACATTTATGATCTGCATCTGTGTACCAAATGAGATATGACGTTATGAAAATAAAAGTTTAGGGCTGTGCCACGCCCCTCCAGGAGCCTTTGATAAGTTAAAACCCAGCCCAATCCTAATTTTGTTCACATATGTACCTAAACCCCCAAGTTTCATCAAAATCGCTGCACCCGTTTTGGAAATAAAGTCTGAATATATATATATATATATATATATATATACAATTATTGCTCGTTTAATAATAGTAGAATAATAATAGATAAAGTTACCAAAAAAATAATTTTTATTATAAGCTTTGTTATTATTATATTCTTTATTAAAAAAGATTTGAAAAAAAACAATTTATTTTCTTAGCTTTATTTTGACCAAGAAATATTTGTCTGAGTTTAATTTACATACATACTTTGACTTGTAACTTTTTTAATTCCTTTACATTTCCACAATTTTTATTCATTTTGTGTTTTAATTACATGAAAATCCTAATAAAAAAGGTTTGCCCTTATAAACGAGTAGGTAGTGTCTGTAGGCTTGTCAACTTTAAGACCTTAGGAAACCGGACATAGTGTTGAAAATACCTTTAAAAACCGAAAAAATTAAAGCCAAAAAAAATTAATTCGTTCCCTAACCTTGTCAGATAACCGGACATTTTATGCTTGGTTGAGTTTGACAACCGGACCAAGCTCTCAAAAACCAGACTGTCCGGGTGAAAACCAAACGGTTGGCAAGCCTGAGTGTCTTTGTCATTATTGAGCCCAAAATTAAGCTTAAGAACGACGTGAAATGTCTAGGGTTGGGTCCGCAAAAAAAATTTTGCTCGATAAGGGGTCCTCGGACTACATAAGTTTAAGAACCTCTGGTATAGAGCATACCAAAACACACAAAATAAATTTTAAAACTTTCAACAGTTTTTGTTACGAAGCTGTGAATCTCAAAATGAAAAACATCCGGACAGTTTTGCCACTGTAGATATTGTCCTTTATATAATATGGAATTTTTATTTCTGGCAATAAGTATATGGTCTCTACGAAATCGCATTGCATACGTACATAGTACATACATATGTACATATATTTTGTATGTAGCCTATCTAAATAGCGCTGGCAATGTTAAAATATTTAAACTATTTTTTATTGGTAAGTTAAACAACTTTTTTTAATGGCTCCTGTGCAATTATTTTTTTAAATTGTTTTATGCAAGCTACATTTTAGATAGTTTTACTAAGGATATAAAACAAAAACTTGAAAAAAAATCAGTTCATTACTTTTTAAAACATTTGTCTTACCAATTTAAAAAATTTGTGTTGAAAAGGATTTTACGAAAACCAATATCGATTATTTTTATAAATCAAAATTTAGATTCTTAGATGATATTGTAAAGAAGTGGTTCATTAGTTTTGAAATATTGATTGAAAAACATATTTGAAAATAATGTAGTAACCCCTTAATCAATAACATTTTCAAAGTTAAAACTGTTGAACTTTTAAATATTATAAATAAAGAATGAACAAAGAATAGTACCTTAAAGCTGATGTCACAAATGGATCTCCACGCGATTTTGTTTCTCGACTCAATAATAAGCGTATTAATTCGTTTGTTGGCTCTTCATTTTTGAGTAACAACAGCATATACCCTAACGCCTCCGGATGATTTGAAGATTCTAATTCTGGTAAAATATCCTATAACAGTCAAAAAAAAACATATACATATACATATATATTTTTTGAAACATTAAATGGTTGTGTCAGACCCACTTACTTGAAGACATTTAAGCGGGACATCATGTGCTTGAACTAATTGCCACAGGCACAGCTGTTCAAAAGTTTCGTAGCCGAGACTCTCACGTATACATTCAATTAAACCATCCTGTTTAAAAAGTGTAAGTTTCCCTTGCGCCACATAATACATAAGATCTCGCAGGTTTTTTGCATCAATGCAACGAAGTGTTATTTTAAGCAGCTCACTATTGTTAATTGCATTCGTTTTGAACTCTCGGTATATATCTGGTAGCAACCATAGATATATTAACGTGCTCTCTTTCTCTATTAGATCCAAATCACGCGATAGACAATCTTCAACATTTTCATCGCATATTTGACGATAAATGCTTGTTTTGAACTGATACGTTTGTTGCGTGTTTTTTCGCGTTTGCAATTTTACATGAACTTTCATGAAGTATAACAGTAAATAACATGATTCTGGTATACGTTTACAAATTTCAGAGAGCATTGTTTGAAAAGGTTTCTTGCTTTTGTCTTCGTTTTCGTACAGAAATCGAAATAAACCAAACAACGGATAGCTTATACTTTTGGCGAGATTTTTCTCATCGGTTTTACTATCAGGAAAAAGATTTTTTTGTGGTAATGTTTCACGTAATATTAAATGCGTATTGGAGATCACATAGTTTAGTTGTATTTCATCAAGCGCCGACGCAGGTATTGTACGAAATTCTTCTAAGAAGGTTTCGAATGTTAATGAATTCTTCTTCGTGATAAAATCCTCAAATGAGTCATTAATCGCAGAAGGCAGGTCAATTTTTTCTGGCGTAGGTTTTTCTTTTAAGCGAACCTGAAATTTAAGTGTTGTTTGTTTAAGGATTAACTATAAATATATACATACACACATTTGTATTGATTCAAATACCGTTGTACAAATCATGGTGGAATCACTTAAATTCATTTTCAATACAAAAAAAAAATAATCATTGCGGAAGAAAGGATTCACCTTCCAAAGAAAATTGACTCGTTTTTAATGATTTTACCTCTAGTTATTCCACCATTGTCCAAAGTGAAAAGTCAGGATTCGAAATTCTTGCTGGTAGTCGAAACTTATCGAAAAAAATTGATTCATGTCAGAAATTATTAAAAAGTATCGAACAAATTGATAACAAACGAAGAATCGTTTTCGAGATATCCCGTTTTTTGGCACTTTTTTCATTTATTTGGCCATCATAAATTTTTTTTCGACCTAAATTAGTTGCACACTGTTCAAAAGGTAATTTTGTCTTTTTTCCAACGATTTGCTGTTAATGAGAATCAGATAAGATTTGACGGAGTTACAAGCGATCAAAGTTTAAAAAAAGAAATTTTTTGGTTTTTTTAAGTCACAAAATTTCAGTTGCTCCGTTTAAATCCAAAAATCTTTCATTTTTATATTTTTAAGATTCAGGATGAAAACCTATTTTTTTACAAATATTTTAAAAATATGTTACCTCAAATCGGACGAAAAATGTAAAAGCTATTCAAAAATCAATGAAAAAAGGTAATTTCCATTGATAAACTGAAAATAACCTTTTTATTGAATAAAGTTGGTAAAACCATACAAAAGTTGGCAACTTTGAATGACTGTATCTTAACCAATTTTCATCGAAAATTACATTAATGGGTCAGCATTTTACGTCAGTTTTCTTTTTGTACAACAAAAAACCCCAACTCTTCTCAAAAAAAAGTTATACCCGAAAATTAAAAAAATTGAAACTAAAGGCATAAGTAAGTTTCATCAATATCATAATTTCTAATAAACCTTTGCTTCCAAGGTAAATATTTCCAATTGGTATTTTTCTGACTCACTTCTTTTGGTCTGATTTAATTTAAGTTAATGTCAAAAATAAAAACAAAGTCTTTCCAAATACAAAAACCTACCAAAAGCAGTTTTCTCAAATAAAATTACGAAGTGACAACCGTGTCTCGCACATGTTAAATTTTTACTACCACTCGTGAGTTAGAGGTCTGCATGAGTGCGCTTGCAGTGTCAACAGATTATTGTTCTCGCTGTCGAGGATGTGCAAAGGCGTACCGTGAATTTTTGGCGCCTTGGGTGAAAAATGTCCTCACCTTTCACATTCAAAAACTTTAGCAAAATGAGATATATTTTACTAATACTGTGAAAATTCACTAAAAAAAGCTCCTCATTTTTGATTTTCAAAAACCCTACCAAATTGAGATATATTACACGACCATTTTGCCGCCCCCTCAAGCCTTTCAAAATCGAAAAATTACTACTAAATTCAATGCAAGCCTTATTTTTGGGAAATACATACACACCTGCTCAAAATAATAGGTACACTTCTCAGTTTTTAGTTTAAACTCCATTACAAAAATATTTTGGAAATATAGAGGAAAAATCGTAGTGGTAACGTGAATAACACAATTTGGTAGCACGATCTTCAGTAAAACAAATCATGTAATTCCCCTAAATTTTTAACGTTTCTTCTTTTTGTGTATAGTTTGAAAATTTGCCTGCTCAAAATAATAGGTACACCTGCAAGTTGGCTCAAATTTTTATTTGACAACTTTTTTTAAAATTTTTTTGAGCTTTCCTTAGAAGAGCGGTGAGTTTTCTTTAATTAAATCTTAAAATGCAGTTAATTGACAGCAAAATATTTTAGTTGAGATGGGTTGTAAGTCAAATTGATCTGCTGAGGAATACAGGCTGGCTTTAAACTTGAAAAAAGAAAGAAAATCTCTTCGATGCAGCTTGCAGGTTGCTGAATATATCTCAAAATTTTGTGAGAAATGTATTTAAAAATAAACCGCAAAAAAAAAGTCGTGGCAGACCATCAAAAACCGCTCCAACAGTTGATCTTCAAAGACAATTTTAGCAGAAATTGGGAACGCAGTTACCGCTCAAACAATTCGACGACGTTTACTAAAGGTAAACCTACCTGGGCGCATAGCTAAAAAAGTTCCTTTGCTACGGAAAGAAAAATTGAGCATGAGGCTAAGTTTTGCAAGAGATCATGAAAACTGGTCATGACCTGAACGGCAGAAAAAGTGGCGTAATATCTTAAGGAGAGATGAAACTAAGATTAACTTATTTGGAAATTATTCAGAAAAGAATGTGCGACGGCCTAAAAGCAAAGAGTTTCACGTCAGATTCACAAAAAAAAAAACTTACACACGGAGGCGGAAATATTATGGTGTGGTAGTGTTATCCTTAATATGGGATAGGTCCTATATTCCGGACAACGAATAAAATGACAACAGCCGAATACAAAGGTATACTCGAAAACGCAATGCTGCCCTATTCTGAGGAAAACATGCCCTTGCTTTGGATCTATCAGCAAGATAACAACCCAAAACACAACTCTTGTGTTTGTGAAAAAATGTTTTCAGGACAATAAAGTCAACGCGTTTAGCTGGCCGAGTCAGTCACAGGATTTAAAGCAGATAGAAAACCTGTGTAAGGCCTTAAAGATGAAAAAAAGCAAAAAAAAATTTCACGAATACGGAGCGATTGTAGGAGTGAAGAAATGTGGTATGAGATACCCAAAGAAACCTGCCAGGCTCTAATCAAAAGTATCCCAAGAAGAGTTGCGACAGCTATCTAAAATAAAGGTGGATACACTAAATAATAAAAGTGTAAACAAAAAAGTTCATATCTTTATCATTTTCTTATGTTTTACTGTATATCTTTCCAGTGTACCTATTATTTTAAGCAGACAAATATTCAGCAAATAGTATTCATTGACCTCAAATTTTGTACCTTATGGTAATACTTAAAGAATTTATACTTTTTTTATATATATAAAGACTGCGAAGATATCTGCATTTTTGTTTTCTTAAATATTTTGAATAAAAAGTTTTTCCGTAGAGTTGAATTTTGAACTCTCGGGTGTACCTATTATTTTGAGCAGGTGTGTATGTTCATAAATACTTAGGTTTGTAATTCTATAGTCAAAAATATGTAGCAGCTTGTAACCTATGTATTGTTTTTTTTTCAAGTGTGTATTATTTTTCAGCTTCTTAATGCCTGATCCCATGGAGTCCGTCAAGTCCGTTGCATCAAAGTATATAACTGACAACTTAGATGAACTCTATACATTTGTATGAAGTACGGCCGAATCAATACTTATCCGTCAACGCAACGCATGAAGTTGAACAATTTTCAACTTTTGACGTACGTTGAATACGTTGACAACGAGTTTGTGTGAAATATAAATAAAAAAGGAAAATGAAATAAAAGCAGAATATACAGGAGAAATTACGAAATTTATCAAACGAAAAGCTGTTTGTTGATTTTTCGCTTGAATTTGAATGCGTTGCAGACGTATTCATTGGGCCGTCTTCTTCCTTTATTTCCGTCTTGTCAGTTATATACGTTGACGCAACGGACTTGACGGACTCTATGGGTTCAGGCCTTTAGTGTCAATGCAAATTTGTCAACAAAAAAAAAAAAAAATATTTCTTAACCTTTTATATAGTACATATCGTTACCTTAATATAGAAAGGCCCAATCTACCATTTTTGTTTCTTTACAGAAGAACCAAAAAACTTAATTAAAATAAATGTTTTGTAGTATTGAAGTCAGTTTGGTTTTTTTTTATTTGGTTGTAAATGCTTTATTTTCAATCGTAGCACACACATTTTTATCAATAGTGTATTACTGGGTGGCCTACCGAAATCTACAAAAAAAAACTCTATTTTGGAAAAAATGTTATTTAGGGCTTTTCTATATTAAAGCAATACGATGTTTAGTCATTGGTTTATTATCGAAAATGAATTAAATAGAAACCCAATATCAACAGTTGATTTTGTAATTTGATTCTATTTAGCTTTATAAAATAAACGATATACCTTTGACAGTGGCAAATCATCATCATCGTCAGTGAGCTCTTCGCTTTTAACATCTTTTACAATTTCCTCGTCATCTTCGCTAAAAGCAGCTTCATTTTCCATGTCGTTGGCTTCCGTTGGCATTAGTGAAAATTTGTTATCTTCGTCGACATGTGGTGGTACACCATCACCACCACCACCAGTGTCTAAGGAAGCACTTCCAAGCATATCGGCAGTGTTTGAATTAGCTAGAAAATGATTTTGCGGCTGCAAATCATGCTGTTGCACAGTTGTACTACCCATAAGTAATGCACCCGGATGCATACCCCGCTGGTCAACTTCCTTTTTGAAAACTGGTGCTTGTATAACTGTTTGTGGTGGAAATATCGGTGGACCAACATTGCCAGTACCTGTCGGCGCCACTGGTGAAACAAATTCACGAAAATTTTCACGTATTAGATTGCGCAATTCCCGATCCAACTTAGGTGATTCAAAAAGCGGCTGGAGGTTTGGAATGACCTAAAAAAAAAGGATGCATAATTTATTATTTCATATATTACCTCAAAACATAAAAAATAATATTATTTAAGAATAAAATCGTTAAATTTAATATTTATTTAAGAAAAGGCTAAAAACGATCGTTTTTAGCCTTTTCTTAAATAAATAAAAAATAATAAATACCTGTTTTTCTAATATTTTATTTAACGAATTGTATACGCCCATTTTAATCTTATCCTCATGTTTGACGTAAAAATTTTTCATTATTCGACACAAAAAATCCAACAGTGTGCTGCTAACAAACGGGTGATTTCTTATTGAATGATACATGACCAGGATACCTGGTTCAATGTTCATAATATTATCTTTATTTGGGTCGAAGAATAACCAATCATAAAACAGCGATAACTTGCCATTTGCATGTGCTATGGGATTGGTACATGAAGAAATTAACCAGCCGATGATGGCCCAACGTGGTATAATATCCGAACAAAGCATATCATTGGTTGGATGTATGACGTTTATTATAAAACGTATTAAATCTGATCTTAAACTATGTGATTCTGGTGTCGCGAAATATTTGTCTTGAAACCAGTCTTGATAGCGTTTTTGATTGCCAAATTTCACCGAAGATGCAAGGAAGTGCAACTTTCGCTCAACTTCAGGAGTCAGGCGGCATTGTAAAAAACGACGGCTTGTGCGGATTTGTAGTAAATGCCATATACCGTTGAATGTGGGATGGAGACTCTTAGGATTGTGAAGTATGTCACGCCAAAGCTGTTCAAATTCAGGTATGCGCGCAACATTTTGTAATAGTCTAAATCAAAATACACATAAATATAACGTTGATAATTCAATTTAATGTATGTCATAAAATTGGAACAAAATGGAATCATCAACCACAAAAAAACAAAGATAATAATGCATACCTGACAAAGTCTCTTCCTAATGGTATAATATCCTGAAATCGTTCTCGTATCAATGATATCACAAATTTAACTTCTTTATTGCGTAAATTACTCAATGCTGGATTTGCATGATCTTCTATCAAACGCACATAACTATAAACAACAGTTTGTATAAGGAAATGATGATTCTCCAGCCACGGACGATACTCTATGAATATGTCTAGTAATGCTTCAACAAGAAATAAATTCTTTTGTGACACATCACCGCCTCCAGCTTGTCGCAAACAATTCCAAACAATGTTTTCAACATTCAGAACTTGGTGCTTAACTAGTTCCCGCAAAAGCCAAATAAGTTGACGACGTGCAATGTCTGTGAGCTTGGAGTATTTCTCAGCGACGAGCATCGTTAAATTAGTGACAACTAAATTCATGCCGTCACGTGCAACTAACGTTAGATCACGGTATGTTTTTTGAGCGAGCGCAGGATCAGTTAACATATTGTAAAGGAATCCGATAGAAATTTCTTCATGTTGTTTTTCTTTGCACACCAACTGGGAGAGGATGTCATGCATGTCCTTGTCATTAAGGCCATTGATTTGTTGTTGTAAATTTACATAGGCACGTTCAAAACGCTGAAAAAATTAAAATTTTTAATAGTGATATGAATGTGCTAAAATGCCACAAAAATAAAGTCAAATAGTAAGCCGATAAGTATGCATCAATAATTGCGCACAAACAATTTTGTAACCTTATGACTACATGACAAAATAATAAACACCATTAACCCGAATCCCTCAGTTCCATACACAAAAGTGTCTCTTTTTTGTCACCGTGATAATTACTGTAAAATATTAAATTAAATTATGTTCTACGGATCAAAAATATGTACATCAATTAGAATCAGGAAAAGACTTATAGAATCAGGATAATACCTACAGATTCGCTTCAAACCAGCGCGCTGGTTTGACATTATGTCAAATTGTCACAAGGGATAAGATTGTACGAATCGGTTCATCAGTTTAGTTGAAGTAAGTCTTGACTTAAGCTAATAAACAGTATGTTCAAATATAAAAATTGTCTTATGGAATAATAAAGTATCTCTCTTTATAATAAAGTGAAAAAATGTTAAAAAACATAAGCAATTATTTCTGTAAAAAATAACCAGTTTTTGATTCCATCACAATTTAAAGGTTAAACTCTTACAAAGCGAAGACGATAATTTTGAGAAAAAATGACTCTACATTTTTGAATGGAAAAGGCCATTCGGTTAAATGAGCTCAAATTTGAGTAATCTGAATAATTTCTTTTGTTTCTGTCCCACTTATATCAGTACAAATCGTCTCCAGATTCTGCATCATTTATTGCTTCATCATTCGTATCAGTTGAGATATTTCGCTCATTTAACTTCTCCACGTTGCTCCAGAATCTATCTCTCCACCTGTGTTGACTGAGCAGGTTCAAGCGCAAACTCATTTTCTATATTCAAATTTAACCATTTCAGATTTTTCTTTGGTGGTAATTTATCACAGTCTCACTTCTAACACCAATTGTTTCGAAAGGACATCGCACGTTCGGTCAAATGAGCTGAATATTGGGAAAATGTAGTTCTTGTGATACTGATCAAAAGTCTCAATGGGCGCGTGAAAATTCTAGGAAAGGATTTGAGCTATTGGCCAATAACGGGCAAAATACATACTTCATATCAATCAACGAACTTTGTTTTTTTTAGGAACAACATTTTTTTTTGCTGTTTAGAAGCGGGAATGATAAATTTAAATCAAAGAAAAATCTAAAAAAAGAAAAGTTAAAAACAGTTGCATCAGCTCAACCTGCAGACGCGCTCTGGAAGTCAAAAATTGAGCTTGCAGAGTCAATAAAGGTGGAGGTAACTCCTGGAGTAGCGTGGAGAAGTGAAATGAGCGAAATATCTCAACTGATAAGATCGACAGCGTAGAATAAAGGATTCAACAGTTGGAAATAAACGAAACAACGACTCTAGTGACATGCCACGCCGGCGCTGAACTAACTTATAAGTTTTTCCGAAGACAGGTATCCTTTAGTTTATGTAGGGCGAACATGTTGAATTTATACTATTTTGAGCCGAAGAGAAGCTACAAGAAGATGATGGTGATCAGAGCCGATGCACTTCTCTCGAATTATACAACTATCAGTAAAAAAAAAATTGAAAATTGACCTTTTAGTTGAAAAATGTTTTAAGTTGAAAATTTTAGAAAATATTGATTTAAAAAAAGGTGCAAGTTATCAGGTTATCATGTTTTCCAACAAAATGGGTATGGTTTTCGGGCTATTATCGATCAAGGAATTTGAAACTGTGATTAGTTTTTCTTCTTCTTCTTTCTTTCTTATAAAAAAAAAATTGAAAATTGACCTTTTAGTTGAAAAATCGCCCCATATTATTTTCTCGCCGATCCCGATGTACATTATTTTAAATGTATTTTTATTTACTTAATAGAATACCGTAAATCACATATCATTATCTTATTTTTAAGCCAAGATATCTTCATTTTTCTAAATTAACAGACCTGACATTCTTCGAATGGGGGTCGACATATATACAAATTAAGCTGATTGAAATTTTTTTTTTTTTGTTTCAAATAGCTATAATTGATAAAGGAATTCGAATCCGTGATTAGTTTTTCTTCTCTTTTTTTCTTATAAAAAAAAAGTTAACCGGGAAAAAATACCGAATTTCCACTTTCAAGTTGCAAAATTGACCCATATTATTTTTTCACCGATCCCGTGATACATAATTTTTAATGTATTTTTATTTGCTTAAAAGAATGCCGTAAACCGCAAATCTTTATCTTATTTCAAAACCAAGATATCTGCATATTTCTAAATTAACGTATTTGGCATAATTTGAAATTTTTGAAAATCGTAGAAAAATCTATAGAATAGTTGAATTATGCCAAGTCTGTTAATTTAGAAAAATGCAGATATCTTGGTTTTGAAATAAGACAATGATTTGCGGTTTACGGCATTCTTTTAAGCAAATAAAAATACATTAAAAATTAAGCTCCATTCAACCGCTATTTTATAAAAAGTTCTAAGTCGGGCATATTTCGATTTATGGAGATTTCTGGTATAGAGTATTAGTATATGTTATAGTTAGTAATAAACATTATATGTTAAATGAGATACATATGCATGTATAATTGAAATAAAAAACTATATTTTGCATTAAATTACACACATGTACATACAGCTAAGTTTTCGAAAAAAGGTGACGAGTCATATTTCGACCTGTAAAACAGATTTCGTACATTTTTTCGCTTCATTCCGTAGTTAAAATAAATCGCTTGAAAATAGGTACCTTTAAAATAATATACAAAATATTGAGATCGAAAATATAGTATTCATTCGTCTGAAATAAGGTCAAATTTTGCTATAATTTGACTCTAGGGACACACTTAGCCGCCTCGGTCTCTGAGCGAAAATTGTTGTAGCGAAAATTTCTTTCAAATGAACGTTAGTATGGCAGCGAAAAAATGAAGCAAATTCACAGGAACTCAAGAATCGTATAAAAAACTGGTGCATCCTTGCAGGAATATGCTGTAGATAGTGAGCGCCTGGCATGCCTTTCGTACCCCGACGAGTTAAGTATTATGACAGAGAAATTAAAAATAGGGGCATTCATCGACGACACATGTTATAGAAAGGAGAAAAAACTGCTGCTAAACGAGTTAGTCTAACAGGGCATGAGCTGACTAAGATTCCTGATTACGTTAAAGTCTCCGTTACAAAATATGCAAACGTTGCAAAGGTATATTAGAGTATCCTGCCGAATTGAACCCAACACGGAGAAACTAATATGGGCCCCAAATGAAGACTATGAGACTAGTCAGATAGTGTGAGCAGAACTAAGAATACCAGTAAGAGTCCTGAATCCAACAAATAAGCCAAAATGTATTCAGAAAGGTGAAGTCATAGCTCCGTGGGAAAAAGTGATAGCCATTAAAAATTGTGAAGGCGAGCAGCAGAAACAAAAGGGTGAAAGGGTGAAGGATAGAAACAAAATTCTGTATCCAAAGGAAAATATATCAGAAGATCATAAGTAAAGATCATCACATTGATACAGAAAGCGATGAGTCTTGTTAAAGAGATGAAAAAGAAAATTGTAATCGAGCCATCATAAAGCCCATAGAGAAAAATAATGGAGTATGTGATTCTTTGTGGATTAGTTAAGGTACTGGTGGAGTCCTGTTCCAAGTCATCAATGAATGCTGGCGAGCAACAAGATGAATGCCAGGTATGATCTGCAAACAAATACGGAAGGATCTTTAGTAGGTACTGCTGGAAAAGGTATAGTAATACTTCTATAAAGCCCATAACGAAAACGAGGCTTGTGCAATAAATTACAGATCGATTGAGGAAGTTTTGTATCGAATCGTCATAAGGATCAATGACGTAGAATACAGAATTCAAAAACACCCTGGCGATGAAAACAAACTAAAGGTGGTGCACATAGAAAGACTGGCGTTTTACGCTAAGGGAGAAAAACTTGTTCTCTCCGAACAATTTTAAGAGGATGATAGTGTGACGCATGCTAAGGTGCTACAAAAATAAAGTTAAAATCACGTGCAGTAATAGCTGTGCGCAAAAATTATAAATACCGCTTACAGCGCCTTCCAACGAATTATTGGCATATTATTAATAGACGTCCCCTTACATTTACGTTAATTTTATGAGACAGCAAATTTTTTAATTTTTTATTTGCATTAAAATACTTTTATCAACTATACCTGCTTATTGAATTTCGTTATGTAAGAGTTGAGAGGTGGTTAGAGGTTTCTTTAGTTTCTGAATTCTGGTTTCGGGCCTGTACATTAATTAAGTAAGACGTTCAGGAGGGGGGAGGGGATGAACTATTGTGAGATTATGATTAAAAACATTCTGGTTGTGATGAATTTCAAAAATATATTTTTGAGTCAGCAAGGTGTGGCCAAGACGGATCCGGATAAATTTCTGGTGGTGCAGCTTTGGGATGTTGGTTGCATATCTAATGGCATTGCCTTCTGGGTTTATTGTTTTATAGATATGGTTGTAGTTCCTCTAGTCTTGCTTTAGTTTGTGCTTGTATTAATGAGCCTTTTCCAGTCTTTCTTCGCATAGTTGGGATGCGCTAATATTGGTGCGTTTGTTGCAAATTTATCAGCTTTTATGTTGCCAGTAATACCCATATGACCAGCAATCCGCACAATTTTAAGTTTAAACGCATTCGAAATGAGAATATCCCGAAGCATACAAATTGATTCGCTCTTATGGTTGATGCTCAATATTGCTTTTATAACAAATTGTGAATCGTGCTTGCCCTAGCAGCTTGTATCTGGCTACAACCAAAAATGCTTTAGCTACGATTGGAAAGACTGAAGAATATTTAGGGAGCTGAAATGTAATTATTGTAGCTTACGTTACAACAATGACAGCAAAAGCAGTTGTTTCCGAAATTTTAGCACCATCTGTGTACACACATTTCCAGCCATGTTCAGGAATATATCTTCTAATTCATAAAATTTTTGTAAGTAGGTTGTTTTCGCAGTTGAGCTTTTCGGTAGACAATCAAGCGACGTAAAAGTGCTTTCTTTAGGTAAAAACCATGGTGAGTTTTTGGGCTTGTATTTCATATGAACTCGAGTTTCAATTTCAATAATGTCACAATTTTTAATTATTCTATCGATTGTAGACGGCTACCTTATGAATTTCCTTTTTACTTGGTTAGAAATTGTTGCATATTATAGGACTTTCTGATGGTAGCAACATTTTAAGTATAAGTCGTATTGCACACAATTCTATTCGTTCTTTAACACGTTTGTCCCGACTACTTGGAATTTTGAAAGCAATGTGTTATTTTAGTACTACAGGTAATAACTAAATAAGTCTCAGAAAAGTTTTTATAAATAACAATTATTATGATTGTTATAAGCAATTTAAGTTTAAGATGAACTTTTTTTGGACAACTTATTATGATACAATAATGATAAAAACATTATAAATTGTTAGATAAAAAATATTACACCATGAAACAATTATTTTTGAAGCAATGGGTCCACTTTGTTATAAACAAATTCGATTTTTTTATGATCCTTTATTTAGTTTAACAGAAATTTGTTTCGGATTTATGAGTTTTTTACTATATAAAAATCAGCTAAGCCTTTTTACTATAATTTTCCCAATCGTTTTGATAAACATGATAGAAGGGAAATCGGCCAGTAAGAACGACTTTAGTTTTGGGTTTGTCAGGTTTGAGTAAAGGGAAAATTGTGGCAGCTTTCCATTGTTGTGGAGTAATCTCATTTTTAAAATAAAATTTTATAAATTTAAGCAAGGCAACTTTACCAGACGGAGGAATATTTTCAAGGATTTGATATGAAGCTAGGTCAATACCAGAGGTAGATCCTTTCGCAGTAGATAAAACTGCATTGAGTTCTAAAAGTTTTTTCGCTCTCTATGAATTTAGTGGGATTGTATTTAAAAGCATTAGATTACTTGTTGCAATTTTATGTGTTTTTGTTCAACGAGAAAAAAAAGTCAAGCTTTTTCAAAAACAAAAACAAGCAAAAATTTTATTTTTTACCACTTAAGAGAAACCTTCTTTTTTGTTTTTTTTGAGAAGGTCGGGAATTGCTTCTGTACGACTTGATAGCTCTGGACAGACCAGACCTATAAAAAGAATGAGCAATCTTGTATTTAACATGTAGAGGTAAATACAAATAGGTGCTTTACTTTCCTTAACATAAAGCCGAGTTTTCATAAGTAACGATAAATTTGGAAAAAAAAAATCTAATTGAATGAAACTTTTTAGCACTAGGGAAGGCATTTAAATTATAATTTTATGCAGCGCCATGGACCCCAGTTATAAAGTAGATAGTAGTTTTTATAACTAAAGAACACAGTGAATTAAAATGGAACAATATGCTCAAGACCCCCGTAATGTTTGCATTTTTTGGGACTGACAAGTGCTGTCGTATTCGATTGTACTTCAAATGTAGCGATACATATTTTAGGAACTGTAACTTTGTTTTTGCTCATCAAATTTACACCATTTATACTATGTGTCTGTTATCGCACCATTCGGGCGTCTTCGCGAAGCTACACCATATTTTATTCGGAAGCCTCGAATCGTCTTTAGACAAAACGCGTAAAGCGCCTACCTACTTAACTAACTTAACCTCAGATTGTACATATACATATGTAACACAAATTTATGTTTTTATAAATTTGATGCATTTTTGACATATGATTACTTTAGACTTAATAAAAAATATGTACACAAATTTATTAAAGATACCAGTAGTTATAGAGCGCAGAGCTTTAGCTAATAGAGCACAGGCATCTAGCTCTAAACATTCTACAACTTGATAGCATTTTGGAAACAATTTTGAATTGAATACCGCCCATATATAAAACAGCATCTTTTTCTTTACAAGTTATGCAAGCTTAAACAAACTTAAGTGTTGCGCTAAAGTAAAACCCGGACGAAAACCAGCACCAACGAACCTCTTCCAAGTCATCTTTGAAATCGACGGCAGTGCAGACAAAAAGTTTCGAGCTGTAGGTGCCCTTTTGTTGCTCCATTTTAAATTTTTCTTATAGTCGTTTTGTTAATTTGTCCTTAAGGGATGTGCATAATCGGAAACTTATTTAATGTTATAAATAATTTATCAACTTTAAATTTTAAATCTATATCGACTTAAATAAACAAAAACTTTGTGTGGAAATTCAGAATAAAAGCCAATTTCTTTAAACGAGTTCACTGTCACTTCTGTTTCACACTGTCACTGTCACACTGCACTGTTTCACTGTTGCCAACTATTTTGTTTGTGTAACGACATTTTCAAAGACGTAAGTAAATATGTACTAAACTTAGGTTTGTGTTTCAGCTTATACGATTTTTCCAAACAGAGTAAGCAAACGTTAATTTAAATTAATGAATGAAATTTCCTCAAAATCAGTTTTAAGATCCTGGAAATGCCGAGATTTTTGAAGAGAAGGTAGTGGTTTTGGGACCATTATATCACTTATGCTCTCCTCGTTGTTGGCATTCCTCACATAATTTTTCTCATTTTACCTATAAGACTATTGTTATTAATATTCTTTTTCTTTATATTTCAATTTGTTTAGTATACTAATTTTAAAGTTTTTTAATATTATTTCAAAAATCCCAAAAATTTGCCATGAAGCTATACAGCTGGTTGTCACAGGTGAATTTCAATATAAGCTAACAGATGTTTTCTCATATTTTTCTATTACATTTTTATTTTAAAATTTATTTATGTTATTTTAAAATTAGTTTTAGCTATATGCTTTTCTAAATATTTCTTTTACTTCAATTTTAATTTAAGAATTTTTTGACATTCCAACGCTGACGAATAAATCTCTATATCGTCATATGAAATCAAAAAAGGATTAGGTTACATTGAAAAAATTTAACATGAGACGTAAAGAACTTCCTAAAATGAATACTAAACCAAAATTTTTCAAAATTTTTTCATGTTAAGCTTATTTGATAAAAGCGTTGTTTTTAATTGTGGAGTGTAAAATTTTGCTGGAACATGTTATTTTGATACGGTGCATCATAATTAATCAAAAACTCGATTTGGAATTTTTTGTAAGTTAGGGCTTTTTTGATTTCATATGACGATATATATATAGTGAACTTGCGCATCGACTCAGTACACCTACGTAGAAATACCGAAATACTACGCATCACACAGCTAAAAAACTACTCTAGTCACACGCCGGCACTCAAATTCAATGTGTGTGAATAGCGTAATAGTCCATGACATGCTGAAACGCGCGTTGATATAACGCTCGAGTGAACCGTGCCCTATCGCGTCGAATTGAGTTGGATTTCAAAAATGTTTGCTCCAATATTGTAGCTTATTAAATTATCTATCATATGAAATCCATATTTTGGAAAGCGATGCTGGTGTTCGCGACTTATAATGATTTTAATAAAGGTGTATCCACAACTTCCCATGGCTATTATCATGTTTACACGCAGCGTCGACTTGTAACACCGACTTACAAATTCGCTCTTATTCAGGCACTTACACACAGATACGTCGACGCTCAAATGTCATTCTTTGATGTCAAAACAAACGAAAGAAAATATTTTACTACGACGTAATCTAAACTAAAGGAGAAAAATTAATAATTTAGCTAAATGCCATTTTAAGCATTTATTTCACTTATATATCGACTTAAGCATTTTTGACAGTTGAACGTCGACTCTCAATTCCCTGTTTACACAGCAGCGAACTTGTGCATCGATGTACTACAACTCCGACGTATCTCGCATTTACACAACATAAAACTACTCCGAAGTCATACGTCGACGCTTAACTTCAGTGTATGTAAATAGCGTATATAATTCCGAAGCCAGATTCGAGCGACACTTTTTGATTGAAATGTGAAAAAATGCTAAAGTTAAAATTTAAGTAAAATATGTAAAGGTTTAGAGTAGCATTTAGTTAACGCGCGTTGAAAAAACGCTCGTGTAAGCTTAGCCATAATGAACGTAATTTTTTGCGTTGCATATGCAGTGAAAGCGTCAGAAACGGTTTAACCTTCAAAATGTATTGTTGCAAAGCTGTCACGCAACTTCGCAACTACTATACGCCACTTCGTTTTGTTATCGTCTATGTACATATATTTATGTCTATATTTTTAAGTGACAACTCTTCTTGCAATTTAATTGCAGCAACTGTTGTGAAATAATGGAAGAATTACTCAACGAAATTGTTCCCCAAGATGAGCTGGAGGTAATTTAGAAAGAAAAAAATCGTTTACATCTTACTAATGTTATATTTTAGAAATTTGAAAAAAAATATCATCACGAAATTGAATTGGATGGAGAAGTTACCACTGAGACAAAGTTCGAATATGCCTTTTGCCTTGTTCGCAGTAGATACACAAATGACATACGAAAAGTATGGGATGATGAATCATTTGCCAAGTGGCGAGAGTTTCTGAAACTACATTTTATTTGCTTTCAGGGTTTAATGATACTGGAAGACTTGGCTAGAACGCATCCAGATGGAAGACGCGACTATATTTACTATTTAGCATTTGGAAATGCTCGAATAAAGGAATACTCTGACGGGTTAAAATATTGCAAAGCTTTTCTTGAAATTGAGTCCACCAACGATCAAGTTCGATCATTACAAGTAAGCATCAATTGTAACATATATGTAGAAACCTTATATGTATACATATAACTTAAACTTATTGGAAGCACCTTATATTACAATAATTTCCTGATCATTTGAAGTTAAATTTAACCAAATAATGCATTAAGAAGCTATAGTCTTTTTAAAATATATCTGATCTTTTATTGGTAGCAAACCAGAAAGTTCGAAATACTATTGTAGGAATTAAACGAAAAGAATACAATACCATTCAGATACCCAAATTTAAACTTTATAATTGAGTAAATTGATATTAAGCTAGGTTGATTCCACGAAAGAGTTCAGTATATGCTACTAGTCTTATCAAATTAGCTTTCATCTCAATAATATCAACACAGTTGTTTGTTTAGGTAGAATTGTAACATAAAACATTTAAAGATGAGTAATGACGTATTATTTTAAGGAATGAATATTAAATTTTAAATATTAAATTATATAAATATATATACATACAAACATATACAGTTGCGGTCAAAATAATAGTGCGATACCATTTTTGAATTCAAAGAAAATATTTCGAAGAAATTTAGTTTTTTTTCTTCTACTCTTTCAAAATACAGTTACTTGATAAGTAAACAAAATAAGCACATGATATTTTGTTCCAAAAAAATAACGGTACTTTCTAAGTTTGCCATTATATTGAGTATTTTGCAATTTCGAGCGGTCAAAATAATAGTAGTGTTCAACTCGTTTACTTCTTATGATCAGCTATTTGCTTTTATTTAAAAAATTTGTTTGCAAAATAAAAGTTTTATCATTTTTGTGTAACATTGCATTGATTTCTCCAAGTTTTTGCATTTTAGTAGGCCGTGGGAAGCATTGTACGCCAGAGCAACGCTTAGTTATTAAAAGTTTAATTTCGCAAGGTGAATTTTATAAGGAAATTCAAAATTCTATTGGATGTTGTTAGAAATTGATTCCGAATGCGATACAATATACAAATAAACGAAAAACAAGAGTACGAAAGCCTTTCATGTCCCCCCGTGACGTGAATCGTGCAATATGGGTTTCGAAACATAATCCGTTTGTGCCTACTACGGAAATAAGGAAAGTGCTCAATGTAGGCAGTTGACAAACAGTTACAACGCTTTTTAATAGCTATAACACAACATAATCGATTAATTTTTTTTTTGTTGGAAAGATTGTGAAAAGAGGATGGCCGGCCGATGTACATTTTTTTTTCAATGGTAGGCGGTGCTACATCCCTAAGGAAAAAAAAAACGATTCCACGGCTAAACTAATGAGCCGATTTTAATAAAATTTGGTTTGGAGATAGACTGAACCCTAAGAAAGGTTATTAGCAACCTTAAGGGTGGATGGCACCACCCTTAACGTGAGAAACACTGTCTCGGCTGAGCCGTTTCATCGATTTTGATGAAATTTGGTATGGAGATGGACTGTATCCTGAGTAAAGATAACAGGAAAAAACGATTTCCTTGCTAAGCTAATGGACCGATTTTGAAGGAATTTGGTACATATAGATTGAATCCTGAGGAAAGGTGTCTTATATATAAATAGGCGGTTGCAAAACGGTTATGACAGTTGAAAAGAGGTATTTTTAACTAACATGACGGTTATGACAGTTAAAAAGGGGTATTTTTAACTGCCATAACGCAACATAATCGCTTATATTATTTATTATTATATAAGAAAGTTGATTTTAGCGACTGATTATTTTATAATTAAACATTATTTAATCGATCTTACAGTCATTAAGCAAAGACCAATATTGTACATTTTTACTTATTGATCAATGCTATTTTTCAACAAACATGACAAAGATAACAAATGGAACAATTTTAACCTGGTAATTGGTGACATGTTTCGGCTATTACCAATAGCCTCATCAGACCAGTTTGGTTAATTCTGTACATGGACTCGAACCCCTGACCGTTCATGCATTGCAATTGCATATTTTGCGACAGCCGCTCTAACACTTGAGCTACTGAGGGACTTGTCATGA